>CAWTZC010000490.1:6055000-6524152 GCA_963919715.1 Microtus obscurus
GAATACTGAGTATATTGTGTCATTTTTTAAAAAGGCACTTCAATTATTTTTTATAAATGAAAAATGTATTAGTTAGAAGAGCAAATTCTGTTACAAAAGATAAGCTAATAATAAAATAAATAATAAAGTTAAAGATAAATGTGCTTTGAAAAAATACCAATGTATCCTTGTCAAATAGACTGCTATGGCAATTGTCTGTGGATGATGCTGTGTTTTGTCACCCAATTCTATGATCAAGAAGAGTGAAATCAGCATGAGACTTACGTTACAAAGACTGAAATAATACATAAAATTATGTATGTTGAATGTCTTTACTGTATTGTGTGTGAATATGGTGGGGAATTGGAAAGAGAGAGAGAACAACAGATTAGGCAGAGATTAAGGGAGCTAAATGTTCTAAGAACTTCATGAAATTCTGAATATAAAAACTTTCCAGTCTTTTTTGCAGTTTTTTGTCTTGTTACAAAAAAGTTCACTCAAAGTAACATACAGCTTGACCAATATAGAGAAGAGAACAGAAGTAAAGTTTTCCTCCTTATGCTAGGGAATAAATATCAACTCATTATCTGTTACTTATTTTTATTACTTAGGAAGTTTCATTGTCTTTATAAAAACACTTGAGCAGAGGATATTCTTAAAAATATGAAATATGATGAATAATATATGATCACTTGCTACAATTAGGTGGGCATCAATGTATTCTAAAAAGACTCTCCTTAACCTACCACAGAAAACTCTCAGCCTTTCCTTTACCATTTCTGATTCCTCGGGGTCACAGTTTTCTTTGTTGGTCCTGTGTTTGATTTAACTCAAAAGCACAATTTCTCTACAAGGTGTATCCTTTTTCTAGCATTGTATACTAGCATGTTCTCTTTTCTTTTTTGTCATCATTTTAATATATTATTTTTTAATTTATATACACGTGAAAAATTCCTGAGGGCAAAATTTGCCTACCATGTTCAAGTCTAAATCTCAAGGATGATAGAGTCTATGTAGCATGTCAAACTTTGGGAAAATGCAATCATATTTCATGAATTTCTTATATTAGTATATTACTATTAAATATTTAGGCCAAGTTTGCTAACCACTAGCTAGACAGGATAATTCCTCACTATAATACCAGCACTGAAGATGCCATGGTGGGAATGCTGTTATAATTTTGAGGGAAGGTTGTGCTATGTAATATTTTCCATTATAACTTGGGTAAAGTATAAGACTCTTTCAGAAAGAACAAAGGAAAGGGAAAAGGGGAGGGAAGGGTAGACAGGTGGAAAAGAATAAATGTTAGAAAGAATGGTTTCTGACCAAAATATTATCCATTATTCATTTATTCATTGATCTATTCATCGACAAATAATGAATTAAAAAACCATAAAAAACATAAATCAGTTATCAAGCTCCTTTTCCATACACAAATACTTCAATGAATGCTGAGTCAAACCTTGAATAAGACACACAGCTTCCCTTTAGGAAATGTACGCTATACTTTCATGAATGAGACCATCATCACCATTTAGCTGTGCTGCCAGTAAACATTATCCAGAGGAATACTAAAGCCTAAAAATAGATGCAAGTGTGTTTTAATGTTGAATCTTACCTCCATCAACTGATAAGAACTGCTTTCTTCCTAGCAGGTGTCAATAACATCAGCTAGAAGACTGGGTGAGAAAGCATCCCTAAGCACCTTTGAATCTGACAGGAGTCCTGTTGGAGTCACTGCTAAAAAATGCCTGTCTAGTCTAGGCTTTCTTTTGCCACACAGTGAGCTAACTGTTCTTTTAAATATTGATAACTAGGCTCATATATCACAGAGCTGAGAGAATGACAGTTTCAGTGCATAATGGCTAAAGCTTTCTACAATAATCAGATACTCAATAATTCATGAAAGTATATCCCCCCAAATCAAATTGGAAACTATTTTGTGTAATATATTATTTAAAATTCAATATTATCATGCACACAACTTCTCAGCCAGAAGAGCACTGTTTCACAATGTGATTATGTGGGGACTCTATTTAAAAGTGACAATTTTGCTTTTCATTTGTCTAAGGGCTTAAGCAGAATATTTCAACTGGAACTAAGTCATTTGAAACCAGTGGTCTCAAGCAACCTTGCCAAAGTGACATTAAGATCTGTAATGCCTGTAATGTTGGATGAGGGAAACGTGTACTTGTGTGTAAAAAAATCTTAATTTGATCAGTTCTCTGTCAACTTACTCCCAAATAGTCTTCTCTAAATTAAGTGCAATTTATCATCACTCTAAGAAGGATTGTGACCTCCAAAACCTGACAGTTAGGATGCCTTCATCACACTGTAGCCCTGCCGCAGCACTGACACATTGGCTGGGGGAGGGACTGCCCCATAAACACAAGATTAGTTAGTGCTCTGGCTAATAGAAATGTTGTAAATACTTCTATTCTCTTTTTGTATTACCTAAAAGCATCTTTAAAGAAATATGATTTCTGTATGAAGCTTTGCCTGGATTTCCAAGAAATGACAAATCTTTCTTTGGAATGATTAGGGTATAAATTATATATACTACTTGTAGTATTATAACACATGTGAATTGCAAGCCAAGTGATATGGTAAGCCTGGGACCAATATCAATAAGCTACAATGTTTTTGGACACTGGGTCACCATTTGCTAACCCTGTTTTATTTCAAAGGAACTATGTTATCACACCATTCAACCAACTGTATAGAAACACAAATTGATTCAATAATTCCCTGGTGCCCAGAATGTATTTCAAAGCTTCATTATAAATCTTTGATAATGAAATGAACCTATAAACAAATCTTTCGGCATTCAATGATATACATATTCTAATCCTATAGGCAACTTGGTTGGTAGACACCAGCATCAGTATATAAAGTGAAATAATGACTTCTATTAGAAAGAACAATGGATTTTAGAGATTGAAGTTTGTATTTTAATATATACTTGTCTAACTGTGCACAAGGATACCATCTTTTATGTGTCTTGATAGGCTCCTCTGCAGTAGAGCCTATTTTACAAAAGGCTATTTTATCTATTTTATTTATCTATTTTACAAAAGAAAGGCTTCCATAAAGATACACGGAGTTGCTATTGAGAATGTAAGTTCTTTAGTCAAATATTTCAGGTCTATATTTTACCTCTGATTTGCACACCAAGAAGTAAATTACTTTTATCTGGGTCTCAATTTTCTTATGTTGAACATGGTATTAGTAGTAGCATAAAGTGACTGTGAGTTTGACATGCTTTCCTATATGTAAATCCTAAGAATATCTTTAAATACATAAAAGGCTCATGACTCATTCCCCATTGTTATGTGTACACAATTAGCATACCCCCCCCCACAAACACAGTAGGACATCTAGGAATGATCTTTCTCAGCAGCTTTGAAAACTCACTTAATTGCTCTTATTTCATTTGTCTCATTTGTTAAACTTTGTTAAGGAAATTGACCAGTCTCCAAATAAAAAGTTAACTGCTCTCTTAATAGCACTTTAAAGATGAAGATGATAATAGCAAGCATTTGTTTCAGAATCAGTTGACTAGAAATAACAAGCCATTAAAAGTGTTAGAATAGAAGGCATAGACACTAAGAGTGGTACAACATGCTTGCACTCCCAGAACTTGGAGGCAGAGGCAGAAAGAAAGCAATATTAGTTCACCATGAACAACTCAGTGAGACCATGTCTCAAAATCAAAAATAGAAGAATAGAAAGCACAAACTCTGATACATGAAAAATCAGAGAAGAAAATAAAAGTCAAATTTTTTATTTGAATATTGTGTAAATTGATGAGAACAGAAATTATTAAAAGAAATAAAAATTCATGAAGAGGGAACTATTCCATACTACTTTCTGTCATAGTTTCACAAATAGTGACTAGCATAGAAAATTTAAATGTTGCAATGTTCTGGTTGTAGAATGAATAATGAAGGAAAACCTCAAAAGGGAGATCCTCTCTAATAATGAAGGGTTTTGCTTTTAATACTCAAAAGCTATGCTTTATGTACAATCCTCTCCAGAGGTTAGGAAAAGGAGTTTTGCAGGGTCAAGCCTCATGATCATGTCCCCTCTCATTGCTATGGTCCATTTGGGAATGGAGAATATCTGTGAATCCTTCTCAGAACCATACCTTATGTTCCACCTCTTTATATTTTTTTAGCTATGTTGTTCCAAACAATAATGAGTTTAATGAATTAGAATATCTTAAAAACAAGTTCTTCCCTTCTCGATAAAAGTGCATTAGCATAATGAAATATGCAAATCATTCATTTTATATAATCTATATTACAGCAATCACATTTTCTATCCTACCTAAAAATACCCCTTAAAGAGATTGAGCTGGCCCCGTTAAGCAGATTCATAAAAATGGAGAATTAAAACCAGCATCCATCAAACCATAATTAGCCAAAGTGCAAAGAACAAGCAAATGTGGAGAACTCAACTCTACACAGGGAAGCATTATTATTTCTCTAAGGCTTAGAAAACACCACAAAAGAGAGGACAGAAAGTATGTGAGAGCTAATGGATGGGAGAATATGCCACAAAAAAAAAGATAAGGCACACTCATTGTAGACAACAAACTTATTATTTACATAAGTTTGAATCCTTCAATATTTTGTCATAGCTTAGAGAATCCTATGTGGCTTCACCCATCCCTATGTAACTATGTGCAGTTAATGGTTTGAGAGAGTGAGTATCATTTTCTTCAGTTATTTGTCCACTGAAATTTGCCCTGGTTCCATTAATAACCTTCTACTCTGTACCAAGAAATTCCAATTAAAAGCAATGGACTACACACAAATAGAGAGTGGACTAATTGAAATGGAGAGTTGTGGTAGTAGAGGGAAGAGAATGAGAGGGAGACATAATTAGTCAAAGGACTGAGTTATTATATAAATATAAGAAACTATCAAATAGTAAAATATTAAAAAACAAAAGAACAGCCAACATATCATAATATCCTGGTGGTCCTACCTCCACATTTAGAAGGGTACAGGCAGCAGGACATCCATGAAAATTTATTGTATTCTATCACAGCATACTATCTTCATATTCTTTCACATGTATGTGTTGTGATGTAAAGGGCATAGATTTTTATATTACTCTAACACAAAGCATAAAATTATTAGTAATTTATTTTGTGTCATACTTTCACAACTTATGTCTTCTTTCTCAAAGTATTCCTTGAATTACTACTATATTTCCAACTCTCATTTGAGACAAAGCTTTAACTGACTGTAAAGGAAGCCATGGATCCTGAATTCACTAAACTTATAGCATGTTTATAGTAACTACTATTTAATTTCTTTTAGAAAAATATACAAGAATATTGGATGAAAGAAATTGTAAACATGGAAAATGATTAGAATCTAAAGTAAATATGTGTGCTTGCTCTCCTTGCATCTGGTGGGAAGTGTCTGTTTTGAGGTGATACAAGCTATTGTTACATGGTCTAGACAAATAATAATCATAATAATAGTAACTAAAAGGTAACACCATATGTAAATTTGGGCAATAAGAGAAAGCTAGGTAGAAATTGTTCCAAGATGTACAAAATCCTGAGAAAGGGTCAAGTGGGGCCAAGACAGTGAATGATCCTGCCCATTCCTGCAGCCATTTAGTCCCAAAGAAATGGACAGAGGCCTACATTAATCATAAACAGCTTGGCCTATTAGTTGAGGCTGTCTTATTATCTAACTCTTACATCTTAAATTAGCCCAAATTCTTGTCTGTGTTATCATGTGGCTTGGTAATTTTTATCAATGAGTCATTCTTACCTTGCTTCCTCTAGGTGACCACTGCAGACTAAGCCTTTCCCTTTCCCAGAAATATCCTGATCTGGTCACTCCATCTACACTTCCTGTCTGGCTAATGGCCAATCAGCATTTTATTAAACCAGTACAAATGACAAATCTTTACAGGATACAATATCATTGTCCCACAGCAGGCAAGTAGAAACAGAGTAGTCTTCAGCATAAATTTTTAATTTATTCAAAGACAATAACAGACTATAGAACACTGGTTATGAAGGGGAGGGGGTTAAAACTATTTGTAGGAGAGAACTATGGAAGGGGTGCTTGCTACTTTTTACAACCTTTTTCCCTGAGGGTACCAAAGTGGGGGGGGGCAAGGAAAAACACTATCACAGGAAGTCACCATAACTTTCTGAAATCATGATGCTGTCTCTGTATGACTAATTAAGGAATTTCTGCTGATTTCAAAAATGATTAGGACCACTGAAACAAAATCACAAAACAGTTTAATCTCAGATTTTTTTTTTTTTTTGAGCAAAGTAATGGATTTTCAATGACCACTATCTGGCTGTAATCTTTGTTTTGTTTGTTTGTTTTTGTTTTGTTTTTTTTTTTTAATTTTTATTGCTTTCAACATTTCAAAATTTCCACTTCCTCCCCTTCTCCCATTTCTCTCCAGTTCCACACTCACCCTTCCCCATCTCTCTTTCCCTCCCCCTCCAGTCCTAAGAGAGGGCAGGGTATCCTGCCCTGTGGGAAGACTAAGGCCCACCCCCCTCCATTCAGGTCTAGGAAGGTGTGCATCCAAATAGACTAGGATCACAAAAAGCCAGTACATGCAATAGAAACAAGTCCCAGTACCATTAACAATGGCTTCTTGGTCAGCCCCCATTGTCAGCCACATTCAGAGAGTTCTGTTTGATCACATGCTCATTCAGTCCCAGTCCAGCTAGATCAGACACACTGTCTCAGTGGGTGAAAGAACCCCTCACGGTGGTCCTGACTTTCTTGCTCATACTCTCCCTCCTTCTACTATTCAACTATACCATGGGAGCTCAGTCTAATGCACCAATGTGGGTCTCTGTCTCTATCTCCATCTATCACTGGAAGAATATTCTAGGGTGATATTTAAGATATTCCTCAGTGTGACTATGGGACAAGGCAAGTTCAGGCACCCTCTCTTCTACTGCCCAAGGAATTAGCTGGGGACATCCCCGTGGACACCTGGGAACCCCTCTAGGTCCAAGTCTCTTGCCAACCCTAAAATGGCTCCCTTAATTAAGAAATCTTTCCTGCTCTTATCTCTGCCCTTCCTCCATCTCAACCATCTCACTGCCCCAAGCTCTTTCCAATCCTCCCTTTCTCCCTTCTTCTCCCTCTCTTTCCTTCCCTTACCCCCATCCCACCCCTAACCCCATGCTCCCAAGTTTTGCCTGGCAAACTTGCCTACTTCCAGTTTCCAGGAGGATCTATATATGTTTTTCTTTGGGTTCACCTTATTACTTACCTTTTCTAGGATCACTAACTATAGGCTTAATGTCCTTTGTTTATGCTTAGAATCCACTAATGAGTAAGTACATACCATACTAATTTTTTTTGGGGGGGTCAGGGTTATCTCACTTAGGATAGTGCTTTCTATTTCCATCCATTTGCATGC
Source organism: Microtus obscurus (assembly GCA_963919715.1). NCBI lineage: Eukaryota > Metazoa > Chordata > Mammalia > Rodentia > Cricetidae > Microtus > Microtus obscurus. The sequence goes on from CAWTZC010000490.1 coordinate 6,062,408, forward strand.
AAAATTCAAGATATCACTATATTTTTAACGCTGAGTAGTACTCTAATGTGCCACACTTCTTTATCCACACTTTCAATGAGGGACATCTAGGTTGTTTCCAGGTTCTGGCTATTACAAATAATGCTGTTATGAATATAGTTGAATAATGCTTTTGTACTATGATTGGGCATCTCTAGTGTATATTCCTAAAAGTGGAATTGCTGAATCTTGAGGTAAGTTGACTCCCAATATTCTTAGCAACTGCCACACTGATTTCCAAAGTGGTTGCACAAGTTTGTGTTACCACCAGCAATGGATGAGTGTTTCCCTTACTCCACATCCTCTCCAGCATAGGTTATCATTGGTGTTTTTGATTTTAGCCATTCTGACAGGTGTAAGATAATATTTCAAAGTTGTTTTGATTTGCATTTACCTGATCACTAAGAAAGTTGAACATGACATTAAGTATCTTTTGGCCATTTGAACTTCATCTGTTGAGAATTCTCTGTTCAGTTCAGTACCCCATTTGTTAATTGGGTTATTTAGAATTGTAATGTCTAGTTTCTTGATTTCTTTTTTTTTTCTATTTCCATTTTATTCCACATAAGCATAATTCCTTGTGGGATTTCCCCCTTTCTAAAGGAACTAGAACATCCAAACACACCAAACCCCAAGTAGGATTGTTAGTTGTCATTGAGAGGTGAGTCATCTGATCTTTTTCTTTTATTTATTTATTAAAAATTTCTGCATCCTCCCATCCCCCCATTTTCTTCCCCCTCCCCTCCCCCCTCCATCTTCAGTAATTGATATATGTTAAATAACAGACCTTTGCCTGATGTGGGATTGGTGAAGATCTTCTCCCATTCAGTAGGTTGCCTTTTTGTCTTAATGACAGTGTCCTTTGCTTTACAGAAGCTTCTCAATTTCAGGAGGTCCCATTTATTCATTGTTGAGTTTTGTGCATGTTGATAGATATGGATCTATTTTCATTCTTCTACAAGTTGACATCTGGTTATGCCAACAAAATTTGTTAAAGATGGTTTCTTTCATCCAATGTTTAATTTTAACTCCTTTGTCAAAAATCAGGTGTTCATAGGTTTGTGGGGTAATATCCAGGTCTTCAATTCGATTCCATTGGTCAACGTCTCTGTTTTCATACCAATACCACATTGTTTTCATTACTGTAGTTCTGTAATAGAATTTGAAGTCAGGGATGTTGACGCCTCCGGAAATTCCTTTATTGTATAGGGTTGTTTGAGCTATCCTAGGTTTTTTTTATTTTTCCATATAAAGTTGGTTATTGTTTTCTCAACGTCTGTAAAGAATTTTCTTGGGGATTGCATTGAATTTATAGTTTGCTTTTGATAGAATTGACTAGAAATAACAATCTAAAGTTTTAGAAAGACAATATTTAAATGTGGAGCTCCTTAAGGTCAGAGATCAAAAACAAAATGGCACAATTATCATTTGCTGGTATATTTCTTGCTAGGATTGATGGATGACCAAAGGTGCTGATTAATTCCTTATACACATTTCTGTCCTAAATCCCCTGATAATTAAAAAAATAAAAAAAAACTATTGATAAGTGGATATGTTGCCTAAAGAATTAAAGTACAGCTGATTGAGGTTTTTTTTTTTTTTTTTTGACAATGTTTCTCTGCTTTGGAGCTTGCTGTGGAACTAGCTCCTGTACACCAGGCTGGCTTCGAACTCTAACTCACAGAGATTCCCCTGCCTCTGCCTCCTGAGTGCAGGAATTAAAGGTGTGTTGCACCACCGCCACAGCCTGGCGATTCTTTTACGTAAATAAAAGTTTAGGTTTGCGATTCCTTTCAGATTCCCTATAAGATTGCCTTTCAAGAAGTAAAAAAGTAATTGGCCTTTTCTTTGTAACTGCAAAAAGCAACCTGCTAGTAAAAGATTTGACACAAACATCTTGCTTTTCCACACGGTAAATCTATAACAAATTGTTTAGGTATAAATGTATGTGGGTTATAATATGTTATTCACTTGTAGTACATACACTGTTTAATCGTGTAAGAAAGTAAGAGATATACAAAGAATACTGCATTTTACTGTCTGTTTTGTATTCATTGTAATCACTCACTTAAAAAACAACAGACTATAACCACATTCTAATTTCTACATTGCCTGAAATACTTTGTTGGCTTATATAAGTTTTAGAAAAATGATACAGGAAAGAACATAGAATGAACATGAGACCATCAGAGAATAAAGAAAAAAAACATGAAGAGTGTGTCTTTTCTTACCACTTTTGATTGAAAAATCATGTATATGCTAATGCTGTGGATTTTCCCTTTGATCCATGAGCTGCCTTGAGGTTGTGCCTACATGCCATGATACATGCATACATGAACATGTACAGAAGAATACATGTACCCAGAAACAAACAAATACACACAGAGATGTAAATAATTAGAAATATCATCACCCATCAGTAGAGATTTCCACCAAGATCTCCTTCATGATTTTGTCAATTATAAATTTACAGAGACCTAATGGTTAGACAGCCCATAGATTTTTAACATCCTGTTTATATCCTCTTAAATTTTCAATGGTATTTGCGCAAAAAGTTCAGCATTTGTTCTAAAATTCCCAGATGATGGACTTGTCAGTGTGTTTCTCTTCTAAAGCCATTAAAACTTTCAACTTGTTGCTTTATAGGAACTGTTTATTATTGCATTATATTCTAGAATCTTCAGAGTTTACAGAGCTCTAGATGTAATTCTTATCCATGCCATGCTTCCTTGGACAACTCAATCTTCCCTACAACTCTAGGTTAACCACAAACAAAGATTTAACTGACACTTTGCCACTCAGATTAATCTTTCCCTAACTCCAGATTTTTTATTTTTATTTATTTTTTTATTGAAAAAATTTCTGCCTCCTCCCCAACTCCCATTTCCCTCTCCCTCTCCCCCTTCCTCCATTCATCTCCCCCTCCCCCCACTCCCATTCCCCCTCCCTCTCCAGTCCAAAGAGCAGTCAGGATTCCCTGCCCTGTGGGAAGTCCAATGTCCTCCCCTTTCCTTCCAGGTCCAGGAAGGTGAGCATCCAAACAGGCTAGGCTCCCACAAAGCTAGTTCATGCAGTAGGATCAAAACCCAGTGCCATCGCCTTGGCTTCTCATCAGCCCATTTTGTCCGCCATGTTTAGAGAGTCTGGTTTTATCCCATGCTTATTCAGTCCCAGTCCAGCTGGCCTTGGTGTGCTCCCAATAGATCTACCCCACTGTCACAGTGGGTGGGTGCACCCCTTGTGGTCCTGATTTCCTTGCTCATATTCTTTCTCCTTCTGCTCCTCATTTGGACCTTGGGAGCTCAGTCCAATGCCCCAATGTGGGTCTCTTGTCTCTATCTCCATCCATTGCCAGATGAAGGTTCTATGGTTATATGCAAGATATTCATCAGTATGGCTATAGGATAGGGTCATTTCAGGTTCTCTCTGCTAAGTTGTCCAAGGAAATAGCTGTGGACATCTCCCTGGACACCTGTGAGCCCCTCTAGAATCAAATCTCTTGCCAACCCTAAGATGGTTCCCTTAATTAGGATATATACTTCTCTGATCCCATATCCACCCTTCCTTTATCCCAACCATCTTATTCCCCCAAGCTCCCCCCATCCTCCCCTTCCCACTTTTCTCTCCCCCATTTCCCCTTACCCCAATCCCACCCCACCCCCAAGTTCCCAGTTTTTGCCCGGCAATCTTGTCTACTTCCAATATCCAGGAGGATGACTATATGTTTTTCTTTGGGTACACCTTCTCATTTAGCTACTCTGGGATCACAAATTATAGGTGAACTGTCCTTTATTTATGGCTAGAAACCAATTATGAGTGAGTACATACCATGTTCATCTTTTTGGGTCTGGGTTACCTCACTCAGTATAGTGTTTTTTATTTCCAGACATTTGCATGCAAAATACAATATGTCATTGTTTTTTACTGCTGAGTAGTACTCTAATATGTATATATTCCACACTTTCTTCATCCATTCTTCCACTGAAACGCATCTAGGTTGTTTCCAGGTTCTGGCTATTACAAATAATGCTGCTATGTACACAGTTGAACAAATGCTTTTGTCATATGATGGGGCATCTCTTGGGTATATTCCCAAGAGTGGTATTACTGGTTCTTGGGGTAGGTTGATTCCAAATTTCCTGAGAAATCACCACACTGATTTCCAAAGTGGTGTCACAAGTTTGCATTCCCACCAGCAATGGATGAGTGTGCCCCTTGCTCTACAACCTCTCCAGGAAAGGCTATCATTGGTGTTTTTGATTTTAGCCATTCTGACAGGTGTAAGATGGTATCTCAAAGTTATTTTGATTTGCATTTCCCTGATCGTTAAGGAGGTTGAGCACGACCTTAAGTGTCTTTTGGCCATTTGAACTTCTTCTGTTTAGGATTCTCTGTTCAGTCCAGTGCCCCATTTTTCAATTGGGTTAATTAGCATTTTAAAGTCTAGTTTCTTCAGTTCTTTATATATTTTGGAGATCAGACCTTTGTCTGTTGTGGGGTTGGTGAAAATCTTCTCCCAGTCAGTAAGTTGCCTTTTTTGGCTTAGTGACAGTGTCCTTTGCTTTACAGAAGCTTCTCAGTTTCAGGAAGTCCCATTTATTCAATGTTGCCCTTAATGTCTGTGCTGCTGGGGTTATATGTAGGAAGTGATCTCCTGTGCCTATATGTTGTAGAGTACTTCCCACTTTCTCCTCTATCAGGTACATTATATTCATATTAATATTGAGTTCTTTAATCCATTTGGACTTGAGTTTTGTGCATGGTGATAGATATGGATCTATTTTCATTTTTCTACAGGTTAGCATTCAGCTATGCCAGCACCATTTGTTGAAGATGCTTTCTTTCTTCCATTGTAAACTTTTAGCTCTTTTATCGAAAATCAGGTGTTCATAGGATTGAGGGTTAAAATCCGGGTCTTCATTCGATTCCATTGGTCGACTTCTCTGTTTTTATTCCAATACCAAGATGTTTTCAATACTGGAGCTCTGTAATAGAGTTTGAAGTCAGGGATGGTAATGCCTCCAGAAGTTCCTTTATTGTGTAAGATTGTTTTGTTTATCCTGGGTTCTTTGTTTTTCCATATAAAGTTGATTATTGTCCTCTCAAGATCTGTGAAGAATTTTGATGGAACCTTGATGGGGATTGCATTGAATCTATAAATTACCCTTGGTAGAATTGCCATTTTTACTATGTTGATCCTACCAATCCAAGAGCAAGGGAGATCTTTCCATTTTCTGGTATCCTCCTCAATTTCTTTCTTCAAAGACTTAAAGTTCTTGTGAAATAGATCCTTCACTTTCTGTGTTAGAGTTACCCCAAGATATTTTATGCTATTTGTGGCTATCGTGTAAGGTGATGCTTTTCTGATTTCCCTCTCTGCTCCCTTATCCTTTGTGTATAGGAGGGCAACTGATTTTTTGGAGTTGATCTTGTGTCCTGCCATGCTACTGAAGGTGTTTATCAGCTGTAGAAGTTCTTTGTTGCCCTAACTCCAGATCTTAAATATAGAAATTAAGTGACCCAATTACTAGCTCTCATTATCCAAGTTCTTCTTTATCCCTACTAGATTAATTTTATACCTCTTAAGCTAATTCTAAGAATGTAACAATATTTCTAATCCAGTCATGGTACCAATTTTTCCTTTTTTATATGTAGAATTTTATGATTATGAGAGATTGTGTGTATAGGGTTCACAATATGACTCAGTGGGTAAAAATACTTGTCTTGATTCAGACAACTTAAGTTTTATCCCTGAATCTTTCCTGGGGGTAAAAGAGAATCTGCTAGTCTCCTTTTGAACTGTGTGCATATGTGATGCCATATACATGCCCCCAAATATTTTAAAAATTTATTTTTATTAATATATACTATAATAAAGTTGCAGTGCATGATAAAACAGAATACAGGAACAACTTCATGGCATGATATAAATCATTGTTAAAATCACTGGACTATTATGTTTCTTCTTTATTCTAGTCCCTTACTATAAAACAATAAATTTTGTTCAGATTACAGGTTCATAAACAGTTGTTTCATTTCTACACTTTTACTATGTGTACAAAAACTGAACAGAGACTCATCCATTAAAAATTTCTCATAGTATATTTTTCTCATTCAAAATTTTGCTTCTAAAATTCACTTATGCAATCACTAGCTTCACTAATAAGAGTTAATCTTAAACACATACATGAGAACAGGATTATAGGAATTATGCTGGTTCCAATTAATGGCAAAGCCTAGTTATTTCCTAAGCCACTTAGAGAAATACATATTTCCATTTAAATTTACATAGAGATTGGTTGACATTCTTACCAGTAATGTATGTAAAATTATCTCATGTCTTGGCAATTCACCATTGTAAAGGATGAACATTTTTATATAATTGTTTTACTTCATTTTTTATCTTCTAAAAATTCCTTCTTGAATTTTTGCCAATAATTATAGTGAATTTATGTCTCATTTTCTAATGATTTATGAAATACTTTATGTAGTCCTTCAGCTTGTATCTCACAGTTGTTATCTTGCCACTTAATGCTTTGATCTGTTTTGACAAATAGGAATCTTAATTTTAATGCAGCTAAATGATCAGTCTTGTTGACTGGATATTGTTTAATATGGTACTCCCTAAGCAAAATCATTCAAATATTCATGATATTTTGTAACATATTTAGAATTTTGCCTTTCCTATTTATTTTTTTTAATCTGATATCAGTGTTTACAAAGTTAGGTTATTTAAATGCTATTGAGAAAACAAAATGAAACTCACATGTATGCAAAGTGTGCAGTTATATGAACTTTGAAAAATTATAACAGTCTGATTTCTTCTGTCATATATGTATATATATTATATATTATATATATATAGCATTTTAACTCATAAATATTTGATTTGTTTTCAGTGTGAAATGATGAGTAAAACCATTAATGATATTTATACACACCTTTGTGTTGTTTTTCTGTGAATATGTGTTTTCATTTTTCTGGGACTGTTACATTGTTGGTATCGGGAGACATCTATTTGGGGTGACTTCTGCCATGATCCTAGCCACGGCTGGTTCATACATACCAGGGTAGGTGTGTGAGGATTAGAAATATTAGGTAGAAGGAACAAAGATAAGAAAAAGACATAGAGACATAGGATAGTACTGGGACAGCCACTCAGATGACACTGAATGCCAAATTTTGCTTTGTTTATTTCAATACACTTTTATACCCTATTACACAAAGGACAACCAGAAAAGTTACTTACTTCAGTACTTAAGTCTCGAAAAACCAAAAAAAAAAAAAAAAGAAATAAGTCATTCTTTCTTTTGTTTTCAAAACCCAACAAAAATTTTATTTAGAACATGTTATGAAAAGTCAATGTTGTATCAGTGTAGTTTTTATTTTTCTGTCTTTTTCTGATTCTTTATTTTAATAATTTTATTGATCTACATATTTTTCTCTGCTCCCTTTCCCCTTCCACCTTCTCCCATGGTCCCCATGCTCCCAATTTACTCAGGAGAACTTGTCTTTTCCCACTTTCCATGTGTATCTGTCTTAGGGACCTCATTGTTGTCTAGGCTCACTGGGACTGTGAATGTTTAGGCTGGTTTTCTTTGCTTTATGTCTAAAAGCCACTCATGAATGAGTACATATGATGTTTGTCTTTCTAAGAGTCAGTTACCTTACTCAGTATGATGTTTTCTAGATCCATCCAATTGTCTGCAAATCTCAAGATGTCATTATATTTTTCTGCTTAGTACTCCATTGTGTAAATGTGCCATATTTTCCTTATCCATTCTTCGGTCAAGGGACATTTAGGTTGTTTCCAGGTTCTGGCTATGACAAACAATGCTGCTATGGACATAGTAGAGCAGCATCCTTTGGGTATATACCCAAAAGTGGTATTTCTGTGTCTTCAGAAAGGTTGTTTCATAATTTTCTGAGAAATCACCATACCGATATCCAAAGGGGCTGTACTAGTTTGCACTGTCACTAGCAATGCAGAAGTGTTTCCTTTACTCCACATCCTCTACAGTATAAGTTGTCATCAATGTTTTTGATCTTGGCCATTCTTACTAGTGTAAGATGGAATCTCAGAATGGCCATCAGAGAAATGCCATTATTCTTGAGAAAAGTATTCAATGTTTGGGGCAGTAAAAACAGCCTAGACCAAGTGTCCTGCAGGCAGCCACTCCCTAAGTCAAAACTCCTATTTCAAAAGAAGGCACAGAAGTATGTTTGAATTCTATGAACTTTGGTCAGAGTGGAGCAAATCTATCTCTATGGGGCATCTTAATGTCCAAAACACCAAAACACCCTAGGTAGAATATCTTGTTTTGTAGCTGTACCTGCTGTCAACAACTTTGAAAAAACAAAAATAATCTCAAACTCTCTGACCATCAGAAAAAAAGTGTAAAAGGCTCACAGTTTTTGGTTCTCACATGGTTCATTTGATATGGTTATGCTTATAAATTGATAAATACTTTTCTATAAATATTTATACCTATCTGCCTGCTGGATCTGCCCACTCCTCTTTTCTAGTATCTACTGTGACCAATTTTAGTAAATTTAAAATTTTAGGGGCCAGAACAATAAATCACTCGTTTTGAGTGTCTATAGCTCTTTAGAGGAGCATAGTTTAGTGCCCAGAATCTACATGATAGCTAACAAACACCTGTAACTCTAATCTCAGGAGAACCAATGTCATCTTCTGGTGTCTACATATTCCTGAATGTACAAAGTGCACATTAACTGTCAGAGGGAAATATATACTGAGAAAACAAACAAATTAATCAATTAATTAAAAATAAATAATATTTATTTTCTTACTTTGATTTAATTAAAGATTGATTTAATGGAAGTGGTGGTGGTGGTGGTGTGTGTGTGTGTGTGTGTGTGTGTGTGTGTGTGTGCGCGCACATGTGTAGCCCATACACCTGTTATGTTGCAGTTGAGGAAGTAATGCAGCAAATTTTTGAAGCTGGTTCTCTCTACCTACCTTGTCAGTCATGATAGTGTAGTGTTTGTGGTATATTGGTGAGTATAGCTGCCTTCCAACTTGATAGTCCAAGTTCCCTTATTGTACCCACTGCTGTGATTTGTATCCCAGAATAGCTTGGTTTCAAGTTTCTAGAAGATTCTTCTGTCTCCACCTCTTATTTTGCCATAGGAGTGTTTTGATCTCAAATATATGCCACTGAATCTGGTACTATTCTTGGATTTCCAGATATCAATCTTAGGTAGTCAAGCTTTCAACACAAATATTTTACCTGCTAAGCCATCTCCCCAATATCCATTTTATCCCTTTTAACCATATAGTACTACTAGTACTTTGTATTTTAAAAGTGATCTTTATAGTAATTGATGATAATTAACTTATTTCCATGTGCCTTTTCTTTAGCAAAATAAATATTCAAATTACTTGGTGCCATTTCTCTAGTTGAGTTACTTATTTATCATTGAGCTGAGAAAATTGTTAACACTACAATAATGTTCCCTTATTAGATATTTTATTGAAAATCTTAGCAAATAGTTTTATTAATTAATTAGTTTTCCCACACCTATCATAGTCCACCTCACCTCCCAGTCCCTTTTTTTCAAAATGTCTCCAACATCCAATTCTCCTCCCATCTCTTAAGAAAAGGTAAGGTCTCCTATGTATATCAGACAGCCATGGCATATCAGTTGCAGTAACACTAAACACCTTCTATCTTATTGAGGCTGGATAATGCAACACAGTAAGAAAAAAGTGTCCCTAAAGCAGGTAACAGAGTCAGAGAGCTCCTGTTCCCACTGTTGGGAGTCCCATAAGAAGACCAAAGTACACAAATATGACAAATGTGAAGACTGTCTAGGTCAGTCCCCTGCAAGACTTTTGGTTGGCAGTTCAGTCTCTGTGAGCACCTATGAGCCGAGGTTAGTTCATTCTGTAGTTTTTTTGTGTTATCCTCTGGTTCTCATAATCTTTCATTCCCCTCTTCCATAGTATCTCCTGAGGTCTGCCTAAGGTTTTTCTGTGCGTCTTTGTATATGTTTCCTTCAATTGCTGGATGAAATCTCTCTAATGGCAATTGTGCTAGGAAACAATCTACAAGTATAGCAGAATAGCATTATAATTCATTTTATTGACTTTTTCTTCCCTGTCATGTTTTGTTCTATCCTAGGGCCCTCCTAAAACTGAGAATCTTCTGTAAAGCAAAGGACACTGTCATTAAGACAAAAAGGCAACCTACTGACTGTGAGAAGATCTTTACCAACCCCACAACAGACAAAGTTCTGATCTCCAAAATATATAAAGAACTCAAGAAACTAGACTTTAAAATGCTAATTAACTCAATTAAAAAATGGGGCACTGGACTGAACAGAGAATTCTGAACAGAAGAAGTTCAAATGGCCAAAAGACACTTAAGGTCATGCTCAACCTCCTTAGCAATCAGGGAAATGCAAATCAAAACAAATTTGAGATAACATCTTACACCTGTCAGAATGGCTAAAATCAAAAACACCAATGATAGCCTTTCCTGGAGAGGTTGTGGAGCAAGGGGTACACTCATCCATTGCTGGTGGGAATGCAAACTTGTGCAACTACTTTGGAAATCAGTGTGGCGGTTTCTCAGGAAATTTGGAATCAACCTACCCCAAGACCCAGTAATACTACTCTTGGGAATATACCCAAGAGATGCCCTACCATATGACAAAAGTATTTGTTCAACTGTGTACATAGCAGCATTATTTGTAATAGCCAGAATCTGGAAACAACCTAGATGTGCTTCAGTGGAAGAATGGATTAAGAAAGTATGGAATATATACATATTAGAGTACTACTCAGTAGTAAAAAACAATGTCATCTTGAATTTTGCATGCAAATATATGGAAATGGAAAACACTATCCTGAGTGAGGTAACCCAGACCCAAAAAGATGAACATGGGATGTACTCACTCATAATTGGTTTCTAGTCATAAATAAAGGACATTGAGCCTATAAGTCGTGAACCTAGCAAAGCTAAATAAGAAGGTGAACCTGAAGAAAAATATATAGTTATCCTACTGGATATTGGAAGTAGACTAGATTTCTGGGAAAAAATTGGGAACTGGGGTGGTTGGGTGGGATGGGGAAAGGGGATATGGAGTGCAGGCTAGGGGATACAGTTTTGGGCCGTTGAGTTAGCTTTAGGGAGTATTAGCACATTGTATATAGTGTCTTAACTTGGAACTCTAAGATCAGCCTGGATTCTAATAATGCTGCCTGACTTGTGGGATGGAGTATAACATCTAGGGGAGGTAGGAGGTGTTGCTGTGTGTTAAAATATACTTTTAATTAAATAAAAAATTGCATCATTGTTACATTCCCTTTCCTCCCTTCAGTGTCTCCCAGGTACCCTTCTAACCCTTTCTATGTACCCCAACCCTCAAATTGATAGCCTCTTTTTCTTCTTATTGTTACACACATGCTCAATCTAGATATGCATATGTGTGCACATATATATACACATATCAATGCATACATGCTTATACACAAATGTGTGTATATATACATATCTTTCTGAGTTTGTTTTTCTACCTTTTTTATTATGTATGATTTCAAGGATGAAGGTTGAACACTCTGTGTTGGATAACCAACTAATTTTTTAATCATTCCCAGATGTGAAATTTTATTCCCTTAATTATGTCTTTGAAATATTTCCTATTATACTCTTGGGCATTTTTTGCTTGTTTGCTTGTTTTTGGTTTTATTATGAACCAAAAAGTTTATAGATTGAAGATTGCCTCTTTCAGATATCTCACTATTCCTTAGCCCCTTCCAGCTGGTCTGAAGGTGTCTTTCAGAAGTTTTCTGTGATTTGATTTCTTAGGAGAGAAGAGTCTACTGAATCTGGCCAGTTTCAGTGATATCCTGAAGGTATTAATCTGCTTACTTTCTGAAGTTTTAGTAGGTCATCTCATTTTATTTTTTTAAATCATTGTTAAAGGGACCAAATAAATAAACCTAAGTAAAAGAGCCTTCCTCAAAAGTCACAAGAAACAGATAGACACAGAAACACACTTGTTTGCTCATTCAGTAATTTCAAAAAGCACAAAAGAGAAATGCATGGTACATACATAATACCTATAATTAATCAATCCATAATCAATTAAAGTAAAATAAAAGTAGTAGTGGCAATAAGACAACAGAAGGAGATCAAATGGATATAATTTATGAAGAAAGATGTCAAAGTATAAACTCATGCTATGGTACAATACATCAGTGATCCTAAAGTTTTCACTGGGAAACTCCTACATCTCATAAACACTTCAACAAATTATGAGGATGCAAAATTAACTAACAAAATTAGTAGATTTCCTATATACAAATAACAAATGTACTGAGAAAAAAATCTCAGAAACAACATTTATAATAGCCTCAAAAATATTATTTTGAAGTAACAATAACCAAGTCAGTGAAAGACTTTTATGGAACAAAACTTAAAGACATTAAGAAAAACCTGTGGAAGATATCAGAATATAAAAAGATCTCACAGTCATGGACTGTTAAGATTAATATAGTAAGAACGGGAATTTTACCAAAAGCAATCTACAGATCTGATGACATCTGATTCAAAATTTCAACAGTTTTGTTCATAGATTTTGAAAGGACAATTTTTAGTTTCATATGGAAAAATAAAAAGCCCAATATTCCTAAAATTTACCTAAATAAACAAGAATTATTGGCATTAACACCATCCCCAACCTCAAATCATACTATAGAGCTGTAGTAATAAAAATTGCATTCCATTGTTGAATAGGTATTTAAGAAAATGACACTAAATCTTTTCTTAACTTGGAGTAATAAATACTTTTGTGTTTTATATTTCTTCTGAAGATTACAATTCTAAGTGGTATGTTCTATATCAAATGTTAGTCAGTTAGGCACATGATCAAATTTCAAGTTATTTTTAAATATTTTTAAACTTTGGGACCATGATACAATTGGTTTTGTTTAAATATGAGTACATCTTATATTTGTGGGACATTAAGTGCTTTCTCAATTAAATTATTTCTGAGCATTTGTTGAAAATAATTACACTGAGGTATGTAGATTCACTTCTGAATTTTAAAATTCTATAGTACATGCTAATTTATTTGCTTCTGTCCCCCAAATAAATACAGCAGATTCGAGTCTTATAATTATATATGATAATTATATATAGAAAGACCACTGTTACAAAATATTTGTTGAAGATGGGATATATTTGTTTATACTGTGAAACATTTGTCTAATGATGCAAGGATATGTTTATTCTTTTTTTGCTTTAATTGTTTAACTCTATGAAGCTGTGTTATTTTCCTATCTAAAACACATGATTGGCCTAATAAAAAGATTAAAAGCCAATAGCTAAGCAGAAAGAAGAATAGTTTCTATGCCTATCTTAGTGTGGGTTTTATTGTCATTCTATATTTGTATTTTGTTGTAAATAATCAAGTATGATTTGCATTGGACAACATCCTCACAAATTCAGAAACTATAAATATGTGCTGGAGTGAAGGAAGTGGTATTTGAATACATATATACATATGTCCTATTGCCACCACTACTTTTATTTTACTTTAATTAAGTATGGATTGATTAATATACATATTAATATATTAATACATATATACACATGTGTATGTGTTATACATACAAACAAGAACTTACTCTTCAAGTTTTAATTCATATGTGACCATGGAGAACTTTAAAAAAAAAAGAAAGATCAGTTATAAGGTAGAGACTTGTTCCATGTGGAAGATATTGGGCAAATGGACTTAAAGAGAAAAAAATAAGCAAGATCCAAAACATATTTGACGTTCCTGAAAAGCATGATTTCATGGATGTTAAAGGGTAACTGCTATACTTTATACCATTCTTTTTGGCTTAAGTTGTGATTCATTCTTACTACACTTTTATATACACAGCATTTGATAGTAAGGTACATATGTATGAATTTACTAATAAGTTATTAGACTCTCAGAGGGAATACTGAAATAGGACGAAGTCATCCTACAGGGAAATGCGTTTATCTGAACTGTTATTCCATGAACAGATGGTAATTGTGTGGATTATACATGAATATCTGTATGGCAGGAGAAGTGAGCTGTGACAAATACATACTTAACACATTCCCGTTTCCTTCCTGCTTTAATACATGTCCTATTTTTGACATTTTTAATCCCAATTCATGCTCATCAATCAGAAAATAATATTTTCTACTCTTACCTATTGATATGTAATTGAGCAACACAGTGCAGTTGAAATTGATTAACCATATGTAACTGATTTCCTATGATAATGTACGATTATATAAAATTTCCTCCAAGAATTGTTAGTAGAAATACCCTTGATTTCATTTGTAACAATGAGTTTATAACAAATATATTTATTGAATATGTACCCTACAATGTACAGTTTTTTTTTTAATTTTGACAAGCAAACAACAAATTTTCTTAAAAGTGACTGTAGCACGTTATTATATCACAAGGATGGAATCCTGGAATCTGGAAGAAAGAAAGTATTATCTGCTATGGATAAGGTTTTCCCTTTCTTTCTTCCTTCCTTCCTTCCTTTCTTTCTTTCTTTCTTTCTTTCTTTCTTTCTTTCTTTCTTTCTTTCTTTCTCCTCATCTTCCTCCTCTTCCTCCTCCTCCTTCTTCTCCACCTCCTCCTCCTCCTTCTCTTCTTCTTCTTCTTCTTCTTCTTCTTCTTCTTCTTCTTCTTCTTCTTCTTCTTCTTCTTCTTCTTCTTCTTCTTCTTCTTCTTTGAAACAAACTTTAAAAAGTAAATACAAATCCAAACACTATAGTGATCTTTGAATAATAATACAAAAAGCACTCATGAAATATTCTTCTTCCTCAATTGAATAACATTTTCCTAAAGGTCAATATGTATTCAGTGATATATCCCTGTATCTCCATTTGAGGGATCTAGACTTACCTAAACCTAGAGAAACTGAGGTGTAACTCATTTACTTTATACAATTATCTTTGAATTGATTATTATTTATATAGAGATTTTTTTTGTTGGACCAACTAGTTAAAGAATATGAACATTGTTTAAAATAATAAAATTATATTTTATCAAATTCTGCACAATTTTTCTGAACATATTACAGTTACTATCATATTTTCCCCAACAAAAAGGAATATGACATATGCCATAGTTTTTAAACTACTTTGTTTTATTATTTTTTTGTTCATGAACTGGGGCCAATAATTATTCAGTAATGTGACCAAGATTGTCTAATTATTAATCTATACATAGCAATCAGTATTTAAGTCTGAGTTCATTCCCCAGCATCTCATTATTCCTTACATTCTTTTTTAAATTTTATTTTTATTTATTTATTTATTAGAGATTTCTTCTTCCTTCCCTCCACCTCCTCCCATTTACCTCCCCTCCCCCAATCAACTCCCCCTCCCTCATCAGCCGGAAGACCAGTCAGGGTTCCCTGCCCTGTGGGAAGTCCAAGGACCTCCCACCTCCTTTCAGGTCTAGTAAGGTGAGCATCCAAACAGCCTAGGCTCACACAAAGCCAATACGTGCAGTAGGATCAAAACCCAGTGCCATTGTTCTTGACTTCTCAGCAGTCCTCATTGTCTGCTATGTTCATGCTTTTTCCTACCCAGTCCTACTGGCCTTGGTGAGTTTCCGGTAGAACATCCCCATTGTCTCAGTGTGTGGGTGCATCCCTCGCGGTCCTGAGTTCCTTGCTTGTGATCTCTCTCCTTCTGCTCCTGATTTGGACCTTGAGATTTCATTCCTCCAATGTGGGACTCTGTCTCCTTTCATCGCCTGATGAAGGTTGAGGATGACTGTTTGTAATAGCCAGAACCTGGAAACAACCTAGATGCCCTTCAATGGAAGAATGGATGAAGAAAGTATGGAATATATACATATTAGAGAACTACTCAGCAGTAAAAAACAAGGACTTCTTGAATTTTGCATGAAAATGGTCGGAAATAGAAAACACTATCCTGAGTGAGGTAAGCCAGACCCAAAAAGAGGAACATGGGATGTACTCACTCATAATTGGTTTCTAGCCATAAATAAAGGACATTGAGCCTATAAGTCATGATCCTAGAGAGGCTAAATAAGAAGGTGAACCCAAAGAAAAACATATATTCCTTACTTTCTTAAATGAAACTCCATTTCTTTTGAGGAGGAGATATCAGAGATAATTGTTAAGGCTGGACTCCTTTTAGTTAAAATACTGATTTGCCTAGGAGTAGGATGCATTTCCTTGACATCTGCATAAACTTTACCCAAAAAGAATGTCTTAAAAATGTAATGGAAATTGCAGACCTCAAGCCAGGTGGTAATGACACAGGACACCTTTAATCCCAGCACTTAGAAGGCAGAGACAAGCAGATCTTAGTGAGTTTGAGGTCAGCCTGGTCTACAAGAGCTAGTTCTAGGACAGCCAGGGCTGTCACTCAGAGAAACCTTGTCTCAAAAAACAAAACAAAGCAAGCAAACAAACAAAAAAACAAAAGAAAAATTAAAATTAACGACCTCTGCTAATCATGCGGTAGGACAGGAAAAGAAAAACTTGTGTCATATGATAGTCTTTAATATAAATCCTTTAAAATAAAACCTAATTTAATTAAAAAGTAAGGTAGAGGCATGACGCTGAGGAGGAGTTATGATGGGGGTCCAGAAGCATACTAGGGGTGGAGGTGGTCAAGATACAAAATATACCATATGAAATTTTGAAGGATTAAAGATAAATTTTGAAAACTCAAATCTTTCCTCTCCAAGCCAAAATTCTAAACATTTGAAATATGGAGTATGGTCCTGGGAGGTCTGTCTCTAGAATTGTGGTCTCTTGGGATTTTCTTTCTGCTAAGGTCCAATTTTATGCTAGCAGGAAAGTGAAACTTATCTCAAAATTATAAATCATTTGATGATAATGGTAGCATTCCCACTTTAATTTTCCATTATAAAATATTGCATTTATTTCTGAAGGGCTACTAAGGCTTAGGACACATATACTTCTGACAACAATGTTTTCAATAAACATTAGAATATGAGGGTTTGGAGTGCAAGGACACACAGATTACTGGGGCTTGCTGACTAGCCAGACTAGTCAAATGTATGAGCTCTGAGTTCAGTGAGGAACCTAGACAAACAAAAATAAGGTGTGTAAGAAATGGAAAGAGGTCAACCTCAACATCTGTTTCTCACATAATTCTTTATACTTTGCATATTTGTGCATACTTTCACAGGTTTATACAGAAACACACATATACATGTGTTTAACACATAAACACAGAAATTCCTGAGAACTCTTTGTGTTGTCTCTCATTATTTTTTTATTATTATTTTAAAAGGATGTTTTTCTTTCTATTTTCCACTAAACTATATAGTTCATCTTCTGATAGTTTTACATCTTTCACTTTGTATCTCAATTTGACAACCTTTGTGGATACCCAGAAATTTGAATAAACATTCCTGAATGGTTTCTGAAGGATTTATCCATCAGAAGTAGAAACTTGAAGAAAACTGTAGCCTCATCAGTATAGAAATGAGTCGCTATTAATTCAGGATACACATGTAATGTATAAAACAGTGGTGGTATGACTTCGCAGTCTCTTTAGTTGAGATCTCTGTATTTCTTTTTCTATGTTTTTACATCTTTCCCTAGCACTTGTAAACTCTTTTATTTTGTTATTGTTTCAATGAGCTTTTTGTATTTCTAAATGTAGAATATGATTTGTTCTAGGACTGTGGTAAAGGTCATTATTGAGAATTTGGTTGTCTAAATATGGATAATAATAGTTTTTCTGGGTCTTTTCTTGACTTCACTATTGAAAACATAGAAAGTATTCTTTTCATTTTAAGTATGTCCCCAACTGGGGGCAGGTTAACTTTAGTTACACCTCATCCCTTACCTACCTTTGCTTAAATATTGAGTTACTACAAGGAACTGGTTATACTGAAAGCACCAGGATCATTCGTGCTATTTCTTTTTTATATAAAGAATATGACTACTAAAACATTGAGGTGAAATGACAGAGACCATAAAATAAATTTAATGCAGAAAATAGTCTAACTATCCATTTATTATATAAATGTAAGGTTAAATGCAACATTTTCTTCATTTGGTGGTCAACTGTTTTGGTTTCAATCATTTTCTTTCATTCATTTTCAATATACTTTTAGAAAAAATAGTTATTTTGTAGCTTTCTTTTACCATTTTGCAAAATATTGCTCTGAATATTAATCTTAAAGAGGCAGGGGTAGATACTGAATGATATCATATGTAGAACATATTTATTGTTTTGCTTGTCCTATGTTGAGAGTTTAATAAGACTGAGTAAAAATTCAAGAAATGGCAATGCTGATAAACAATGTGTGAAGAAATTGAATGCATGAGGTGGACTTTGTCCTGAGTTTGGTAACAACAGCAGTCTCTGGACGTACAGAGGATGTGAGCAAATATTAGCAGAAGAGTGTACACAGTTTCCCCAGCTAAGCATTCTTGCTTAGCAACATTATAAAAAGAAAAAAGAAAGAGAAAAGAAACCTGCTGTCTAAGCTGTTAGCTGGAATTGAAAGATACAGTGATGGTTAGAAGGCCTATTTAGTACGGACAGAAAAATGCATTGGGAGTGAATCATTTGTCTGGACAAAGCTGAGTCAGGGAGAACAGGCTGTCATGTAGGCTAAGCCAGAAACATTGTCCAATGACTTCTCTGAGAAGCAATTTCAAGCCAGGCATTAGTACAACCTCTGTGTCCCCACATACCCCTAACTTGAAAATTTTCTAAATGGTGCTCCAGTTAGCATTGCAGGAATGCAAGCAAAGGCTGGAAAGAGAAAAAAAAAAAAAAAGCTTTGAGTGACCTCTACTTAAGGGTACCTGGGTGTCTGGTACAAGAATCCTTCTAAGACAGAAAACTCAGTGTAGAGAAAAAACAAGTAAAAAGGAACTGGCTCTTCAGAAACTCAGAACTCTGTTCTGGAGAGTTCTCCCAAACTTCAGAACACACTAAATTGTAGCCCCTGGGGACAGCTAGCTCAATAAGAAAAGATCTGCCTTGATAATTTTGAACACTGACTCCATCTTGACATTATCAATTCAAAACAAACCAAACATTTGTTTCCCTAAATAAACAGTTAAAAGACTATGGCTGAATTAAAAAATAGTGATTATTAAAATAAATAAATAAATAGTCATCAAAAATCTTAGTTTGTAAGAGATAAAACTTGAGTTATTGTGAAGAATAGAGAATTAATTGGACAGTTGTCGCTATCTTCTAACCTGAGATCAAGGATGAGTGTTTTATTTTATTAAAATCTTTTTTTTTTTCTAGCAGAAGGCAAAATTATCACTTATCAAAAGCTATTTCCAGGTTTTCTTCCAGGTGCCTTGTATGAAAAACAATCTTGCACAATTGTTCTCAAGTGAAGGGACACCTGCGGTAGGTGTGTGAGATAGAGCTGCTTAGTTTTTGTCAACTACAAAAAACTAGTCTCTTTGGGAAGAAGGAACCTCATTTGGGTAGTTACCACTATCATGTCAAACTGTGGGCATTTTCTTTATTAATGAATGATGTGGGAGAGCCCATTTGACTCAGGATGGGGCCACCCTGAGAGGGGAGCATGAATTATGTAAGAAAGCAATCTAATTTATATTAAGTTAGTGCATTTTAGGTAGATAGTTAATTGTATGAATCCTCATGACTTTTCACATATCCTTGTTCTTATTTTGCACACTCCATTTATATTTATCTCCCTTTTTTCCCTTAATTAGAGCCCCCCTATTTACGCTCACTTTCAATTGTACCTTTCTACTTTCTTAGTTTCTGTTCTTACTCTAGGTCTATATTTATATCTGAAGACTCGGAGTTCAGAACCTCAGGTGATGCATGGCTTTCTGGGTCTGGATTACATCACTTGATAGTATCTTTTCTGTTATTATTCATTTACCTGTAAATTCCCAATTTTAATACCTTAATTGTATCTTATTTCCATCTGTGCTGACAGTGCTTTATCCAAGAGAAATTGAATTTTAAACAAAAAACCCAAACATCAAGTATGTGTAACCCACTTTTGACTAGGTCAGGGTTGTCCAAGAGACTCCAAAAGCATTATAAGCTATTGCTGAGTGAATATATGGTCCTTTAAAGAAAAGTCAACGAAATATTTAATTCTTACAAATAAACATTTCTACTCTACCTTGTTATGTTTTCTATATTTTAATAATTTAACTGAGAGTGATGAAGGGCCCACCTGCCAGCCAGTATCACTAGAAGATTCATTATTTTCATGCTTCCTAGCCACTGAGTCTCATAAAAGATGGTAATTATGTTTATGAAGCCACCTGTCCACTATTTATTGAATGTATATTTGTTGGTGACCCAGAGATCCCATATCAGAAGTCACAGATGGAGAAGCGCTAGATTTTCTACTTCCAGTTGATCTGGATATGAGATGAATAGAAGCAATGGTTCAACTGCTTAGGGATAGGATTTCTGGTGGTGAAGACATAGGCTTTCTTGCATAATGTCAAAAAACAAAGGGGGACTAAAAGACGTAAAGCTTGAGTGCTTTACTGGAGGAGAAATGTGACTGATATCCAAGACAGAGACTTTGCTGCTAAGTGTCTGGTTCATAGTCTGTTCCCTCTCAGTTCTAAGGATTAATTCCTAGGTACCGACCCTTGGTGAATGGTCAATATGTACAAGCCCCTTGATCTGCCATCAACACTTTAGAGTGGGTGAATGATATTTAAGCATTATTCTAGTTTTTCCCACAATGTTCTTCTCTTTCCCAACAAATGCCTCTTGGTTTTGGTGTTATTGCTATTGACATTTGCCTTCAGAATTTTTCCAGAAGAGCTACCCACACAAAGGCACAAATTGATCATTTAATGCTTCAGAACAAGGCAATAACAACTCATGAAAGACACATTAGAGTGGGTCTTATTATGGAGTAATTAACAGGTAGATCTCATTCCGTCATGTAAGCATTTGTAGATACTGAGAGCTGCTCAAGCTGGCTACAACACCATGGACACACTTGAACCTGTAGACGTAAGAGTTCTTATGGAAACACTTGTCATGAGTATGCCCAAAACAGAGTGGTCCAGCTTCGGATGCTTAATGTACTTTTCTTTTTCTATGAACCCAGCTGAAGTTGAAAATAGATTTTGGCCCTACCCTCTCCAAGTAGGAAAACATCATCTCTCAATCTGATCTGATTTTTGACATCTGTCCTTTTTCCCTCCTAAAGGGGGGACAGGTATCTTCTCTTTTCTGTCTTTTCTATTTCGGTTCAGACTTATGACATCAGGTATCAACATGACTCACAGATAGAGTGGAAGTCTTTATTACAATTAAGTTTGCTTAAAAGTAAGGACCTTCAGAATGGCCTGACTTTATGGCATCCTGTGTAACCAATTAATTGTACTGGATGAACAAATGGCAAAACTCTTCTGATGTCATTTCCTTGAATATAAAATAGGAGGTCAAACCAGGTGATTGAGGATACACCTCCTTGAATTTTTGGTGAAGATTTTTAATGACTCCTCAAAACCTAACATTTTATGCATTGAACTTGAGTCCTATGCTCTGTAGAAGTTTCCTTGACCTTAAAAATAATTCCTCTGGGGCTTGCCTTCTGCTGAAACATATTCTAAAGTAAGTGTGCATTCCCACTACATATAGAATTTGGTGATAGGCAGGTTGCCTGAAAAGATATTTCACTGCAATTAGTTTTCTTTGCTCCCTGTCAGAGGGTTTCAGAGCCCAGAGGCAACTTCCACCAGGATAAAAATACTCTGCAGTGTCAGTAAAAGATATTCTTATATAACATGCACTGATTTCTTTCCCCTAGTTTGCAAGTACTCAGAATAGTAAGGTTTGCTGACATCTTTAAGCAGGTCAACACGAATTAATGCTTTACTCCCTTGTCTGATGTAAGCAGAACATTGCTGATTTCAACTGTTCTTTGGATAAGTTACTGAGAGAAACTCAGGTCAAGGATAAAAATTACTGTCATTTTTATCTGTGGATTTTTTAATTTAAAAAGTAATAATTGTAAAATAATACTAAAACTACTTTGTTAAAATAGAGTTTCACATTTTGGGGTTATTATGCCCCCTGGTATTTGGCAATGTATGGGTGAAATTTGTTAAGGGTAGGATATGCTATTTGGAAGAGTGCAGATTAGACACATTGATAACAATTTTATCATGAGTATAAAAAAATCTCACCCCATCAAGGTAATAATGAGGCCCTAAATTTGTGGTTTGACAAAATCCTCAAACATAAAAAATGATATGTTTCCATGCATATATATTTATTTTATCATAGCATTTAGTTTAAATTTTCAATTTTTTTTCTTATCTTCCTCTCTAGTAATTATGAATGTTATTACTTATATAATTATAATGAAAATTTATGTCAAATTTCTGATTCTAATGCTTTAATTATTAACACATTCTAAAATCTTCCAAACTTAGAGTTAGGTGTTTATGTTTATCATTTTAATGAAAGCCTTACAGTCCACTGGGCTTCCCTGCTTATACCCAATACCACTCCCCTGATATTGATAAGTTATTTATAATATAACATTTCTTTCATTTTGAATAAATTATTAGGACTGATTTTTTATGGATGCAATTGGGTCTATATGATAGTAACGCAAGGTTCATTCTTCCAAGTGTTTTTCACTATTAACTTTGAGATCTGCTGTATCATTTCAGATATTTGAGTATTATTTTAAGTCATAGAAATGCAATAATTTTTACAAAAGTATTTCATTTGGTGTGTCAGAGTTAACACAATTTTAATCTGTAATGTTATGCATGTTACTCAGTCAGAAGAAAAGATAACCTTCCATCACTTGTCCCCATGTCTCTAATTTTCCATAAAGACATATATTACAAGTTCAATCAATATTCAGACGAGTTTGTCATAGTTCATAAGCAATTTTATAAACCTCAATAGCATAATTTTAAGTTAAAAGAGAAATGAAACAATAAAAAGAAAAGTTAATTAAAATAATCTTGGCAATCTTGTAACAGCTAAAGAGGTAATCTATTACAGAATTTACTTTTCCCAGACATGCTTCTTTTATTCCAACAAATAATTTTTGAGTACTCTTGCACTCTTTTGTTCTGTCTCCTCATCTTACCTCCATCACCTAAGTTACTCTAACCATAAAATTAAACATGGTGGGCTGATTCTTTCCTCTTGAGTTGTATTTATAAACAATCAATGGACAAGCCAAATCTGTGATATAAGAAACACTTCAGTTACTTAAATAGAGTAGGTATAAATATTCAATTAACAAAAGACAATAATTGTCTATATAGAGGGATAGTAGATGGTAGGTCATGATAAGTGAATTTCAGTTAGGCCTTAAATGCAGAGCAGGTATTTTTTGTAAAAGCAGTGCAATAAAAATGGGTTCTTGAATTAAAAGAAGTGCAGTGGATAACGAATGAGCACGCAAAAATCTAGTGAATCCTTTAAGTTGTTGCCCAAAGTCTTTCATGTAGAAAGCGATGCTTAAAACCCCTCTCTCCCTTTTCTTAACAAATGAGATCAGATGGATCTTCCCCTTTGAGCACTGTTAAATTTTCTAGGTTTTATATTTACTTCATAGACCTCTGGTGCCAATTTCCAACACACTGATTCATTCTGAATGATTTACTCCAATAGATTCCAGGAATGTATATCACTTTGTCTTCAACACAATTATTTTTGAAAGCTTCAAATATTAAAAATTAGAATTTATTTTAGAAAAAATAAATTTCTTTGTTAATATTGAAACCTGGGATGACTTTTATGTGATTTGACTCTTTTATTCTGATTGAGTCTTTCATGTGATTTGAGATTATGCAGTGACGAAGAGCTGGTTCTATCTACATGATTCCAGAAACAATATATTAAATGCAGTTGTTTTTAACTTGTTTTAACAAAAATTTCAGTAAATGTGTGTATATAATAAGGAATAATGAAATGAAAACCAAGTATACTGGGCTTCTTTCTATTAGTCAGATTTTGTTTATAGATCCATATATGGCTTGGAGATCAGGGAGAGATTTCTGTAGCTTGCAGTATCACATAGGTATAAAAAAATAATTACTTAAGAACTAAGAAGATTCAAGCAAGAAATCAATAAAGAAAAAAGATATAAAATACTGTGGTGGGCTACATCAATTATTGTTGTGTAACATGTCACTCAGATTTTAGTGACCTGGTATAATAAATACTACACCACAGTTTCTGTGGATTAAGTATCTAGTTAGGCTAGTTGAATCCTGTGTCTGGTCTGCCAGCCTGATCTCTTCCATTCCAATGATGAAATGTAAAGGGGTCCTGTACTGTTTGACTCCTAAAGGTTACCTTTTAATAGGTGTTAACAGTCTCATATACTTGATAGCTGGTATCCTGAGACATCTTTTCTATGTCATCCAGAACTCCCTTTCAATAGACAAAAGGTTTCTGAGCAATGCAAACCTTAAAGTATTTATAACCTCCATCACTATAGACATCTTAAACATGAATGCCATCACATTCTGTCTCTGAGACATGAACTTGAATGTCCAGTGTACAATCTAGGAGAAAGACTGAGACAGTACGTATTGTGGAGACTGGAGCCCAGAGAGTAAGTTGAGAGAACAATACTTGTGTATAGTAACAAAGAAAATAATAACTCTAAGAAGAAGAATGATTGTAATTTTTTGAAAAGATGCCAGAAATGGTAGATAAAAGAAACAACCATAAAAAAGACAGTAGAAAAATTTGTGTAAAGTAAAATTAAAAAATAAATGAAGACATAACTTCACATCTTTGAATTCAAATCTTTTCACTTACGTCAAACTTAGTTTTATTCCCAAAGTCAACCTGGTGAGAACAGACTTGGGAGTAATTGGCAGCAGAATTAACTTCCCAAGAGGAAAACATGCAATTGCAGAGAACACTGCTTTACTGTTTATATTCTTTATCACGTCTGACTGTCTCATTGGGCTTGGAAAAACCTTTTTAAAAATAAGTTTTGATCCTGTAGCTTGGGGAAAAACATGCTGCAAAACTCTTGACCTTTTCCAGTGTTCCTAGGGGCCAAAAGTGTTTAGAGAAGTGAAAAATTCAATTTCTTTGCTTGACTTGTCATTCAGACCTCGAATAGAATAGAGAGACAGATAGACCATCAAAAATATCCTCATAACTTTCTTTCAAGTCTGGAAAAGAGGGGAGAATAGAAAAACTGAGCACACCCTCATGCTGGTCATACATGATAAAGTAATCTCTAGATGTAGTTGGGTGTTTACCAATAAATGGTGTTTGAAAATCTAACCTTTCGCAGCCTACTGTGTATTAAACATCTATACCATTTTACATTTAAAATTTTAAGCAATTTTGTATGTTTTAGTGAAACAAAAAGAAATAGGTCAATCCAAACTTCTCGTTGCCCTATGATAATTTCTCCCCTATCCTTGGCTAGCTTACGTAAAAGTGATGGAGTTAATGGGCTACCTACTTATAGTTTTTAGAAGAATGCTAAAACTTTAATAGGTTTCAGTGTTACAAAGACAGGTGTTACACTCTGTTTCTAAGTTTTCTATTCTTACAGCTTATACTTACATTTTCCTTTTTTATTTATTGATGTTGTTTGTTTTTTATTCAAGTCAGTGTTTGATATTTTAACAGCTCTGGCTGTACTGAAACTCACTTTGTAGACCAGACTGGTCTTGAACTCACATAGATCCACCAGTCTCTGCCTCCCAAGTTCTGGGATTAAAGACATGCTGGTAATTATTCAAATATTTTAATGAAGAGTTGTTCATTACTAGCATCATTTCCTTATTATATATTTGCTGAGAAGTAAGTAAAAATACATATTTAAGTATGTTTTAAAACATTCACTAGATAATTTCCTATTTTTCGTTGGTGTTTTTTGTGTGCCTGCCCCAAAATAAATCATCCCCTATGGTTTCTGAATAAGTAGCAATGGGCTTGTAGATTTTAATACCCAGCCATTGGATGTATTAGCAACAAATGATTAAAAAGAGCTTATACTTTTAAAGAGGGAGTTATGCAAGAGTATAAATATCATTGGTTTGGGAATGGAGACCAGACCATACCTGAGCCAATTAATTTATTTCCCATGGGAAATGAAATTGCAGTGTCAGAAATTCTACCTAACTTCTACAGAATATTTGAGCTGAACATTTTTATGGAGAACAAGAAGAGACAGCCCTTGTCACACTGCCTGTGAGTGTAATGTGGCAGTGTTCCCTATACAGGTATCTGTGAGGAGCACTGACATAGTAGAAATCTCTGACACCGTCAATTCCTAAGACTGTGGATTCAGTGTTTTCCATTCGTTTAGAAACGATTATTTCTGGAGATCAGAGAAGACACCCCTTCATCTCCAGAGAGTCAAAATAGACTCCATTCTGTTTGCTCATGGGCATAGACAAAGTTGTCTGGAATATGGTAATTGTGAAGCCAAGGTGGGGGAAAAGCCATCATTTTTCTTTTTGAAAAAAAAAATGCATATATTTAATTAGTAGATATAGAAACTCAGAAGCTTCAAATTAGAGGTTTTATCAGCAAATTACCTCTCAGTCTTAAGAAAGGGATTAAGGAAAGAATGTTACAGAATTGCAAGGGGTGGGTAGTAGAGGCTAGCAAGAAAACCCTTGTCCTTGTGACCTAACACTATATGCTCAGCATAGTTTCAGTGGGCCATATACCTTTCCATTTGAACTGAAAACCTGAAATTGTTTAATGTGAAGGGCTTATTTTGAAAAAAATTCCAGAGCCCGTGAACAACTGCTGCTTCTTTGAAGAGAAGGGTACATGCTGTCTTTCAATTTGCTTAAATATTATTATTTAAATTTGTTCACAGGCTCTGGATTTCCAAGATTCCAGGAGGTCTGTGTGAAATCCACCTCCTATAAGGACCTTCTCTGTTAGTGACCTTTGCTCTTAAATAAAGTGATAACTAAATTATACCAACATTGCCTTCTCAAATTTATGCACTGTATCATACTATCATTTTCTCTTTGTACTCTCCACATTGTTGGTCATGCTCCTAAATTAATTCTTTGCAGATTCATGTTTTTCTTTGTTTCTCACAAAAAAGCAGTAAGATGAAACAAACAAATAAACAATAATAACCCATCATAACAAAGTTGGACAAGTTAACCCAACATAAAAGTAAAAGTGGCCCCAGACCCAATAGAAGGCCCAATAATCAGAAATCTCATTTACACATTCAGGAGTCCCACAAAAGTACTAAATTGAAAGGTATACTATATATTTGGAAAACTCAATAAAGATCCATGTAGGCCCTGAGATTGCTGCCTCAGTGCCTATGATTTCATGTCAGCTTTGCTCAGTTATTTTGGAGGGCATTGTTCTTTTATTTATTTATTTGAGGACATTGTTCTTCAGATGGCCCCTGTGGCTCCACCACTTCTTCTGCCTCCTCTTGCCCAGAGTTCCCTGACCAGATGAGGGAGCTGGTGGAGTTATGTGTTCCAAGGTCTCTCTCCCCTCTCTCTTTTCATAATATCTGACTGTGTGTCTCTGTATTTGTTCTCAAAGCTTCAAAAGGAATCTTTTCTGATGATAGATAAAAATGGCACCATACTATGAAAATAGCAGAGTATCATTAGGAGGCATTTTTTTTGACCAGTAGTATCTGATTTGATCCTATGTTTCCGGGCTGCCAGGTATGGGTTATAGAATTGCATCTGGTATGGGTATCATCTCAGGGGGTAGGTGTTAATCAAATCAGACATTGACTGGCTATTCTCAGTCAATGGATTACATGGTTTGTGCCACTATTGACCTAGATTGACCTAGCATATTTAGCAGGTAGGGCAGATTGTTGGTCAAGGGGGTTGTAATTGGGTTAGTATTTACATTTCTCTTGCCTGCAGAGTAAGTTTTAGTACAAAACACTCTAGAACATATAAGTTAAGGCATTCTGTAGGCACCAGTTTGACCTCTCCATGTTAACTAAGCTGAATGCTGGGAGAAAGGAGGTGGAATCAGAGAGAAACCATGTAGCTGTGCTGGAGCCGGACAGAACTTTACCTTGTAAACCACAGCCACATGGCGATACACAGATTAATAGAAGTGGGTTAAATTAATATGTAAGAGCTAGTCAATAAGAAGATAGAGCTAATAGGCAAAACAGTGATTTAATTAATACAGTTTCTGTGTAGTTATTTCGGGAATCTGGGTGGCTGGGAAACAAACAAGCATCCTTTATACTACAAAACTGGATCTGGGCAATTTGACAAAAGAAATCTTATTTCTTTTGTGCTCTTAGTGGTTTTTATATTGATGATAGAATTTTTCAATTTTTAAAATACAAATATGTACATAGAATGTATACATACTTTATATAACAATTTTATAAATACATATATATATACATGCTTATATGTATTTATAAAATACACATACACACATATTAATCACAATATGTAAACTTATAAGTATTGACATAAATACTTATAATTTATCTAAACATCCTCATGTACAAACAAATGCACATGCATGCAGATGCACAGATGAAATTCTGAATCTTTATTCAAAGATAAAGAAAAAGGAGAGACAAAGAGAGATGGAAGATAATCTTTAATCTTTCAAACTTTTGCTTTTTGTCCCATGCCTATTGCTTTGGAAACTTTAATATTTTTGAAGAATTTTACCCTAAATGAATTATTTTTCTTTATTTTTATTGAGAAATTTATGTATGAGCATTGCGTTTACACCATCTCTGCCTCCCACTCCTCCCTCTAACCTCTCCTGCATCCCCCAATTTCCGATCAAATTCATTTGTTTTTATTCTGTAAAAATTATAGTTACACACACAGAACACACATATGTGTTAGAGAGAATACAAAAATTCTAAGTTTTAATCAGCTAAATTCATAAATTAAGTTAGTGTTGCTCAAAATATATGTTTTTATATCTGCCTGCATCAGACTAGATAGCTTCTTAGGGACTTGTCTTTAGAAAAGATGATTGTCATTTTCTCAGTGGTCCTTGATTGCCTGTAGCTGTTCCCCACTATAAGGAAAATCAAATACACAATTGGAAGAGTCTTTTTATACAAAGAACAGTAGGCAAAATACTCAAAAGACACTCTGTTTTCAAGATTTTTAGGTGGATACATACAACACTGCAATTATATCCCTTAGCAACCATGAAACTATTGTGTAGTATTTGGCAGCCCTAGTTCTGTAACCTAAATGTTATATTTGGAAACTGACTCTGTCATTTTCAAGCTTTTATGTATTTACAAACAAGTAATATAGCTCTCTGTATCACTACTTGTTCTTGTCTACCTGTAGGCTTAGTGGTGTAATTACTTAGTATGTATAAAGTATTGAAAACGGATTCTACCACACCGTACAATACCAATTAATGTAAGATATTACTCTTTAACATTAATATTATTATTGTTATATTTCCTTATGAAAATGGCTGTGTGTAAGTATTGCATCAAGATAAATTGATTCAATAAATGAATCACTCATACTACCTAGTCCATGTGTTTTCCCTGGGTTGCTTCACACAGAACTTTGTAAATGTCATTATAGTAAAGATCTTAGTCTCTACATGCCAGCAGAATCATCAAGACATACACTACACAATGTAAGGGTTGTATTTTCCTTTTAAACTGCCATGAATCTAAGCAAGTCACTAACAGTTATTCTCAGACTACCTGCCTAGGAGTGTCCTTTTGGTGTAATAGACAACACAAACACACACACACACACACAAATGCACACAGATATATGGAGAGAGACAGACTGAGACAGAAGCAGAGAGACATAGACTGAGAGGAGAAAATAAATTATTTATTGATATTTTAAATAATAGGACTGAGGAACATCTAAATAATAAATAACTCCTTTGTATAATCATCACCATTATCTGTGCCATTAATATCATTCTTAATATTAACTGAGATTCTATGAAAATATTAGTGTCATGCTATTCTAAGTTAGTTGAAAATCATTATTCTTCCATTGAAAATGAGGACAGGTATTTTCAGAGAGTTCCTCTTACTTAGCATTAATTTTCCCAGAATTCAAAGAGACCAATTGTCTTGTGCTACAAAATTTAAATTTTAACTATTATGTCTTCTCACATTTGACCTCTTTTCTTTTTATACATGTGAACATAGTTTGTACACTCTTAGTCTACATAAGGCTTTCCTGAAGCAATTTTGGGAGCATTCCATCTTTGCACATATTAGAACAGTTTCTCTGAGACATGGTCTGAGATAACCCCTGGTTCTCTTGGCCTACAAGTCTGTATGTCCCCCATAATCGTTTCCTGGGCTTTCAATCAGCCCACTGTCTATGTTCTCAATCTCCCATTTATGAATGGAAAAGGAAAAAAAAACTCAATAGCCCTGTTAATTCTCTTAGCAACACGGCCAAGTTTTCTTTGCTCTGAAGGACTTGCCCTCCTGACTCAATACACCGTGTACCAAAGGTAATTAGGGCAACTTATTTAAAACTTACGATCTAATTAGTGACTTTTAATGGTAGTTAATTACACAGAGAGCAACAAAGCAGCTCCATTTGCAATAGAGCTTTTTCCGAGACTGAGACAGGAGTGGGTATTTATTCAGAGTCATAAAGAAGAGGGGATACTAGAGTTAACATCTAATTACACAGAATTGTCCCTGCTAATTATGAGCAATGTGATTTTATTTATCTGACTATCATAGAGTCTTTGCAAAAGTCTTTGACCTAAGAGACTTGGAAAGGAGACAGGGAGAGAAGTAAATGCTATAGAGTGTCCAGGCATATACTCAAAAATTGCCCAGGTGGCTAGAAGTTGACATAGTCAGGTAAGAAGGAGAGATAAATGCCCTTATTTTTATTAGAGATGTGACTGAAGATGCTCTGGAATATGGAATATCAATTATGTAAAATTAAATTAATTAATGAAAACTAATTCAAAAATAAACATTTTCTGACTTGACAGAAAGCTAATCACTCATAAACTGTTTTCAAGAATAATATTGACCCTGAATGTATCATGAACTTGCCTCTTAGCTATTCACTGCATGAGCATTTAGAATGGCACCTGATATAGAAAAAAATATGTCATTCTCTGTGCCCTCAACAGTTTTCAAGTTTAGTAAGGGTGGTAATATGCAAATAAATTACATGAATAGAATGATTTCAGCTTCTAGAAATAATGTTCTGAGACCACGTGAAAATATTTTAATATTACATTATCAACATTAGTATCCTTCATGTGTTACTATAATTTTTGTTTAATCACATTTTTTTTCTACTTTATTTTAATAAATGTCACCTCAGAGCATAGTCTCTTCTGAACACACTGTTACATTTGTAAAAACTGAGTACAAAATTATGATCCCAAGCACATTGTTGAGTGTGGTTTGGTAATTCCAGACCAGGAGAACTTGTATGATTCCTTCACTTCTTGTTATTTCTTCTAAAATGAGGTTTATGTTCTTTTGTAGAGACTTAGGCATTAAATGGGTACAGATGTAGATCTTGAGCCATTCCTTTGTGTTTCTCATAACCCTTGAACGCCAAATTTCCCTTCTCTCAAAATTAATTCTATAGAAACAAAGCTCCATTTTTTCGTAATTTTTTAACTGCCTTCAAATGTTTCTAGTTTAGCTAACACCAATTAACAAGCAGTACACATAGTGGTTACAAATTTTGTATCTGGAATCCAGAACATTTTCTGGAAGCAAACAGCCAGTGCATTAGTTGCCTCTTTTCTAGAATGCACTTCCACCTTTCTTTTATATAATTTCTGTTCTTTATCTGTAGTTTCATTATATAACTAAAAAAAAAAACTTGGTTATTTTATATAGTATATCCAGAACTCTGTGAATGTAATCAATAGTACTTTCTAAAAAATGCAGATTGGAATTGGGAGTGATTTCACATTGAGAATCATGACTTGCAATCTTGTCCCTATTTTCTCTGTAGGTGTGTGACAATTGGTAGTATCATTATCACTTGCTTTCATGACTGGATTTGAACAACGAAGTGCAAGACTGGAGGGTCAGGAGAGGTTAAATACTTTCTATCAACAATTAAATGTTCTAAATATATTTTACTCATTGTTTTACCTTTGCTGTAAAACTACAGAATATGAAGAAACAGTCTCATCCCTGACAATATTTTGTCTCATCTGTAATTTATAAAAGAGAAGAAACAAGCCACAAAGTTCCTCTGTGTTTCCAAAATGCTTTAGGATTATAAACTCAGCATTAGGATCCCTTGGGTATCTTCATAAAGCTGGTATGAGATATTACTAACAACAAAGGGGCATAAAATGCTCCTTACATCACCAAAAGCAAAGACTGAAAAAAGTTATGTTTGCTTTAGTTGATATTTCATGTTCACAAATTTCTACTTACATTTTAATTATGAATACAAACTCAAAATAGGTGTAATTCTAGAAGTAGCTCATGTTCATTGTATGTTTCTGTGCCTGTGTGATTGCCTGGGCAGTTTGGTGGTGACCAATAAGAGCTGGATCAAAGCCGGGCTCTACTGCAAAATCACTCAGTGACATCAAACAAGTCACTTAATTTATGATTCTAGTGATATGGCCCTGTTCTAGCAGGGCACTGGCCCAATAACTATTTTAATTTATGTTCCCAGTTAAAGCTTTCTCTTCTTCCGGTAATTTAAAGTGCTAGTTCCAGCCATTTGTGTTTCTTTGCTATGCCCCTTCCATTTTTCTTCCGTCTGATTCAGTTGTTCAAAATGTATCTTTCACCAGTTAGTCATTTCTCTAAACACTACAAACATAAACAAAGTAAAACAAGACTCCAAGTTTTTATTGAGCATATTATTTGTTTCAATAAACTCTACATAGTCTATTATTTACATTGATATAACTAAAATAAAAGAATGAATGAGTAAAATATATTTAAGAATGCACTAAGGGACATGGCTGGTTTTTAGACACCAAAGCCTATGAGGAACATAGAGAAAAGAGGAGTTGTAAAGTGGTGTGGGGAGGAAACTGTGGTCAGAAAAATAAAGACACCCAAGGAGAGCACAGAGACATAAGACATCTGGAAAAATAACATTTCTGGTAGAGCACATATATCTTTTCAAAAAGTAGCTAATGTGGGCTAGGGAAATGTGTCAAGATGTAAAACACTTATTACACAAACATAAGGATCTGGATCTTGATCCCTAGGAAAAATATGAAACATTACTTCCACACTTAACTTCTTTCATTGCTGGGATAAAAGCAAAGCAGGGGTGTATTTTGGCACACAGTTATATTCTATTATGTGGGCAAGTCATACCAACAAAAATTTGAGGTAGCTGGTCACATTGCATGTGCTGTAGAAGGAGAGAACAAATGCTTTTACCATGTGATTTTGGGTTTTTGTTTTGTTTTATATAGTCTACCATCCCAGCCCAAATGATGGTACACTCATAGTGATTCTGTCCAATTCAATGAACTTAATCAATACAATTACCCACAGACATACACAGAATGCCACCTTACAGGTGACTTTTGATTCCATTCCATTGACAAATGAGATTAGACACACTGGACATAGTAGAACAGGCCTACAACTCCAGTGGTTGGGCAGAAAACCAAGAGTTTGTTGGCCAGCTAGTCTAAGCAAGCTGGTGAGCATTAGATTCAGGAAGAGACTCTCAAAAAGTAAGGAATGTAAGTGATTGAGAAAGAAATCTTGACATCATTTTTAACCTACAATCCTCTGAGATGTGTAAAAACAAACACATTCATACTTCATACAAATACTTGTTCATGGTGTCATTGAAAAGGATAGTGCCTGGTATCTTTGACATAAAGATAACAGACTCATTGCTAATAGAGTGTCTTTTATCCAAGAGCAAGAATAACTTAAAAAATCAGTAGCCCTCCTTTACACAGATAATAAATGGGCTGAAAAGTAAAACGGAGAAACATTACTGTTCATAATAGCCACAAGTAACATAAAGTATCTCAGAGTAACTCTAACTAATCAAATGGAAGTCCTGTATAAGAAGAAATTTAAATCACTGAACAAAGAAATTGAAAAATGGAAAGATCTCCCATGCTTTTTGGTAGATAGAATTAACATAGTAAAAATGGCAATCTGACCAAAAGCAATCTATAGATTCAATGCAATGCCCATCAAAATCCCAGAAAAATTCTTCACATACCTTTAAATAACAGTACTCAGCTCCATATAAAAAGCAAAAACCCAGGATAAGCAAACAATCCCATACAATAAAGGAACTTCTGGAGGCAACACAATCTCTGGCTTCACACTATACTAGAGAGTTACAGTACTGAAAACAGCCTAGTATTGGCATAAAAACAGACAAGAGGACCAATGAAACTGAATCAAAGACCTGGATACCAATCCACACACCTATGAACAACTGATTTTATTTTACAAAGAAGCATAAAATATAAAATGGAAAAAAGAAAGCATATTTATCAAATGGTGTTGGCATAACTGGATATCAACAGGTAGAAGAATGAAAATAGATCCCTATCTATCACCATACTTATATTTTTTTATTTAGCGGTGGTACTATTTGAATTTTCTACCCTTCCACATTATCATGTCTATTGATACTGCTATTGTTTGGGTCTTGTCAATTTATCTATTTCTAGGAGGGCTGTAGGTAGACTTTTCTGTCCCATCAATAAGTTCCAAATAACCACTAAAAGACCTAGTATTAATCTTAAATGCTTTGCTGATAGATTAGACTTGTTATTAACTAACTCTTAAAAGTTAAATAAACCAATATTTCTTATCTAAATTCTACCATGTGACTCATGGCTTGCTACCATATTTTCTCCAAATACTGCTTCCCCTATGGCTGCCTAGTAATATGTCAGGATTTGTCCTTCTTCTGCCCTGAAAATCCTGTCTAGCTATTGGCCAATCAGCTTTTTATTCACAGTGAGAACAACACATTTTCACTTTTTGTTCCATTACATTGTCTGAATAAGGTCAGTGTGAGTGATTGGGTTAATAGAGAAACTAACTGGTCAATAGATGGACAGGTTGAGGTTAGGTGGGACTTGAAGAAAAAAGAAACATGTGGAAGAGAAGGAGGAATCTCAGAGAAACCTGAGGAGACTCAGAGAAAAGGAGATAAACTTACCACACAAAAAGGTACCAAGCCCTGTAGCAGGGCCCAAAAAATATATACGGGTTAATTTAAATTGTAAGAGTAAGCTAGTAACAAGACAGGTAGCTAGCTCTTTCTGTAATTTCCTAGTTTTGGAAGTTGTTTGCTCTGTACTTCTGTTTACTCAGGTAATTTATGCCTCTCAAGTTTTTGAGGTGGTTTAAGACTAGATACTTAGTTTCAATTCTCCCTAATCAGTGCTGAAATTAAATCAGATATAAAACTCTGGATTCTTCAGGAGATGACAGCTGATGGAGTGTATTTTTTCTATTTTGCCAAATACAAATGGATTGAATATTGTAACTGTAATTCTTACTTGACAAATGTTTTGCTGTATATAATTTTACTATATTAAAGTTAAATTTTTCCTTTTTATTAGATACAAGGGGGAAATATGATACAGTCCTTTACACTGGGTGAATATGTATCATTGTGACTTGGTGGAACAGAAGAAAAAAAAGAGTGTGAGAAAGAAGAGGAGGAGTCCCAGAGAATTTTAAGGAGATGTGGGGAAAGGGAGATAAACTTGCCATATTGATAAAAGGTACCAACCAAATGGCAGATCATAGCTAAGAAATATGGTCTAATTTAAAATGTGTTAGCTAGTAATAAGCCTGAGCTATTGGCCACATCATTTATAATTAATATTAAGCCTCACTGTGGTTATTTGGGAACAGCAACAAAGTCACAGAGTAACTCTGCCTACAAGAGCTGTTTCATAGCAGGTTTCCTGGTATTCTGGCTCTTAATATCTCTGCATCCTCTTTTTCAATGTTCTCTGAGCCATAGACGCAGGAAATGTGATGCATTTATATTCATTGGGACTGGACTCCCCATAATATGCTGATCTTTGCATTTTGTCCAGTTTGTACTTTTCTTTGAGGTTCTCCATTTGCTATAAAGAGAAGGTTCATTTATGAGGAGTGGTAGCTACACTTGCCCATGAATACAAAGATATGCTTTCAAAAGACTTCTTCTATGCTGATTCCTTCCCTCTCTGGCTGGAGTTGGTGAGCTCCCATTAGCTCAAGTGAACTGTTTCAGTGGGTGTCCCCATCATAAACATAGACATTTTAAGAGGAGATGAATCATATAATTGTTTCTGTTTGGCTCCTTACTTTGCCTTCATCTTTTTATCAAAATTCTGACATTTTCTTATATGTTATAGTTACCAATATTATTAACTTATGGTCACGTAGAAATTTCCATCAGCCAGTCTAATGACAAGCATATTACACATAAAATTATATTGATGGTGTACTACATGCAATCAATCTGTAAATACAACTGCTGAATACTTAAGTTTTTGATATGCTTTCTTAGGCTAAATGTTGTCAGATTTATTTCTTCCACAAGTCATTCTGGGCCCAAATTGATTTGATGCCTAATGCGATCTTGTCCCAATGTGGGCCCTTCTTTCACTATATTTGTTCTTATTTATTCTGCATGGAACTAAGAATCTAAATTTCACATCATTTAATGAGAATGACTTGGAATTTCATGGAGTAAATATAAACCAAATCTTGGAATTAAACCTACGAAAGTGCAAATCCAGGCGATTTTGTAGGTTGGATCTTTGAATGTGAACATAAAGGCAGTAACTCACATCTTAGGGCTCAGACAACCTGAGTTTGTGACAATGGATTCTTTGTTGTAAACAAAGATGAGCCCAAGTATGAGTAGCCTTTAGCCATGCCTGTTCTATTTAAGATTTTGAGGTGCTTATTTGTATCTGACCTAATCAGCATTTAATCCAGAAAAACAATCCCTAAGTCTCAGGATATCAATTGCTGTGACACTAATTACCTCGGGGCTGTGCTTTCTTAGGAGCTCGTTGTATAGGTTTGGCTATGGCATGAAGGAAATCCTAAGAACTGTATGTTCTTGTGACACCTAATTCTCTCTCTGACTCAGAAACAAAGTGAAAAACAACAAAATATGAATTTTGGAGCAGATGAAACCCCGGACACCATCAAAATCTTAATAAGTAGTATTGTGTACTTTAGTAAAGATACTGAGTACTGCCTTTTTCTGTTCCTGTTACATGGTGTTGACTGTCATTTTTAACTGACTGAAAAACAGAAAGAATCTCAACAGCAAAGAATCCCTCCTAGTCTTCATTGTCATAAAATGCCATATGCCTAATAAGCCTTCAGTTGGACAACAAATGTTAACAATACCTCTATTGTTAGGATTATTACAAGTTTTGCTTTTTTATAAAACATACAGTCGAACCAAGGCAGTTAAGAATCATTCTCCTGGGCCATTTCTCTGTTAAAACAAATCTATTTCTAAACAAGTAACTCTAATTTTAGGTTATCTGTAAATATTTTTCTTATTTTCACCTAATATTCCCACTGTGTATAAAGTAGCATTTTATTATTGGTTTTTGTTTTTATTGGAGCTTGATCTAATCTGAGTTAAGAGATATGCGCATGGACATACACAAGCAGTCATATTAAAAAAATCACCGACAATTATCATACTTGTTTTCGACTGATATTGTCATATGAAGAACAAAGGCTCCAAATATCACTAAATCACATGGAAGACATATAGTAGTTGCCTTGAGCCTGTAGAAAGGTTTGTAGAACAGGAGATACACTCAGAAACATATTTTTAACAAGCTTCACACTGCAGATTCTTCTGCATTATACATCACATATTGTATGTTATAACATCTTTATAGTTTAGTTAAAAAGTACATATTCATCTGACCTTTACTTTTTGTAGTGTTGGGGAATAAACACCAAAAGTTTTATGCTGTGCAGCATGCTAACTCTGAACTATATTCTCAGTCTCTATTTTAGTTTTTTTTTTTAATGTAATAATTTTGAAGTTATATAAGGACATATCTTTCTGGTTCTTATGTAATTGGAGAAACTGAGGCTTAGGAGGTAAGCCAGATCTACCGTGGTATGAGCTAGATCTGTGCTTAACACTGCATAGATTCAGCACCTTTTTCTTCTTTGTCCTTATTCTGATCACTGCTGTATATGCCAAGGCATCATTGATGTGTAATGAGAAGTGACACTGGCTATCCATTTGTGGATGAAACATAGCAAAAATATAATCTCCGAGACTTCTCATTACCCTTTGGGAAGTCTCAGAGTAACGTGTTTGGAGAAAATATAAGGCATTTGAAGGTCATTAACTTTGTACCTATGAATCGTAATGTATTTCTCTGTGAAATGTCAAAAACGTCCTGACTGCCTTATTTATTCCTATCCATGAGAATCTGCCCATGGGTCTGCTGGGTATTTTAGCAGCCTTTTTCTCCCAAGAGTGTGAAACATCTCAACCAAAAAAATCAAGCAAACTGGTGATGGTGCTGTTAAACTTCTTATCACGTTTCCATCCTCTGCTTGCTGAACCACAGTTACCAAGACACAAGGCAGCATGATGGGATGATAACAATGACCACTTATATCTCACAAATGTCTGTGGGCAGTTCTCATGGGTTCAAGTGACAGTAAAAATTGAAGAACATTAAAGGGCTTGAATTTTTTTACAGATGATGGAATAAATACTGCAAATTTCCCCTCCTACTCTAAGAAACCTAAAAACTGAACATTTTGTTCAAATCCTGGGCAAAGAACCAGAATAAATCATTATTCTGGAAAAAATAACTCAATGAGTTATGATCTATGAGCACTCAGAATTTATGTTTGGAGGAAATTTCAAACTCACCATATGAGATATGTACACTGAAATGAGTGATCAACAGAGATACTAATACTTTTTTAAAAAGACATAAAAAGACCACACAAGCCAGAGGACCAGGCAATGTTACTTTATTTACTTTTTATTTGTATTATTGATTGTGTGTCTGTGTGTGTGCTTGGAGACACGAGTATCGGTGCATGTGTAGACTTCAGAGGACAATTACTGAAATTGTTTCTCTCCATCTACTGTGAGTTCCATGCATTAAACTCGGGTTCTCAGGTATGGACACACACAGAAATAAATAATCAACTCCTCAGACTAGCAAGGATGCACATGAACAGTATCAATGACCAGAAATAACGTTAACCAGACTGATCTCCCTAGGTCCCAATGAGGAGCAGAAGGAGGGAGAACATGAACAAGGAAGTCAGGACCACGAGGGGTGTACCCACCCACTGAGACAGTGGGGCTGATCTATTGGGAGCACACCAAGGCAAGCTGGACTGGGACTGAAAAAGCATGGAATCAAACCGGACTCTCTGAACATGGCAGACAATGAGGGCTGATGAGAAGCCAAGGACAATGGCACTGGGTTTTGATCCTACTGCATGTACTGGGTTTATGGGAGCCTAGCCTGTTTGGATGCTCACCTTCCTAGACCTGGATGGAGCGGGGAGGACCTTGGACTTTCCACAGAGCAGGGAACCCTGACTGCTCTTTGGACTGGAGAGGGAGGGGGAAAGAAGTAGGGGGAGGAAGAGAGGAGTAAAGGGAGGGGGAGAGAAGTGGTGGGAGGGGGAGGAAAAAGGGAGGTGGGGAGGAGGCAGAATTTTTTTTTCAATAAAATAAATAAATAAATAAAAAGAAAAAAGAGTACAGTAGTTAGAGGGACACATTTGTGGTAACAACCAACAGCTCTTTGGTCTTAATACAGAATTAAAATGAGATAAATTATTCTTGCTACTGGAAACTTAAATAACTACTTCATGCTATTGAAATCATGGTTGTTTGAGAATAGTCTACCAACTCTAAATTGTTTAAAAAAAGCGCAATACTTAATAAGAATTTAAAAATATTATACCCACAGATAAGTGTAGTTTTCACCTCTTACCAACAAAACTTCTATTTTTTCAACAGAGACCACTATAGTAAACCACAGCCAAGAAAAATGCAGAGTTGTGAAGTTCAGTCTAAAAAGCATTCCTACAACCAAGACTCAGAAAACATTGCAGAAGAGAGGACAGAAAGAGTACAAGAACCAGAGAACAGTGAGTTTCTTGTGATATTGTGTCTACTAGTAATATCAGAAGTCACACATATAAAATCTTAGCAACATAACTGCCAAAGTGTATAGACAAAGCCTACTAGGCTGAAAGCCTACACAAAGGACGATAAACAACAAAGGAAATATGGGGACAGGAAAGGAGTCATATCCTAGGGAACAAATGGCCATCCCTGAAAATACATATACAAGTAACTTTATATAAGCAGTTATAATTCGGACTACATATGCTTGATGAGTATATACATATATACATAGAGTAACAACTAGTGGAGGAAAATAGGACAATGAAATTGAAGAATAGCAAAAAGGGATATATGGGTGAGCTCGTGGGGAGGAATGTGAGGGGATAAATAGAGTAATCATATTATAATCTCAAAAATAAAATGAAATGAAATATGGAAAGAAAACATAAGCAAAATAACAATCCTGTGTCTCATGGAAAGAAAAGACATTTTTGAGATTAGCAAATATCAAAAGAAATGTATTTCCAGCATCATGCTTAGTAAGATTGGTTCAACATAATTTTTCAGAATCAAAAGGATATGACAGGGAAACTAGAATTATAAAGAAACAGTGAAGAGCAGAATAATAGGAAATAATCATGATCACTTATTTTATGGCTAAGTTATTTTAAATACAATAGATTTTAAAGCAAAATTATAAGTTTATAACATATGTACATCATGTTTAAATAACATAACCTACTTAGCAATCTAACTCCAAAACCAATTGGTAAAAGAAAAAAAAAACATTTTAAAAAGCTACAGTAACTGACTGTTTAAACGTTTAAACATTCCAGCAATAAACTGGCTCTAAAGCTAACATAGAAAAACAGACATACTCATATCATTCAGGAAAAGTTGTGATTACAAATAATATATTGCAATAAAATACTAAATTTTGAGTGATGTTGGTAAATTTAATTTCACACTTATAATAAATCTGTAAGTAAAATTACAGATCATTATGTTATTAAAACATTACTAATGCATAATAAATTTATAATATCTAATCCCAATAAAAATTCCAACAGGCTTTTCTGTAGACAGTAAGGAATTGTCTACAAATTACATTTGAAAAAAACAGGAAAATAGCAAAACATTAATAAGCAAAAAAAAATCAAAATTTACTATACCCTATTTTGAACTTACAATAAGTAAAATCATGTGGAATTCACTTAAGAATAGATAGATAACAATAGGAGTTGCAGTATCAACCTTATAGAAACATCCTTATAGAAAAGAGAAAATCCACTTATTTGATACTATATCATTCATAAACTTACAAAACAAATTATAGACCTATATATTTAGCTTTCTAAAACCATTATCTATAAGAAACCTTAGATAACTTACGATATTTAGAAGTATTTTTAGAAACTTAAAAAATCAAAATTAAACAGTATGAAAAGCCATTTCTCAAAACATCAGAAAGGTGATGGTAGGTAGATTAATATTAAGAATAAACACAAAATATCTGAGATTTAATGAAAGACATTTGATGGAGACTAAAGAGATGAATCAACAGGAAAGGCTTCTTATTCCCTTTACTGAAGGTCAAGTTAGGTTCCCAGAACATGTAAAACAGCTCACAGCTGCCTGTATCTTGAGCTTCAGGAAATTTGGTGCCCTCATCTGACCTCTGCAAATAACTTCACTCAAATGCAAATACAAACACACACACACACTATGTGTGATAAAAGAATTTTGGAGGGGATTTCCTAATGTTTTGAGGACTCAGACATGAGAACCATATTTATACCATTCCAAAGGTGACAGTAGAACATTCTTCTCTAGATTTCATGGTCTTAGCAGCCATAGATAGTGACTAGTTTACATTAAAATGAAAAAGCATTGGCATTGTTTCCAATTAAATCATTGTTGGTTACCCCCATGTTTCCACTATTACACAGTTGTGGATACTTGCCAGGCAGTCATTCTTGTTTATATTTGTTGTATATGTGCTTGCTTTGGTTTTAGCTAGGTAGTTTTGGTTGATTTTTTCCCTTGCAGCTTACACAGCACCATCTGATATAATGAGAACCACTCCTTGGGAAGGAATCTTCTAGATCAGTTCACACTAAATTCCTCCAAACCTGTATACAAAGTGTATAGTCTCTCCAGCAATACAACTGTACCTTCGATTTCTGAGTGGCAACAAAGGACAATGACAATATGCTGTATTTTCTGGGATAGAGGTCTCCAAAAAAGGCAATAAGTTTAATATAATTTTGTAAAATCATTTAAATAGCATTTTCAAAAAAATGAAAATACAAGGCACTAATAAGCACATAGAATTTAGGCAAACACATCAGTCAACAACAAACAGTACCTTAAAATGGCAGTGAAAAAAAATCACATAATGACCAGAACAGACATTATGTAACTGGAAATATCATATACTGCTAATAAGAATGTATAATGATAATTGTCTTTCTGGGTCTGGGTTACATCACTCAATATGATGTTTTCTAGCTCCATCCATTTGCCTACAAACTTAAAAATGTTATATTTTTTTCTCCTTGTAGTATTCCATTGTGGTGTAAATAAATTGCATTGATATAAATCTTGGTTTACTGATACTAATTTAAGGTCGGTCTTGTTACATGTATATTTCTGCTCTTGATCAGGGTATTGTGACTGTGTAGTTCATTTAAAAAATGTAATATATAATTAGGAAATATAATAGTCAAGCTTGTAATCATGTTAGTTTGATTTTCTAGATATATAGAGATATATTTCAGTTAGATAGGCATCCATCATATTTTTCAAAGACTACAGAATATGGCATTTAATGTTTTAATAACTTAGGGCTTTTCATGACAATGAGACACATCTACTCCTGGCAGCATCAAGCTACTTCCTGAAGAAGATGGGCATCAAAGAGGCTCCTTATGTTTGGTGGTGGTGGCGCATGCCTTTAATCCCAGCACTCGGGAGGCAGAGGCAGGCGGATCTTTGTGAGTTCGAGACCAGGCTGGTCTAC
The DNA here is from genome assembly GCA_963919715.1 of Microtus obscurus. Classification (NCBI taxonomy): domain Eukaryota; kingdom Metazoa; phylum Chordata; class Mammalia; order Rodentia; family Cricetidae; genus Microtus; species Microtus obscurus. The sequence goes on from CAWTZC010000490.1 coordinate 6,105,529, forward strand.
AAGAGCTAGTTCCAGGACAGGCTCCAAAACCACAGAGAAACCCTGTCTTGAAAAACCAAAAAAATAAAATAAAAATAATGAGGCTCCTTATGAAGTCTGTTAGCCATTTGGGCAAGATCTTGCCTGGACTGTTGCATAAACTGGATATGAAGAACCCACAGAGAGAGAATTGCTAAACTTATCTAAAGGTGAGATGATCCTTTAAGGTTCCTGTTTCATGAAAGAGTCTGTGAGACATTCTGCAAGACACAAAAGAAAGTGACTGCACTGTCTTTAAAATTTCCTGCTTCATGGAAAAGTCTGATGGATACATGGATACTCTGGGCCTGTAGACTGAAGATGGATTCCCCAACAGTACAAAATAAAAAAAAAAAAGTAACCTTTGGGTGACTGTCCAGGCAGCGAGATGTCTCTCTCATTTCTAGAGTTTTGGAATTTGCTTACTTCTTGTTTACTTAGATAATATTATATCCTTCTGGATTCATTGATGGAGTTAAAGAATGGTTAATTATAGTTATAGTTTTTCTTTGTTATGATAAAAGATAAAATAGATCTAAATATTGTAACTGTAATTCTTGCTTGATAACTATTTTGTTATATGTGATTTTACTATGTTAATGTTAAAGCCTTCCTTTTTGTTTAAACAAAATAGGGGAAAAGGTATAGGAGGCCAGTCTGTATTTGTATTGCTTTCATTGTGAATTAAAAAAAAAAGGCGTTGTCCTAGTTGATAGGGCAGAACTCAGGTAGGAAGAGAAGACATAACAGAATTCTGGGAGGAAGAAAGCAGAGACTGGCAGACACCATGAATCTCCAGCCTGAGACAGATGTATGGTGCTGGAGAATTGTCTGTATTCTATCAATCATGTTTTGTATAAATGCTGATTGGCCAGGCAGGAAGTATAAGTGGGTCAACCAGACAGGAAGTAGAGGTGGGGTGATGAGAACAAAAGAATTCTAGGAAGGAGGAAGCCCATTCCCCGCAGTCCTGCCTAGATCACAGAAAAAGCAGGATGTGACCTGCCCCTCTGAGAAAGGTACTGAGCCATGTGGCTAACACAGATAAGAATAATGGGTTAATATAAGTGATAAGAGCTAATAAGAAGCCTGAGCTAATGGGCTAGTCAGTTTATCATTAAGGCAGACTCTCTGTGTAATTTTCTTTGGGGCTTGCTGGCTGTGGGGTACCAGGCGAGACAGAAACCTCAAGGAGCAAACACACTCCTCATGTTACAGAATGGCTCCCATGTGGATAACTGCATCCACAGAAAGCCTGAGAAAGCTTGGGAAAGAATAGAGTAAAGCATGTTTTCTTGGTAGCAGCAATTTCTCAGGTCTGCTCTGCTTGAAAGAGGCAAGCAAGCACTCTCATCTAAGAGAGGCTTCCTGGCTCAGTGTTAGCTGTAAAGTCTTGCAGCTCTTTTTAGAGGTCCGGACAAGAAACACTTAAATAGTTTTGATAAAAAACTGACCTCATACTTTTGGGGTTTCAGCCATAGCAGGAAAAAAAGCTGCACCATTTTAAAAATGCTAGCTTTCTAGGCAGCCCTGCAAAGGCAGACTTTACCTCTTTCAGGCAGGTGGTCTGAATACAGAGCATTTGAGTGTGGTTTGTGAGCACACTGCTGCAGCTTGCTTGCTGTCAGGGACCTTGAAAGGCCATAGTTGTGGCAATAAACATGGCTACAGGCTGTACCTCCACTTTGAGGTTGCAATCTCAGAAAGCTAAGGAATGGGCTGGATCCAGAGGTTAAAGCCACAGCTTTAATCCTATCCATATTGCTTGGTAAATTTAAGACTCGTGTAGTCAGAAAAGGAGAAATATATAGTAAAGAGAGATTTAAAGAAAAAAGCCTCTAAATGTTTTACAGTGTTCTAAAAATATATGCAGGCTTGGAAAAAAAAGGTTAAAGCCTTAAAATAAAGAAAAATAGAAAGAGAGTAGTTGGGTGTGGTGGTACATATATTTAATCCCAATACTTGGAAGGCTGAGGTAGACTGACCTCTGTGACATCAAAGTGTGGTAGCACACACCTTTAATCTCAGTACTGGGGAGGCAGAGACAGGTGGATCTCTGTGAGTTCAAGGATAGCCTGGTCTACAGAGGGAGTTCCAGGACAGAGATACACAGAGAACCTGTCTCAAAAAGCCAAAAGTTAAATGTAAAAATAAAAGAAATAGAGGTTAAAGTAACCACATAAAGATGAAAAATACACAGAGAATATTGATACTGTATGTTATTATGCTCTCTTTGAATTGTTTGAATGCTGAGAAAGGAGAAACAGCTGCTAAAAGATATTTGCTTATAAATGCTGCTAAATTAATTCAAGATAGATATTTTGAAAATACCTCGACTTCAAAATTAAAGTCAAAAGGTATATTATTTTTGAGAAGAGATTTTGCTTTTGTTTCCATAGGTAATGAAAGACTGTGGATTCATTCTGAATTAAAAAAAAAATCAGGGCTCCTACACTAAGGCTACCCACCCAGAGCAGTGAGTGCCTGCATACCAGGCAGGCCTCAAGGTGCTCCGCAAGGAAGCCCAGGCACCTTCAGCTTGTGCTGCAGGGTCTCCTGTGCTCTACTGGACACCGCCCTGACTGCCACTTCCTTTTGTCCCTGGCTCATTGGGCTACCAGGCATCCATGTTTCAGTGCTGAGGAATTCCATCTGGATGGGAACGGTTCCTGCTTCTACACTGAGGAGATAGACCCAGAGAGTCAGTCACAGCAAAGACTGGACTAAGACACCAGACCTCTCCTAGCTCCATTTGAAGTAAGAGATGGGAAGGTGCCAATGCAAGAATTCCTCCAACAACCTGAAAGGCAACATGACATCATTAGAATCCAGGGATACTGAAATAAGAAGAATTGTACACCCTACTCCAGAAGAATTAGAAGAAATCAACTCAAAAGTGAATTATATGAAAATAATAGAAGACATTAAACAGGAGGTGAAAAACTGATATAAACAATTAGAGATTACAAACAAAAAGGTAGAAGAAATGAATTAAACACTCAAAGATATCCAAGAAAACCAAAAGAAACAAGAAAAAGCAATCAAACAGGTAAGGGAAATGGTTCAAGACTTGAAGAATGAAATGGAAGTAATGAAGAAAACACAAACCAAGGAAAGAATGGAGATGGAAAATCTGGGTAAACGAACAGGAACTACAGAGACAAGTACTACCAACAGATTACAAGAGATAGAAGATAGAATGTCAGAAACTGATGAAACCATAGAGAAAATAAACACACTGATCAAAGAAAACAGCAAAACCAACAAATTCTCATCACAAAACATTCAGGAAATATGGGACACAATAAAAAGATCAAACCTAAGAATAATAGGGGTAGAAGTGCAGCTCAACTGTCCAGAAAATATATTTCATAAAATTATAAAAGAAAACTTTCCCAACCTAAAGAAAGATATTCCTTTGAAGGTTCAAGAAGCATGCAGAACACCAAATAGAATGGACCAAAGAAAAAAATCTCCTCATCATATAATAATCAAAACACAAAACATACAGAATAAAGAAAGAATATTAAGAGCTGCAAAGGAAAAAGGTCAAGTTACTTATAAAGGTAAACCTATCAGACTTACACCTGACTTCTATGGAAACCATGAAAGCCAGAAGGTCCTGGATAGATGTACTGCAGAAGCTAAGAGACCATAGATGCAAGCCTAGACTACTATACCCAGCCAAGCTTTCATTTACTATAAATGGAGGAAACAAAAATTTCCAGGATAAAAACAAATTAAACAATACGTAGCCACAAATCCAGGCTTACAGAAAGGAATAGAAGGAAAATCACAACCCAAGGAGTCCAATAATGCCCACAATAACTCAGACATCTAACAGCCCTTCACCAGCACAACTCGAAGAAGGGAAATACAGAAACTCTACTACCAAAAAAAGAAAAAAGAAAAAAATGACCGGAGTTAACAACCACTGGTCATTAATATCACTTAATATCAATGGACTCAACTCGCCTATAAAGAGGCACAGACTAAGAGATTGGATATGGAAACAGGATCCAACATTCTGCTGTTTACAAGAAACACACCTCAACCACAAGACAGACATCTACTCAGAGTAAAGGGCTGGGAAAACGTTTATCAAGCAAAGGCCCTAAAAAACAAGCAGGTGTGGCTATACTAATTTCTAACAAAGTTGACTTCAAACTAAAATCAATCAGAAGAGATGGAGAGGGACATTTTTTACTCATAACAGGAACAATTCATCAGGATGAAGTCTCAATCCTGAATATCTATGCCCCTAATATAAAAGCACCCACTTACGTAAAAGAAACATTACTAAAACTCAAGGCAGTCATCAAACCACACACACTAATAGTAGGAGATTTCAACACTCCTCTCTCACCAATGGACAGGTCAATCAGACAGAAACCTAACAGTGAAATAAGAGGATTAAGGGAGGTAAGGAATCAAATGGACTTAACAGACATCTATAGAACATTCCACCCAAATAGGAAAGAATATACCTTCTTCTCTGCACCTCATGGAACCTTCTCAAAAATTGACCACATACTCGGTAACAAAGCAAACTTCCACAGTTACAAAAAAATATTAGTAACCACATGTGACTTATCGGATCATGATGGAATAAGGTTAGAATTCAACAGCAATACTACCCCCAGAAAGCCTACGAACTCATGGAAAATGGACAGTCAACTACTGAACCACACCTGGATCAAGGAAGAAATAAAGACTTCACACAGGGCAGGGAACCCTGATTGCTCTTTGGGCTGATGAGGGAGCGGGACTTGATTGGGGGAGGTAGAGGGAAATGGGAGGCGGCGGTGGGGAAGTGACAGAAATCTTTAATAAATGAATAAAGAAAAAAATAAAATAAATAAAAAAAAAGAAATAAAGAAAGAAATTAAAGTCTTTCTTGAATTCAATGAAAATAAAGACTCAACATACTCAAACCTATGGGACACTATGAAAGAAGTGCTAAGAGGAAAGTTCATAGCACTAAGTGCCAAATTAAAGAAAATGGAGAAAGCACACATTAACAACCCACCTGAATGCTCTAGAAGTAAAAGAAGCAGACTCACCTAGGAGGAGTAGCAGACTGGAAATAATCAAACTAAGAGCTGAAATCAACAAAATAGAAACACAGAAAACAATCCAAAGAATCAATGAAACAAAAAGCTGGTTCTTGGAGAAAATCAACAAGATTGGTAAACCCCTATCCAAACTAATTAAACGGCAGACAGAGAATATGCAAATTAACAATATCAGAAATGAAAAGGGAGATGTAACCACAGACACAGAGGAAATCAGAAAATCATTAGATATTACTACAAAAGCCTGTATGCCACAAAATTGGAAAATGTTAAAGAAATAAAAACATTTTTAGATAAGTACCATATACCAAAGTTACACGAGGACCAGGTGAACAATCTAAATAGACCTGCTAATCACAAAGAATTAGAAGCTGTTATCAAAAACCTCCCTACCAAAAAGAGCCCAGGACCAGATGGTTTCAATGCGGAATTCTACCAGAACTTCCAAGAAGACCTAATACCTATACTCCTTAATGTATTTCACAATATAGAAACAGAAAAGGCATTACCAAATTCCTGTTATGAAGCTACAGTTACCCTGATTTGAAAATCATACAAAGACTCAACCAAGAAAGAGAATTACAGGCAATTCTCACTCATGAACATCGATGTGAAAACCCTCAATAAAATACTGGCAAACTGAATCCAAGAACACATTAGAAAAATTATCCATTATGATCAAGTAAGCTTTATCCCAGGGATGCAGGGCTGGTTCAACATACGAAAATCTATCAATGTAATCCATCATATAAATAAACTGAAAGGAAAAAACCATATGATCATTTCATTAGATGCTGAAAAAGCATTTGACAAAATTCAACATCCCTTTATGATAAAGGTCTAGAAAGATTAGGGATACAAAGGTCATACCTAAATATAATAAAAGCTATTTGTAGCAAACAGACAGCTAACATCAAATTAAATGGAGAAAAACTCAAAGCCATCACACTAAAATCAGGAACACAACAAGGCTGTCCACTCTCTTCATACCTCTTTAATATAGTGCTTGAAGTTCTAGCAATAGCAATAAGACAACATAAGGGGATCAAAGGGATTCAAATTGGAAAGGAAGAAGTTAAACTTTCATTATTTGCAGATGATATGATAGTGTACATAAGTGACTCCAAAAACTCCAGCAAAGAACTCCTACAGCTGATAAACACCTTTAGTAGCCTGGCAGGATACAAGATCAATACCAAAAAATCAGTTGCCCTCCTATACACACAGGATAAGGAAGCAGAGAGGAAAATAAGAGAAGCATCACCTTTCACGATAGCCACAAATAGCATAAAATATCTTGGGGGCAACTCTAACCAAGGAAGTGAAGGATCTATTTGACAAGAACTTTAACTCTTTGAAGAAAGAAATTGAGGCAGACACCAGAAAATGGAAGGATCTCCCTTGCTCTTGGATTGGGAGGATCAACATAGTAAAAATGGTAATTCTACCAAAGGCAATTTATAGATTCAATGCAATCCCCATTAAAATCCCATCGAAATTCTTCACAGATCTTGAGAGGACATTAATCAACTTTATATGGAAAAACAAAGAAACCCAGGATAGCTAAAACAATCTTATACAATAAAGAAACCTCTGGAGGCATTACCATCCCTGACTTCAAACACTATTACAGAGCTTCAGTATTGAAAAAAGCTTGGTATTGGCATAAGAACAGAGAAGTTGATCAATGGAATGGAGTAGAAGACCCGGATTTTAACCCACAAACCTATGAACACCTTATTTTTGATGAAGGAGCTAAAAGTATTCAATAGAAGAAAGAAAGCATCTTCAACAAATGGTGCTGGCAGAACTGGTTGCCAACCTGAAGAAGAATGAAAATAGTTCCATATCTATCACCAAGCACAAAACTCAAGTTCAAATGGATCAAAGACCTCAATATCAATCTGAACTCACTGAACCTGATAGAAGAGAAAGTGGGAAGTACCCTACAACAGATGGGCACAGGAGGTCGCTTCCTATGTATAACCCCAGCAGCATAGACATTAAGGGCAACATTGATAAATGGGACCTCCTGAAACTCAGAAGCTTCTGTAAAGCAAAGGACACTGTCACTAAGACAAAAAGGCAACCTACTGACTGGGAGAAGATCTTCACCAACCCCGCAACAGACAAAGGTCTGATCTCCAAAATATATAAAGAACTCAAGAAACTAAACTTTAAAATGCTAATTAACCCAATTAAAAATGGGGCACTGAACTGAACAGAGAATTCTCAACAGAAACAATTTAAATGGCCAACCGACACTTAAGGTCATGCTCAACCTCCTTAGCAATCAGGGAAAAGCAAATTAAAACAACTTTGAGATACCATCTTACATCTGTCAGAATGGCTAAAATCAAAAACACCAATGATAGCCTTTGCTGGGGAGGTTGTGGAGTAAGGGGCACACTCATCCATTGCTGGTTGGAATGCAAACTTGTGCAACCACTTTGAAAATCAGTGTGGCGATTTCTCAGGAAATTCGGGATCAACCTACCCCAAGATCCAGTAATACCACTCTTAGGAATATACCCAAGAGATGCTCTATCATATGACAAAAGCATTTGTTCAACTATGTTCATAGCAGCATTATTTGTAACAGCCAGAACCTGGAAACAACCTAGATGCCCTTCAATGGAAGAATGGATGAAGAAAGTGTGGAATATTAAAGTACTACTTAGCAGTAAAAGACAATGACTTCTTGAATTTTGTATGCAAATGGATCGAAATAGAAAACACTATCCTGAGTGAAGTAACCCAGACCCAAAAAAGATCAACATGGGATGTACTCACTCATAATTGGTTTCTAGCCATAAATAAAGGACATTGAGCCTATAATTTGTGATCCTAGAGTAGCTAAATAAGAAGGTAAACCCAAAGAAAAACATATAGTTATCTGCCTGGATATGGGAAGTAGACAAGATTGCCAGGCAAAAACTGGGAACTTGGTGGTGAGGTGGGTTGGGGCTAAGGGGAAATGGAGTGAGAAACGTGAGAAGGGGAGGATGGGGGAGCTTGGGAGAATGGGAAGATAGGAATAAAGGAAAAGTGGATACGGGAGCAGAGAAATATATATCCTAATTAAGTCAGCCATCTTAGGGTTGGCAAGAGATTTGACTCTAGAGGGGCTTGCAGGTGTCCAGGGAGATGTCCCCAGCTAGTACCTTGGGCAACTGAGGAGAGGGAGCCTGAAATGACCCCATCCTATAGCCTTACTGATGAATATCTTGCATATCACCTTAGAACCTTCATCTGGAGATGGATCGAGATAGAGACAGAGAGCCAAACTGGAGCACTGGACTGAGCTCTTAAGATCCAAATGAGGAGAAGAAGGAGGAAGAACATGAGCAAGGAGGTCAGGACCACGAGCGGTGCACCCATCTGATGGAGGTGGGTCTTGTATCTTATCTGTTGATTTCATTGGTTAAAATAAAGAAACTGCCTGAGCCCATTGATAGGCCAACCCTTAGGTGGGTGGAGTAGACAGAAGAGGATCTGGGAGAAGGAAGCTGAGTCGAGGAGTCGCCATGATGTTCCCAGTCCCTGCAGATGCAGGCTAGAATCTCCCCCGGTAAGCACACCTTGGGGTGCTACACAGATTATCAGAAATGGGTTAGGTCGATATGTAAGAGCTAGCCAATAATGGGCCAGGCAGTGATTAAAAGAAAACAGTTTTCGTGTAATTATTTCAGGGCTTAAGCTGGGCCATGCGGGCGGCCGGGTACAGGGACACAGCCAGGCCGCTCCTCATACAACAGATTGGCGCGCCAACGTGCTAATGAACTCCACGTAAAACCTGAGAGGGCTTAAAAGGACATAGAGAAAATTTAAGACAGCTTTTTGCTGTTTCTGGGTTGCGTACTGCAAAGAAATTGTCCTGACTCAGCAGCAGGAAAAAACTGGCTGTTTTAAAATGCCGGCTTTCTGGGCTGTGCCGCCATTGTGATCTCTGTCTGGCTCCTGCGGGAGACAAAGCTTTTGAATGGAGCATTTAGAGTAAACTGCTACAACTTGCTTGATGATAATGTGGACTGCTGTTTGCCTGGAACTGTGCGCAGCTCAGGCGCACCAAATGGCTCTGAGGCAGGAGCGGCTCAGCTCCGCCATGATGAACTGAGTTCTGTCTCAAGCAGGAACTACCGTAATTACTGTGATAACAGCGCACTTAAAGTTTAGACTTTACAGGACACAGGCAGTACCGTATTACCCCTACATGGTGCAAATTAAGTTTTTTAAGAAATGCTTAACATTTTAAGAAATGCTCCTGGATAGTAAAGAAATTACAGATTCACAATAAAACAGATTCAGACAGACCACTAAATGAGTCACAATGTTGGATAAATGTACGTGGGCTTGAGAGAGAAAAATATATATAGAGAGAGAGAAAATAAACTTAATGCCTTTAAAAATAAAAAAAAAGGTAAAGTCTTTAAAGAGACAGAATACAGATAGTTAAGAGAGTAAAATAAATAAATAAAAATAAGCCACGTAAAAATGGAAAATTCACAGAGAGTCTGGATTATGTACATTGTGTTTTCTTTAAAATTTTTGACTGTGAAGGAGCTAAGTACAGAAAGACATTTCATTATATGGGCTGCCAAGTGGAACCAGAATGGATATCATGACGGTATGACTTCAGAATTTGGGTTTAAGGATATGATGCTTCGGAAAGGGTCTTCTTTTGTTTTCACAGAGGACCAGACCCTATGGATTGCATCTATTCCGATTTGGTATGATAGACCATGCCCTCCTGAAAGGTTGCTGTGAACACCCTCAAAAAATTACTTCACTCAACTGCCAACTAGATGATCCTGGCACACAGGTTACACCATGAAAGATCTGATTAACGACGCCCCTTTCAGCAGGAAGCAGTTTAGAGAGAAAAACTGCGCCCATGTTCCCAAAATATTGATTATATATGTTCTTTTACATTTAAAGGCGGATATGATATAGATATAAATAATTTGCATTGGTGTGGATTTTAAGGTGAATTTTGTTATATGTATATGTATTTCTGATCTTGATTAAGATATTGTGATTATGTAGTTCATTTTTAAAATGTAATGTATAATTAGGAAATATAGGTTGTTGTTAAATAATCATAAATAATAGTCAAGCTTATAGTCATGTTAGATTTTCTAGATATATAGAGATATATTTCAGTTAGATAGGCATTCTTCATATCTCTCAAAGACTGCAGAATATGGCATTTAATATTTTAATAGCTTAGGGTTTTTCATGACAATGAGACACGTCTGCTCCTGGCAGCACCAATCTACTTCGAGAGGAAGATGGGCATGAAGAGGATCCTTATGGAGTTTGATAGCCATTTGGGCAAGAAACTGCTCTTGCCTGGACTGATGCATAAACTGGACACAAAGAACCCGCAGAGAGAGGACTGCTGAACTTGCCTAAAGGTGAGATGGTCTTTCGGGGTTCCTGACCTATGAGAGAGTCTACGAGACATTCTGCAGGACACAGCAGAAAATGACTGAATTGTCTTTGGAATTTCCTGCTTCATGGAACTGTCTGCTGGATACTATGGGCCTGAAGGCCAAAGATGGATGCCCCAACGGTACAGAGGAACTTTGGGTGACTGTCCAGGCAGCGAGTTGTCTCTGTCATTTCTAGAATTTTGGACTTCTTGTTTACTGTAGTTTTATATCCTTCTGGAGTCTTTGATGGAGTTGAAGAATGGTTAGTTATAGTTTTCCTTAGTTATAATAAAAGATAAAGTAGATATAAATATTGTAACTATAATTCTTATTTGATAACTGTTTTGTTTTATGTAATTTTACTATGTTAAAGTTAAAGCCTTTCTTTTTTGTTTAAACAGAAAAAGGGGAAATGATGGAGGTGGGTCTTGTATCTTATCTGTTGATTTCATTGGTTAAAATAAAGAAACTGCCTGAGCCCATTGATAGGCCAACCCTTAGGTGGGTGGAGTAGACAGAAGAGGATTCTGGGAAAGAGAAGCTGAGTAAAGGAGTCGCCATGATGTTCTCATTCCAGAGAGATGCAGGCTAGAATCTCCCCGGTAAGCACACCATGGGGTGTTGCACAGATTGTCAGAAATGGGCTAGTCCAGGTGTGGGAGCTAGCCAATAAGGGGTTGGAACTAATGGGCCAGGCAGTGTTTAAATGAATACAGTTTCCATGTAATTATTTCGGGGCATAAGCTGGGCCATGCAGGCAGCCGGATACGGGGAGGACACAGCCGGCCGCCCCTATTACAACACCCATCAATGGTGACAGTGGAACTGATCTATTGGGAGCTCTCCAAGGCCAGCGGGACTGCTACTGAATAAGCATGGGATGAAACCATACTTTCTGAACATGGCGGACAATGAAGGCTGATGAGAAGCCAAGGACAATGGCAATAGGTTTCAATCCTAATGCATGAGCTGGCTTTGTGGGAGCCTAGCTTGTTTGGATGCTCACCTTCCTGGGCCTCTATAGAAGTGGGAGGACCTTGGACTTCCTTCAGGGCAGGGAATCTGGACTGCTCTTCATTGTTGAGAGGGAGGGGGAATTGAGTGAGAGGGAAGGGGAGAGGGGGAGGGGAGAGGGAGCCATGTGTGGGAGGAGGGGGAGGGAAATGTGAAACGGGGAGGAGGCGGGAAATTTTTTTTCAACAACTAAAAAAGATAAAAATAAACAACAGCAAAAAAAAAAAAAACAAAACAAGAAAAAAAGTCAAGTTCGATCAAGGAAGACTACCTGAGACATCTCCCGTAGGAACAGATGACCCAGATGTCTGAGTTCTACATCCAGAACAGATTCAATATGCTGCCTGAAATTATCAAGCCTCACAAGATACTCCAGTCAGGACTTAATCATAATTCTAAATTTTCTTTAGGTATCCATAAGATTATCAGTGCCCCAACCAGCCGGGATTAGCCTGGAATACAATGCCCACATTCCCCCCAAAAAGGAATTATGGATAATATTTCTTTGTTTAAAAAAAAAGAGGGGGAAGTGGTGCGGGAGGATTGTCTGTATTCTGCCAATCATGTTTTAAATAAATGCTGATTGGCCAGGTAAAAAGTATAGGTGGGTCAACCCATCAGGAAGTAGAGGCAGGGTAGTGAGAACAGGAGTATTCTGGGAAAAAGGAAGCTGTTTTCCTAGTCCTGCATAGATCACCAAAGAAGCAGGATGTGACCTACCGCGTTGAGAAAGGTACTGAGCCATGTGGCTAACAGAGATAAGAATAATGCGTTAATATAAACTATGAGAGCTAAAAAGAAGCCTGAGATAATGGGTCAATCATTTTATAATCTTATGGAAATCTCTGTGTGATTTTTTTCTGGGACTAAATGGCTGGGGGACCAGGAGGGACAGATACCCCAATGAGCCTGTCCCTCATGTTACACTAATGTTTTAACTATAATTCCCTATTAGGTATTTCCACTTTGATTATTTTAGTTTCTCTCTTTTGAGATGGATAGGGATTAAATTACAAGGAAATAAATTCAGCTATTGTTTTATTTGCAAGCAAACATAACAAGTATTGAGATGTGCTGGCATGGGAAGTCCTTCTATTTATGTGTTGCTTTTATTGGTTAATGAATAAAACTATTTCATCTAGTGGCTTAGCAGAATAGAGCTAGATGAAAAAACTAAACTGAATGCTGGGACAAAGAAAGTGCAATCAAGGAGAAGCCATGTAGCTGCCACCAGAGACAGATATGCCAGAATGTTACCCAGTAAGCCACAGTCATGTGGTGTTAGAGAGATTAATAGAAACGAGTTAATTTAAGATGTAAGAGCTAGTCAATAAGAAGATAGAGCTAATAGGTCAAGGAGTGACTTAATTAATATAGTTTCTGTGTGGTTATTTTGAGTCTGGTCAGCTGAGAACAAACAAGCAGACCTATAACCATATGGAGATTTCTGTGTGATTTTCTCTGGGACTAAATGGCTGGGGGACCAAGCAGGACAGAAACCCCAATGAGCCCAGCCCGCATGCTACAGACGTAGGTTAGATTCCTGTCAGTAAGCCAGAGTCACATGGAGATACACAGATTTACTGGAAATGGGTTAATCAAGATGTGAGAGTTAGCCAATAAGAGGCTAGAGCTAATGGACCAGGCAGTAATTTAATTAATACAATTTCTGTGTGATTATTTCAGATGTAAGCTAGCGGGCAGCTGGGAGGCCAGGATGAAAAGCAGACCTGTTCCCTCCATCAACACCGTTGTGTAAATGTACCACATTTACACATCCTAATCCATTCTTTGGTTGAGGGGCAGACCCTAAGAGAGACTTACATGGATCTAATCTACATGGGAAGTAGTAAAGAAGACAAGACCTCTTGAGTAAATTGGGAGCATAGGGACGATGGGATAGGGTTGAAGGGGAGGGGGGAGGAAGGGAGGAGAACAGAGAAAAATGTAGAGCTCAGTAAAATCAACAAAAAAGAATATAAAATGACATACTTTTGCTAAAAACAGCTATAAATTTTCTCATGTAATTAGCACATATGTAACATAATATCTAGCAAATTCACCATTGGGTACTTACTTGGGAAAATTAAAATACATCCCCAGATCAATTATATCCACATGTTTACAAGGTATTTATTTCTAAATAGCTAATATCAAGTAAAAGCCAACTTAACCAATGGGTCAAGTTAAATTCCATATTGGTGAACTTGTGAATTTTGGTTTCAAAGGACAATCCAGTGTTGTATATATGCTGCCACATAGTCACTTATTTCGTTGCTAAGTAAAAGAACGCTGAAATCACATTTTAAGGACCATAACCTTTTTTTTCTGAAAGTAGATTAGACACTGGATCAGTATGGTGATTAGGGAGGGTAATATGAATGACTCGGGCAGATGATGAAAATATTTTTTACAATAATTATTCTGGTATGTATACCACTAACATTTGTCGAAACTCCAATATATCTATAATTAAAAGAGAGCATCCCCATATATAAATTTTTCTTAACTATGGTTAGTAAATAATATTATATCTAACCTACTCTCTCCAATGCCATCAAGCCTCCTGTCCTTCTCAATCCCATTTTATTCTATTTTTTTTTAGTGAGTGTTTCCTACTATCCCAGGAAAATTTGCCTTGAAGCCTTCTCTGCCATTATTTTTTCCAGAGGCATCATCTGGTTCTTTTTCTTACCACTTCTAGCACTGTTAAATGTTACATCAGACTGATAAATCATCCTTGAAAAACATTTTAAAACATACAGTCACTTCCTGCACCCAAATTATTCTAACCCTATTTTCAATTTATTTTTCTCCATGGTTCTTATCCCAACATGCTACATATGTTACTTATTTTCTTGTTTGTCTGCACTACCAACATTTTAGACTCTTTTGTTCAATATTACTCCTTGACAATATTCTGAGAGCAAGGGTGCATAACAGGTGGTGAGTGAGTAATTTCACATAGATATGTGAACATTGTAACTTGAGCATTTTTCTCCTACAATATCAATTCATTTATAATGTATTCATATCCTATTTTGTTACAAGTGTTTTCAATCCATATCAAATAAAATTACAAAACTGTTCACTGTGAAATAGTCTAATGACACTTCCCAAGAAATCAAAATAAAATGCTATGGAAGGCTGCCAAATTATGGAACAAAGCCAAAAGATGTAGATATAATTTAATATTTTCCAATACCATAGAAACTTTTTATAATGAAATTCATAAAAAATCAGTATGAGAAAACCACTTTCAAATAGTAAGCAATGTAGAGTCTTATTTTTATTGAAAATTCTGACCACTCTGAAAGGGTTGAATGTGTGAGGCAGCAGAGGATTCTTATTTCTAAACAGCTAATATCCAGAAATAAATTTTAACTAAATTTTTTCTGCTGCTGTTGCAGAAAAAAAAAACAAACAAACAAAATAACCCAACTTTAGGTCTTTAAATTTACCAATATAATTCAGGCTGTAAAAGATAGAAAGAGAAGAGAGGGAGAGAGAAAACATTTATGCTTATCTCAATACCAATGTGTCTTTAACCAAATACTCAGTGAATACTACCATCGAATTTACAACTCATCAATTAAGTATATGTTCTTATTTGAAGAACATAGAGGGTATAAATAAAAAGCCTGAATGTAAAGACAATGGCCACTGATGGTGAGAAAGATAACTTTTTTAATAAATAAGTCCCCCAAGAAATTCTCACAGACCCTCATTTACTAGCAGAGTCATATTCTAAAGCCAGTAGAAGCCAGTAAGCCCTCACCCCAGAGATGAATGAAATGGTCTTAGTGTCACCAATATGGGTGACCATGGCTGTATGATTTCAGGTTGCTATGGATTCAGTTGCTGCCATTTTTATGGTTCAGTACCACAAAGCAATTAACACCGAAGGACTCACTTTCTCAACCTTTCCTAGAAACAGTAGCTGTTTATCATTGTATCACATTCTTGGCACATTCAAGAAATCTAAATTTAACAGGTGACTGCTTCCTCCATGGATGAGTGCAGAAAATGGATCTTCAGGATACCTAGTCTCAAGCTGGGGATCTGGACCAATGAAATTAGATGCTGAGAAGCAAGCAGATAGATTAGGCCCATTCTTGAATCTATCATGCACAAGAAGTCTACACAGCTCCTGTGTTGCAGTTCAATGACCATTTCAATTGATTTCAGTAGATTTTGATGAGTGGTTCCAATAAAATATACAATGACAGAAAAAGAGATGGAGATGGATTAGATAGGTCTATATCTGCAAGTATATAAATCAGTTTAATTTATGCATATAAATAGATAAGTATCCATATTATCAAAGCCTTTCTTTCTAGAATATCTATTCCTTATATTGTATTGTATTTATATTGTGTTAATAGAAAATTAGACCATAGAAAGGAATAAATAATAAAAGTTAAACCTTGTTTGCTTTAGGTTAGTTATCATGGTCCTCAATAGGATATTATTTAATTTTTTCTCATGACTTGTGATGGCATGGCCATAAATACTATCTATTGCTGAAGTTTGCTGAGTTGGCTGATGTATGGCAGGGCTTAATAGCCTTATATATTCCCACTAATAGAGAAAGTGATAATACAATGCAATAGATCCATTAGCTATCTCTCACAAACAAAGAAATGAATTTTTGTACCAGAAAAGGTTTATATTTTTCTTCACCATAAGATTACAAATGAGATGATATCACCATTATAATGGAGAAGAATGAGACTAAAGGAAATATCTTATTAATCAAACTGCACAATGATCCTAATTTATTAAAATAAAAAGACATTTTAATGCAAGCATTGGAATGGTTGGGGATTTCTCTGGTAGGTATAATAACAATTTTATTTGGACTATCAAAGGGATTTTCCATTAATAATTTGTCAATAATAAATAGCATGTGATATGCTCTTACAGCAAATAATAATTAGCTCTTAACAAGAAGGGGAGTGTTACTCCATTGCACAACATGAATTAAGTTTGAGAAATGGTATACTCCAATAACAATTCTTTCATAATGAAAGACAGACACTATAAAAAGGGGTTTTATAATATATGACTCAATTACATATGAAACCTTAAAAAAGCAAATCCATAGACATGCAGAATAGATTTGGTAGTCCACAGTTGAGTGAAGACAGGAGGGTGGTGTAAGATGTAACACGTGTGATGTTTTTCACAAAGGTGAAACTACAGTCTGGAGCTACATAATACCAATGCCTGCATGAACTTAGTTACCTACTTTTAAAAAAACAAAAAATTACACAATATAAATGGCATGCTTCATTGCATAGAGATTATCTTAATTTACAAAATAATATGGTAAACACTAAAAGAAAAGACAATAAAAATTAACATTTTCTTTTTTATTAATTTTTATTAAGCTCTACATTTTTCTCTGCTTCCCTTCCTGCCTCTCCCCTCTTCTTTAACCTTCTCCAATGTCCCCATGCTCCCAATTTCCTCATGAGATCTTGTCTTTTTCTACATCCCACGTAGATTAGATCTATGTAAGTCTCTCCTAGTGTCCTCATTGTTGTCTAAGTTCTCTGGGATTGTTATTTGTAGGCTGGTTTTCTTTGCTTTATGTTATAAACCACTTATGAGTGAATACATGTGATGATTTTCTTTCTGTGTCTTGGTTACCTCATTCAAAATGATGTTTTCTAGCTCCATCCATTTTCCTGAAAAATTCAAGATGTCTTTGTGGTTTTTTTTTTTTTTTTTTGGCTGTGTAGTACTACACAGCAGATCTTGGCCATTCTTACAGGTGTAAGATGGAACCTCAGAGTTTTGATTTGCATTTTTCTGATGACTAAGGATGTTGAACATTTCCTTAAGTGTCTTTTTGCCATTTTAGATTCCACTGCTGAGAGTTCTCTGTTTAAATCTGTACTCCATTCTTTCACTCAATTATTTGTTCTTTTGATGACCAGTTTCTTGAGTTCTTTCTATATTTTGGAGATCAGGGCTCTGTCTGATGTGGGGTTAATGAATATGTTTTCTCACACTTTAGGCTGTCGTTGTTGACCATGTCCTTTGCTTTACAAAAGCTTTTCATTTTCAGCAGGTTCCATTTATTAATTATTCTCTCGGTATTTGTGCTGCTGGGGTTATATTTAGGAAGTGGTCTCCAGAGCCAGTGTGTTCAAGTGTACTTCCCACTTTCTCTTCTGTAAGGGTCAGGGTGGCTAGCTTTATGTTGAGGTCTTTGATCCATTTGGACTTGAGTTTTGTGCATGGTGATAGATATGGGTCTATTTTCGTTCTTCTACATGTTGATATCCAGTTATTCCAGCACCATTTGTTAAACATATTTTCTTTTTTCCATTTGATTTTTTTGCTTCTTTGTCAAAAATCAGGTGTTGAAGGTGTGTCTTAATTAATATCCAGGTCTTCAATTTGGTTCCATTGGTCCTCCTGTCTATTCTTATGCCAATACCAGGCTGATTGTAGTACTGTAGCTCTGTAGTAGAGTTTGAAGTCAGGGATTGTGATGCCTCCAGAAGTTCTATTGTACAGCATTGTTTTGGCTATTTTTTTTTTTTTTTTTTGCTTTTCCATATGAAGTTGAGTACCATTCTTTTGAAGTCTGTGAAGAATTTTGCTGGGATTTAGCTTGGCATTGAGTTGAAGATGTAAATTGCTTTTGGTAAGAGTAAAGCAAGACTATTAAGAGCTGCCAAGGAAAAAGGCCAAGTAACATATAAAGTTAGACCTATCAGAATTACACCTGACTTCTTATTGGGGACAATGAAAGCCAGAAGGTCATTGTCAAGCATTATGCAGATATTAAGAGACCATGGATGCCAGCCCAGGCTACTCTACCCAGAAAAACTTTAAATCACCATAGAAGTTCTAAACAAGATATTTCATTATAAAACTAGATTTAACTAATACCTAGCCACAAGCCCATCCCTACACAAAATTTTAGAAGGAAAACTCCAACCCAAGGAATTTGGCTACACCAACAAGACACAGACAATTGATGGCCTCATAGCAGCAAATCCCAAATAAGGAAAAATGCACAAAGTAACATCACCAACAATGAAAACTAAATTAACAGGAGATAGCAATCACTGGTCATTAATATCCCTTAATATAAATGGACTCAACTCACCAATAAAAAGGCACAGGCTAACAGATTGGACATGAAAACAGAATCCATCCTTCTGCATACAAGAAACATATCTCAACCTCAAAGTCAAACCGAGTCTCAGAGTAAAGGGTTGGGAAAAAAAATATTCCAATCAAATGGACCTAAGAAACAAGTGGGTGTAGCTATCCTAATATCTACCAAAATAGACTTCAAACTAAAATCAAAACAAAATAAAAGAAACAAAGGAAATTATTTCATATTAGTCACAGGAAAAAACCATCAAGAGGAAATCTCAATACTGAACATCTATGACCCAAATACAAGGGCACCCTCATATGTAAAAGAAACACTTCTAAATCTTAAATCATAAATTAAATATTTTCTTAAGATCCAAGCCAAGAAGTCTCTCATTCAATACTCATGATAACTACAGGAAGTGGGCACTACTGTTATTACCCTCGGCACATATAAACAGCATGAGGCAGGGAACCAGAATGATTTGCCCAAAGTCAGTTTGTAAATAGCTGAGCAGAAACAAAAACAGTTGGTTCTGATTGCAAAGGCAGCATTCTGGCCATCAGTCTCTGTCTTCCTCTCACTGTGTTCCAGTCCTGGTCTGCAAACATGATGCAGAAAAAAAAATAAAAGCAAAAAAAAGGTGATCTTGATAAATATTTAATACCTTCTGTTTTCACAGCCTACTACCTAGAAATTGAATGTTTCACACCTGGGTCACACTGCATAAGAAGGACAGAAAGTGAGTATATGCACAGAGCAGAAGGAAACAGGAGTCAAGACTGAGACAGCTGACCGAGGCTAGAGGTACTAACTCCAAACAAGATGTTTCCCTGTGGCTACTGCCAGACTTCACTTTGTGTGTGCTTCTCAAAAATTTGTTTTCAGTAAAGGGAAAACTCAGGACTTGTAAAATTCAGCCTGTATTAATAAGAGACATAAAATTTATGGTTGAAGAATATTCATGAGTCAGTAATTGTGTTATGCTGTGACTATTTTTGAGTTATTCATGATAAATATTGAAAGTAAAACACACATCGATTCCCTCTTAGGTAAGAATATTGATTAAAAGGCTTGGTTATCAAATATTGACTCTTTATTTATAGCTGTGTACATGCCTTAAATATAACATCCATGATTTAAATGCTTAGAAAACTGAGATTAGCTGAACTCTTTCAAGATCATTTAAGGAACAAATATTGAAGATAAATATGTTTCAAAATTTTAAGATGCAAACCACTGTCTTACTAGGTAGCCATCACTCAATGAGGAGGATGGACAGAACCATCACTCCAGCAGTAGCCCTCCTTCTCTGTGCTCATCTTCCTTCCTCTATCCAAAAGCCATCAATAAGATCATCTATCACAATTCATTTGTTTTGTCTGCTTTTACAATATGATAAATAGAGCTTTTTGTTTATTTACTGTTTTATAAACAATGTGATTATTCTAGCTTCTGTGTTCATTGTTGTTGTTTAGATTATTTTAAAAAGAGCTTTCTCTAGGAATTTTTCCTGATGTGTGTGTTTGCCTGTTTTCTGTGTAGTCATCATGTTTATGCTGGTGCTAATTGCTAAAAGATGGAACGGAATTTCCTAGAACTGGAGTTTCAGGTGTTTATATCCTGCCCTATGTTGGTGATGGCAACTGAACCTGAGTCTTCTGTAGGAGCAGAGTGCTGTTACATGCTGAACTGTTATCTCCTAGTCTCTTATTTGGATTTGTTTGTGCTGTTGTATCTAGGAAATGTTTCTTCTTGTCACTACTTAGTATCTCAGTGGGCAAATACACAGTATTTTACACATTATATTATTCACACGGGTACTTTTTGTTGTACTGATACTTTAATATTTGTCTCCTATGAAAAGCTTTGTGCATCTTTGCGAGTTCACACAGGTGAACATTTTAGTCATGTTTAGTTCCTAGCGGTGGAGGTGCTGAGTCCTAGGGCATATATATTTACATATATCCATGTGTACAGACCCTTCACCAAGCACTGCTTAAGAGTGTGTCAAAACAATGTACACATTCATCAACGAGTTCAAGCTCAAATTTCTCTTCATTGTTCGTACTATTTAGTGCCGTATGCTATTTTTACTTTACCTAACCAAGTGCCTATGTGATACGACTGCATGCTTTCCCTAACATATGTGTTTTCCTTATAAAAATGAAGTAGAGCTTATTGTTCCTTGAGCATGTTGCTTTAATTCTTTTGTTGCAATATTTATTTGACAGTCTCATTGTATTTTATCTCTTGATACACAGGGTAATTTTATTAGTCTATTTTCAACATCACCTTAATAATGCTCTTTAGTATACTGCACAATTCCAATTATTATATATTTAGCTAATAAGCACACATTTGAAAAGCACTTTGCTTTCATTATATTTTACTCATAAGTATCTTTCCCAAATATTTGGCATTTATTATAGATTAATATTTCTTTAAAAAAAACAAAAATAAAAGCAAAAAGAGAATAGTTTTTGAAGTCAGTAAAATAATGAATTTGTTTCCAGAAAACATCTACTCCCACTTCTGCAGAGATGTCTGTTCACACATATTTAGTGTAAATAGGGTTGGAATTTCCTCAGTGGATTACATTTCCGCAGCAAGACATTTTTCTTTTTTTTAATCACTCATGATACAGGGAAACATAACAGGAAGTACGTGATCTTACCGTTCCCTTGAAAGTAACCAGATTCACTAACTTCCTTACTTCCCAATAGCAAATAAGCACTAAAACAGCAAAGAAGACTCTCAAACATGCCCAGACACCTGGACGAAGCAGAGGAAGGAAAGAGAAACCAGGAGAGGTGTCTGAAAAATGTGCAGACAACTGAACAAGCTTTACAGTTCTCTAAGGACATTCTCTAACAGTTGAGCTCTCTAGAGTCCCAGTTTCCAGCTTTTGTGAGCTGCCACATATGCTTTGGTAGATAAATCAGCTGTTCTGTTGCTTGTCCTTTTGTAAGTACCCTCTCACCCAAATTCCTAGGATCAACCCCATTAAAACTCATTGTTGTTCTCCAAGTTGAACTTTGATGGTATCTTTAAAGTTTGTCATCAGTTCCCTATTTGGGATGATTAAGCATTTGTTTACATCTCCCCAGGTATACTGTCTCAGAATACACATAAAACTCTTTGGCAAAATGACCAATAAAACATTTATAATGTATATTCCTTAACAAAATGTTGGCTAATAATAGTTTGAGATGTTGTCTTACCTCGTAAAGTGAACAATCAAGAACAAACCTGTTTGTATCTATGACAGTTATACAATGATATCATAATCACAGAAATTTACCTGCCATTTACCTGCTGTAAAAATTTGGAAAGGAAAGAATACTAGAAGGGTCTACTGGATGTCAACGAAAGGATAATAGTATTTGGTGGGGGATATAGAAAAACAAAAACTTTACCAAATTTGTTGATACTTAAAATTATCTTGTTAACTCTCTGGTTAACTATGGTTGAAGTTACATAGATTCCTTCTTTGCTCACATAGCAACTCATTCCAGAAGAATATTTATAAATTATTTTCCCATCAATTCAATCTAGACGCAACCTCTATCAGTCTGTTTTCCTGATTATTTCTCAGAAGACCCACCCTTACCTGGCCTATGGTTCCAGACAGGCAGTTTTTCAATAAGTCAGAAAGCACTTTTGACCTTCCGTATTACACTAAGGACTTTGACTGCCATTCTCCCATAAGAACCAGAGTGAGAAGTGAAGTATACTGGATATTTGTAGAAATACTTTTTCTTTTGTTGATACTTGCTAGCTAAGGACAGTTACGGTTGTTGCTTAGAAACAATGGTGTGATATTGACTGGCCTCATAAACTGAGATGAGCACAATGAAAGAGAAAATGAGAAGAAAAAGCCCTTCTTACGGATTTATTGTCACAGTCCAGAAAGAACAAAAGGCAGAAAAGAACTTAGCAATTGCCAGCTTCCTGATCTTAACCTGACTCATTCTTTGGTCTTTGTGCCAGGCTGAATGCCAGCTGGAAACGCCTCAATTATTGTGGTAAAGCAAGTTCCAAGAACTTTTAGGCTAGACTTTTATCTTTTTTTTTTTCCTCAAACTGCTGTGAAATCAGATGTGCTGCCTCTACAAATGTGACCCCTTATATGCCAGATGTGAACAGATGTGCTCATAGCATGGCTTCTCTATGCTAGCCCACCAGTTATCAGAGCAGCTGATTAGAAGAGACAGGATAGAAAAGAGAAGTAAATGTGACAATTTAACTGGCTAACTCAGCAAGACGACTTTACAAGATAAGCAAGGATTGTAAAACTCAATAAAATGGGACCAGGTTTCAAGAAAACAAGGTCAAGAGAAATCCAAATGAGGACAGAACATAATAGAGGGCGGGACATTGCTGGAAATCCCTTTTATTTCATTAGAATTTATGTTTTAAGAGGATTCTGATAAAATCGGTCTTTAGAAATTCAATAATGCAAGCATGCTCGCATGTACATATATATTTACTTAAAAGCATGCGATATATTAGCTGATCTCAAAATGTTTAGACATCCTGGGTTCACTTGCATAAAACTATTCCTAGCATTGGCAAAAGGAACTGCTAAGTGACACTATTGCTCATTCAACAAATCCTTACTAGGGTCTCTTGCTAATAAAGCATTTATGTAAGAAGAGAGAGAAGAAAAGTAGGTCTTTCTTTATAAAGAATTCTTAATACCATGAAGGGGGAAGATGCATTCCTAAACAATTGATGTGAGGCATAAGGAATGTTAGGAAGATGTGACAAATACTGAACAGAGACTTCTGGTTGTCATAATAGAAGATAAAGGTGATATGACTGTTTGGTGAGCATGAATCAACACATACCCCACTGCAAGAATTATCCAAGCCCAAACTGTCATGGCTGATAAGATCAAGACTAGAGGGGAAGATTCTGGTAAAAGAAGTAATGATCTGATCCAAAAACTTATTCTCTTGCAGAACAGTAAGCAAAATACCAACACCAGAATATAGACATCAAGAAAGGGCATGACCTTTAAAGAAGGTGACCATTACTTTTCAGGTATTTGAGTAACCTGTAGAGAGGTGAGGACTTCAACTTTGGCCAGATAGAAGAGTTAAATAAATAGTTATCTTTTTAAATAATGGGGTTTGATTTATGGGTTCAGACTAAGTTCTGAGAGATGTGTCACAGAGGGATCACTCCTGAATATAGATGAGAAGTCCAGCTAAGAGCTCAGTGAGAATTTGTACATGGTAGCATGTATAAGAAATAAAATCATCTATTTCCTTTTTGATGGTGTCTCATGTTAGATGAGGCTTGGCTCGTAGGTAGGAAAACAGTAGACCCCTGAAAATGCCCACTAGCAACTCCTCTCAAGTCTGCTAAACTACACCCCAATTTAAAAAATTAGATGTTTATAGTAGGAAGATACTAATAGAAAACAAGATTGCCTGCCGGGTGATATGCTTTGAGAAGGGTAGTAATAAACAAAATGTGTAAGTGTAGAGTTAAACTAACACAGAGTTTTGGTAAAAAATATAAGCACCTAAGGATAAGATAAGATCTAGGTGAAGTGTAAGAATGTAGCCTCCTGAATACTCAGCCAGTGAGCAATGACAGGAAGGGACTTGTTTGCATGGTATACAATATGTTCTCTGCTTTCTTTTGGTATACCCAAACTTCTGGGTTCATTCCTGTCTTTGTGGAGTCATAAAATAAACTTTGTAGCTTTGCTTCTACAAGCCTCCAATACTCTGATTATAAAGTGAGGGTCTTTGTTTCTTATATAATGCTCTCTAGAACAGTAGTGAAGATGGTAACCCAGTGTTGTAGGAACTTAATGGAAGATATTTTCTGAAGACCACAGTGAACAGAATGTGAACAGTTCCTGAGAAGATTTGTATCAGATCCCAGAATACATAATATGAGTACAGGGGACAGAGGGCTTAATAACAGTCAAGTGTTCTGGGCCTGTGGCTGTAGAGTTCGGCCCTCAAAACAACAGTATGCTAGGACCTGAATAGTGTGGCCCTTTCCTTTGTGTTTTGAGTTTTGTTTATTATGGGGTGGCAATCCCATAGTAAATGGTTGAGATTAAGTACCTTTTGAGATGTGGTACTTCTGGTGCCAAAACAGAGAGATAGAAATGAGCAGATCACTCTAGCACATAATTGTGCAGAGCTAAATTCGTCAAATTCACACTGTTTGGAAGGAAAAGAACCACAATTTATTTTCCTCACCATACAGTGTGCCATGGTTTATGTAGAGATCAGAGGGCAACTGGAATCAGGATGAGTCTGATCTCCCCTTCCACTATGTGGAGCTTGGAAACAGAACTCATGTTGTCAGAGTTGCCTGGAAGCACCTTTATGTGGTAAACCATCTCAGCAGCCTGAGACTGAGATTTCATCAATTACATCTTACCGCTGTACCCATTTAACAAGTTAACTCAAGGGAGCACTCATATCAATATTCATAAAGGAAAGGCAATAGCAGAAGCATGTTGAGTTTGTCCAAAGATGAAAGGGAAGTGGTGGAATGCTCTCTTTTGGAAAATCAACATTCAAATAAATGTTCTAGAGGGTGGCTTTCACTATTAACTTTTTAAAAAGTCTTCTCAGTTTTTTGATACTTTGGTCATCACTACCTCCCCTGTGGTATTGTTTAAAGGACCAGTACAAATTACTGCTGGTCATGACTGTACCTTAAGTTTGAGATGAAAACTCTGGGTGGGGAAGTTATCTACATCTAATAAATATGTATCTGCCCAACTAATGAGCACTTCCTACGCCAGGACCCTTCGTTTCCTACAAGAAGCAATAATAGGCTTAGTATAGGTCAGGCTGGACTGCATGCCTGCTACGTTGGGTCAAGGTTGACTCCTCAGAACTAATAATAAAATGATAACTCAATAAAGCAATGTAAAATCTCATCTTTCCATTTGACCTGGATTTATATTCATTTTTTGACTAGGCTAGAGAATGCATAAATCCTGGCCAATGATATCATCTTCCTGAGCACTTATGAAGCATTCAAACTCACAGCCCCACCAACTTCATGAACCAGAGTCTTTATGCAGGGTCCCAAAATGTGCATCCTTAGAAGTATTTCAGTTGGCTCTCATTAAGTTTAAAGATTTTTAAACTTTGCAGGTTAGAGATAAAACAGAAGCATTTTCATAGATTCTTGTTCATTATATAGCTTTCCAGGCCTACATCGCTCAGCCACTGTAGTGTGAAAGCCACCTGATGAAACACTGGAAATAGCAAACTGTGGTCGAACTTTATTAAGGGGCAAAGACATTTGAACATCATAAAATTTCCAGTTTTCATGAGATAGTCTACTGAAGTTTTTTTTTTCAAATTCTAAAAATATTCTAACCATTTTTATATCTAACAGAACCCTCAGATTGGAAAAGTCAAGCTTGGGTTTAAGAAATACTAATTTGGGGCCATTAAGGTAAGTGCTCAGTGGATAAGGGCATGTGCAGCCTGTTCTGATAATTTGAGTCCAATTCTCCATCCACATCATGGAAGGAATGAGATTATTGCCCTCCTGCCCTCTGTCCTCTGATCTCCACTTGTCTCATGGCAGCAGTATATATACTTCCACATGCCAGTTTCTCTCTCTCTCTTTTTCTCTCTCTCCTCTCTCCCCTCTCTAGACACACATGCACACACACAAACACCAATTCCACATGCATAAATGATAATATAATAAATATAAGAAAATTAATGAAAATAAATAAAATTACTATAATAAAGAATATAATTTGAAGAATCTAGATTTTGTGAGACTTAGTTATTATTATGTCTAATATTACACCATGTACAAAAGGAACATGACAAGGAAAGGGTTTATTTTATCTATCAATTCTCAGATCATTACCGTGGAAGTTAGATCAGGAATTTCAGGAAAGAATCTGGACACAGAAACTGAAGCACAGGTCATGGAGGAATGTTGCTTACTGGCTTGTTCATCATAGATTTCTCAACTTGGTTTCTTATACCACTTGTTGTAGTAATTCCAGTGGCGCGGCTGCGTCCCTGGCACCCGGCCGCCCACATGGCTAGCTTATGCCCTGAAATAATTCATGGAAACTGTATTATTTTAAACACTGACTGGCCCATTAGTTTCAGTTTCTTATTGGCTAGCTCTTACATATTGACCTAACCCATTTCTAATACTGTGTAGCCCACAAGCTGGATTACCAGGAATGATCTTAACCTGTGTGTGCCTGGAGTGGGAAATTCCATGGCGACTCCTCACTCAGCTTCTTTCTCCCAGCATCCTGTTCTGTTTACTCCGCCTACCTAAGGGTTGGCCTATCAATGGGCCTAGGCAGTTTCTTTATTAATAAGAAATCACTCCCACATCAACTTGTGACCACCTGCCAAGCTGGTATCACACACTTCAGGCTGGGCGCTCCACATCAATTATTAATCAAGAAAGAAATACCACCACAGTATTCCTTATAGACTATTCTTATGAAGGCTTTTGCTCACATAAGACACTCTTTTCCCATATTTGTGTAGGTTTGTATGAAGCTGACAAAAAACAAGAGTCTTTTTGCTCTATAAATTTAAGGAAAACATTTTAAGCATGATAAGCAATGTATGAAAAGAAATTAACTTCAAAGCAAATAAGTGGGTGCAAAAGATAAAATTTGACACTAATGTGATAATTTGTAGAAACTACAAAACAGGCACAAATCAGATTTTATTTCCCACTTTTTAAAAATTTACAGCTCTTTTAATTTCATCTAAAATATTTTCCAAGTTTGCTTTCCTGATGCCTGATCAGTATCCATAACAACTGGTATCCAAGACTCTAAACAAAGACAACATCCATAATCCATTTTGGGGACATGTGGGTACAGTTTTCAAGGATACTTTCTGCTGATTGGGGGTGCTGATAATGCTATGGAGATCAAAAAAAAAAATAGGATTATGCTCAAGTCCTGACTGGAGTATTCTGGGACGCTGAATCATCTCAGCAACAGTCTTAAAGCTGTTCTGGATCTAGAACTCAGAGGAAACTGCAAAAGAGGTGCTTTAAAATGTTGGATCATCTGAAACATCTGCACCTACTGGAGATTTTTAAGGGGATCTTTCTTGATGACACCTTGTTTTTCTTAATACAGGATGAACACACAGCCTCTCATTTCCCAAAGAAACAAAATCAAAACCACTTCTCCAAAGTAACATATATTTTGACTTTAATTTTAAATTCAAGGCATTTTAAAAATATATAGGTTGGTTTAATCTAGCAGCATTTATAATCAAATTTTTTTAGTAGTTGTTGTTCCTACCTTAACAGTCAAACAATTCAAAGACAACAAATACCATAGAGTGTCTAGATCCTCTGTGTATTTTCTGTCATTATTAGCTTATATATTTTACTCTATTTCTTTTTGATAAGATTTTGTCCCTCATATTTACCTAACAAGTCCATATATATATTTAAACATATTGTAAACCATTTAGAGACTTTTTCTTGTCAAAATATGTCTTTACTAAATATCTCTATCCTTTTATGAACACATGAGACTTTAATTGGCTAAGTGATATGGCTAGGGTTAAAGCTGTGGCTTTTAGTAGCTGGCTCCACACAATTCCATAGCTTGCTGAGAAACTAGCATCATGACAGAGGTACTGGTGGAAGCCATGCTTATTGCCATAACTCTGTAGACTTTCAGGATCCATGCCACAACCAGGAGGCCTGCCAGCAGCTATAAATAAACATCGTTTAAATATTTGATAGTAGAGCTTCTTAAAAGAGCTGAAAGGTTTAATATTATGTTTTTTATAACCATAACCCTAACTCTAATCCTAAACCTAACCTCAAACCCTAATCATAACCCCAACGCTAAACCCTAACCCTAAACATAATCCTAAACCTAACAGTAACCATAAACCCTAAATCCTAAACCCTAAACCCTAAAACTTAACCCAAACAAAAACCCTAACCCTAACCCTAACCCCTAACCCTAACCCTAAACCCTAACCCTAACCCTAACCCTAACCCTAACCCTAAACCTAACCCTAAACCCTAACCCTAAGAGCTGAAAGGTTTTTGACACTAATGTTGAGTCAGGAACATGGCTCTCTTAAAGGAACCATGCCTCTGTTGGCCTTTAGCAAATAGAACCCATCAGAGTCAATGTTGATACCAAAATGTCATGCTTAACTCTTCTTTTCTGTCTAGAATCTTTTTTTATAAAGCTTTCTCAGGCTTTATGTGGAAGTTCTTCCCAAACATTTAGGAACCATTGTTAATTATGCTGCATAGTTCCTTAATGCTGAGTTTACATTTTGAGTCACATGTCATTAGGTGATTTATTTACTATAAGAGCATCATAAATTATGTTTATATATAAGAATATATTTGATAGAGATTACTTTTTTGAGGTATTCATATATAGCATATTTTTGAACAAGATACTTCATACAGTTATATCACAGTTATTTAAACTAGGTACAGCAAAAAATGTCATACTATGATATACAGTTCCCTTTCAATATGGTCATATTGTATGCTATACAATACCAACATCCTACTTCCTTTTCTAATCAACCCCTTTTATTTAGTAAAATACTAAGATACATGAAATTTAAAGTTATAAAATTATACTCTAGTCAACTCACTCAGAGTCTGGCTATGTGACATCATAAAAAATCCTCTTGTTTTCTGAACATCAGGACACTAATCTACATTAAACAAAAGCTCAGCGAAAATGTATAACCACCCAAAAATGGTTACTAATTATGACTAGCCAGAAGGACTGATTCATTTATTAAGTTATTGCCAAGGTCCAGAATCAATGCTAAATGCCTTTAATGTATAGATGGGTTTTGATTTTACCTTGATAACATCAGAGCCTTGAGTGTGCTCTAGTGAAAAGACATTCTGTATTTTCAGTTAAATATTTCAATAACCAGATGAAATAAATATCTGTGTAGAATTTGCTTGCTTTGTATAGATATTCATTCAAGTTATCACACTGTACCTCAAAAAAGAGGCACCAACTCAATTCAGCATCACATGAAGTTTTACAGTCTTCTGTTTAAATAGACCCAAAGAAAAATTCCTAAGCAGTGAAGAAGATGAGTGAAATATTAAGTCTCAACCAGTGACCATATTACATAAAAAAATAAATTGAGATAAATAACAGCATTATAATGACAAATTACTTTTTCCAGAGTATTAAAATTAATGCTAATAGATAGCAGGAACCATCTTAAGCATTTAAGTTCACTTATACATTCAGCAATATGTACTTGTCTGTGCCTGGCACTCAAAGAGAAACTGACCCTAATTTTGAGTCTTCTTCTTGTATCATGTCATGTCCATTTCAATGTGTAAATGTTTTCCTTGGTGTATTTTTTTTTTACAAGTTACAGTTCAGGAAGACCTGGTAAATGTTTCATTGCATTGCATTGGAAAGAAAAAAATGGTAGCCACGAAAAATGGTAGTTTCTTCTGTGATTAAATAAATAAATTACTTCCTGACTGCACTTAAGGTTTTTATATTTTAAAATGAGAATTCTTCCCAATAATGATTTAGAGAAATTTTCATAATGACCCACTTTCTATTTTCTAGATTTTATGGTTGAGTGGATGAGTCCTGGCAATGATTCATAACATTGTCTAAAGAACAATTTAAGATCTAACAATAACTCTCAATTTCATCTCCACAAGGGATAATTTCATGCATACATTCACGGCACACAAATACCCAGTGTTGTCATATTCAGGGAGTAACGAATTTTAATGAGAAATCATGAACACTGTCAACCTGGACAAATCCTATGGCTGGGGGAGTATTATAAGCCACAGAGGAGACTTATTACTTATTTTTCCTAAATGGACATGTTAATGTATTCTAAATATTTGTATTTATACGCTAGAAATAAAGGTGATATCTGCCTGGGTTAGTGAAGTTTCTTTTGGCTAAATGGTTAATGCACACACTCATAACTAATTCAAGGACTTAAAATAAGTGACTACAGATTGCTCGGAAATAAATAGAAGATTGGTATCACTGGATAAAAAATGCTTCTAAGACCTGAAAGACAAATAAGAGTGTGCTGATATTTTGTTTGTGCTTTAACAAATAAAGTTTGCCTGAAGATCAGAGTGCAGGGTTTGCCACACTAGTTAGACAAAGAGGACAAGGAGTGGTGACACACACCTCTATTCCCAGCACTTGGGAGACAGAAGCAGATGATCTCGGTGAGTTCAAGGCCACTCTAGACTACACAAGATTGAATCAGTCTGAAAGAGAAACAGAGCCAACTGTGGTGGCTCACACCTTAAATTTCAGCATTAGAAAGTTGGAGATGGGAATGGTTGGGTGTAGAGAGAAATATATGGCAGAAGGAGACAGTGGCTCAGGATTCAGTTTAAGGTTTCATAGAGAAGGCATTGAGCAGATCCATGGAGACAGGATCTTGCTTACTTTTGTCTGAGGATTTCATAGAAGTAAGAACTAGTGGCTGGCTGCTTGGTTTCTCTTATCTTTCAACTTTCAATCACTAATATCTAACTCAGGGATTTCATTATTAAGACAAATTAAAATTTGTGCTACACACATGTGATAGGAATTGTTATCTTCTGGATATGACAGGGTTGTAGCAATATGAACAGATAGAAATTGTAGATATCTACATGAAGTCTATAATGCCACCCCTAAAAGAAGATGAAATTAGGAGGGAAAGAGGGAAAGAACTGTAACTGGGTATAGGAACAGAATAATATGTCAAAAATTGAAATAACAATAGTGCATATGATTGCAATACATTTTGCATGTATAAAAGTTTGTTCAAGACACAACAGCTCCCAGCTCAGCCTGTTTGGGCGCTGGGACAGGGTCCGAATTGGAAGGGCAGCCGGGAGGGTAGTAGTTCCTTTGTCTAGGTGGCCTGCCTGCCCTGCGGCAGTGTGGTCGGCCCTTTGTTCGCGAGACACCCAAGCAGCACGGAGACCAGATCCCGGTACCAAGAGAGACATCACCAGGGTGGGTGAGTTTCTGACTGCGGCAGCAGCCCGGGACAGGGAACTCAGACGTTCCTCAATCCTCCTGCACTCTCTGGTCAGTCTGCAGGGGCTATACTGCCCGATACTTCCTCTCTATTCATATCCCACCCAGCTTGCATCCATGACCCTCCCCCGCCTCCTCTGACCCCCCGCCCCTCCTTGAACCACACAACAGCTCCCAGCTCAGCCTGTTTGGGCACTGGGACAGGGTCCGAATTGGGAGGGCAGCCAGGAGGGTAGTAGCTCCTTTGTCTAGGTGGCCTGCCTGCCCTGCGGCAGCGAGTTCGGCCCTTTGTTCGTGAGACACCCAAGCAGCAGGGAGATCAGATCCGGGTGCCAGGAGAGACATCACTGGGCAGTTCAAGCTCAGCAGGACGACCTTGCTTCCACACTGAAGAGATACACCCAGAGGCTCAGTCACAGCAAAAACTGGACCAAGACACCAGGCCTCTCTTGGCTTCATTTGAAAGAGGAGATGGGAAGGCGCCAATGCAAGAATTCCTCCAACAACCTGAAAGGCAACATGACATCACCAGAACCCAGGGATCCCGAAATAAGAAGAATTGTACACCCTACTCCAGAAGAAGTAGAAGAAATCGACCCAAAAGTGAATTTTTTGAAAATATTAGAAGACCTTAAACAGGAGGTGAAAAACTGCCATAAACAATTAGAGATTACAAACAAAAAGGTAGAGGAAATGAATAAATCGCTCAAAGATACCCAAGAAAACCAAGAGAAACAAGAAAATGCAATCAAACAGGTAAGGGAAATGGTTCAAGACCTGAAGAATGAAATGGAAGTAATGAAGAAAACACAAACCGAGGGAAGGTTGGAGATGGAAAATCTGGGTAAACGAACAGGAACTACAGAGACAAGTACTACCAACAGATTACAAGAGTTAGAAGAAAGAATGTCAGACACTGAAGATACCATAGAGAAAATTAACACACTGATCAAAGAAAACAGCAAAACCAACAAATTCTCATCACAAAACATTCAGGAAATATGGGACACAATAAAAAGACCAAACCTAAGAATAATTGGGATACAAGAAGGAGAAGAAGTACAGCTCAATGGTTCAGAAAATATATTTAATAAAATTATAGAAGAAAACTTTCCCAGCCTAAAGAAAGATATTCCTTTGAAGGTTCAAGAAGCATACAGAACACCAAATAGACTGGACCAGAAAAAAACATCTCCTCGCCACATAATAATCAGAACACAAAACATCCAGAATAAAGAAAGAATATTAAGAGCTGCAAAGGAAAAAGGTCAAGTTACTTATAAAGGTAAACCTATCAGACTTACTCCTGACTACTCTATGGAAACCATGAAAGCCAGAAGGTCCTGGATAGATGTACTGCAGAAGCTAAGAGAACATGGATGCAAGCCCAGACTACTATACCCAGCCAAGCTTTCGTTCACTATAAATGGAGAAAAAAAATTTTCCAGGATAAAAACAAATTTAAACAATACGTAGCCACAAATCCAGCCTTACAGAAAGTAATAGAAGGAAAATCACAAACCAAGGAGACCAACAATGACCACAATAACTCAAACTTCTAGACACCCTTTACCAGCGCAACTAAAAGAAAGCAAACACACAAACCCTATGACTAAAAAAGTGACCAGAGTTAGCAACCACTGGTCATTAATATCCCTTAATGTCAATGGACTCAACTCACCTATAAAAAGACACAGGCTAAGAGATTGGATACGCAAACAGGATCCAACATTCTGCTGTTTACAAGAATCACACCTCAACCACAAAGATAGGCACCTACTTAGAGTAAAGGGATGGGAAAAGGTTTATCAAGCAAATGGACCTAAGAAACAAGCAGGTGTGGCCATACTAATTTCTAACAAAGTTGACTTCAAACTTAAATCAATCAGAAGAGATGGAGAGGGATATTTTATACTCATAACAGGAACAATTGATCAGGATGAGGTCTCAATCCTGAATATCTATGCCCCTAATATAAAAGCACCCACATATGTAAAAAAAAATTACTAAAACTCAAAGACGCCATCAAACCGCACACACTAATAGTGGGAGATCTCAACACGCCTCTTTCACCAATGGACAGGTCAATCAGACAGAAACCTAACAGAGAAATAAGAGAATTAATGGAGGTATTGAATCAAATGGACTTAACAGACATCTATAGAACATTCCACCCAAATAGGAAAGAATATACCTTCTTCTCTGCAGCTCATGGAACCTTCTCGAAAATTGACCACATCCTCGGTAACAAAGCAAACTTCCACAGTTACAAAAAAATATCCATAACCACCTGTGTCTTATCAGATCACCACGGACTAAAGTTAGAATTCAACAACAATGCTACCCCAGAAAGCCTGCAAACTCATGGAAACTGAATAGTCAACTATTGACCCACACCTGGATTAAAGAAGAAATAAAGAAAGAAATTAAAGTCTTCCTTGAATTCAATGAAAATAAAGAATCAACATACTCAAACTTATGGGACACTTTGAAAGCAGTCCTAAGGGGAAAGTTCATAGCCCTTAGTGCCCACTTAAAGAAAACAGAGAAAGCATACATTGGAGACTTAACAGCCCACCTGAAAGCTCTAGAAAAAAAAGAAGCAGACTCACCTAGGAGGAGTAGAAGACTGGAAATAGTCAAACTGAGGGGCTGAAATCAACAAAATAGAAACACAGAAAACAATCCAAAGAATCAATGAAACAAAAAGCTGGTTCCTGGAGAAAATCAACAAAATTGATAAACCCCTATCCAAACTAATCAAACGGCAGAGAGAGAATCTGCAAATTAATAAGATCAGAAATGAAAAGGGGGACATAACCACAGACATAGAGGAAATTCAGAGAATCATTAGATCTTACTACAAAAGCCTGTATGCCACAAAACTGGAAAATGTAAAAGAAATGGACACTTTTTTAGATAAATACCATATACCAAAGTTAAATCAGGACCAGGTGAGCAATCTAAATAGACCTGTCAGTCGCGAAGAATTAGAAGCTGTTATCAAAAACCTCCCTACCAAAAAAAGCCCAGGACCAGACGGTTTCAATGCGGAATTCTACCAGAATTTCCAAGAAGACCTAATACCTATACTCCTTAAGGTATTTCACAATATAGAAACAGAAGAGTCATTGCCAAATTCCTTTTATGAAGCTACCATCACTCTGATACCAAAACCACACAAAGACTCAACCAAGAAAGAGAATTACAGGCCAATCTCACTCATGAACATCGACGCAAAAATCCTCAACAAAATACTGGCGAACCGTATCCAAGAATACATTAGAAACATTATCCATTATGATCAAGTAGGCTTCATACCAGCGATGCAAGTCTGGTTCAACATACGAAAATCTATCAATGTAATCCATCATATAAATAAACTGAAAGAAAAAAACCATATGATCATTTCATTAGATGCTGAAAAAGCTTTTGACAAAATTCAACATCCCTTTATGATAAAAGTCTTGGAGAGATTAGGGATACAAGGGTCATACTTAAATATAATAAAAGCTATTTACAGCAAACCGACAGCTAACATCAAATTAAACGGAGAGAAACTCAAAGCCATCCCACTTAAATCAGGAACACGACAAGGCTGTCCACTCTCTCCATACCTCTTCAATATAGTGCTTGAAGTTTTAGCTATAGCAATAAGACAACATAAGGGGATCAAGGGGATTCGAATTGGAAAGGAAGAAGTTAAACTTTCGTTATTTGCAGATGATATGATAGTCTACATAAGCGACCCCAAAAACTCCACCAAAGAACTCCTACAGCTGATAAACACCTTTAGTAATGTGGCCGGATACAAGATCAACTCCAAAAAATCAGTCGCCCTCCTATACACAAAGGATATGGAAGCAGAGAGGGAAATCAGAGAAGCATCACCTTTCACGATAGCCACAAACAGCATAAAATATCTCGGGGTAACTCTAACCAAAGAAGTGAAGGATCTATTTGACAAGAACTTTAAGGCATTGAAGAAAGAAATTGAAGAGGATACCAGAAAATGGAAGGATCTCCCTTGCTCTTGGATTGGGAGGATCAACATAGTAAAAATGGCAA
This sequence comes from Microtus obscurus, assembly GCA_963919715.1. Classification (NCBI taxonomy): domain Eukaryota; kingdom Metazoa; phylum Chordata; class Mammalia; order Rodentia; family Cricetidae; genus Microtus; species Microtus obscurus. The sequence continues at coordinate 6,141,295 of CAWTZC010000490.1, forward strand.
TCCTACCAAAGGCAATTTATAGATTCAATGCAATCCCCATCAAGATCCCATTAAAATTCTTCACTGATCTTGAAAGGACAATAATCAACTTTATATGGAATAACAAAAAACCCAGGATAGCCAAAACAATCTTGTACAATAAAGGTACTTCTGGAGGCATTACCATCCCCGACTTTAAACTCTACTATAGAGCTACAGTAATGAAAACAGTGTGGTATTGGCATAAAAATAGAGAAGTCGACCAATGGAATCGTGTAGAAGACCCGGATCTTAACCCACAAACCTATGAACACCTCATTTTCGATAAAGGTGCTAAAAGTATACAATGGAAGAAAGAAAGCATCTTCAACAAATGGTGCTGGCACAACTGGATGTCAACCTGTAGAAGAAAGAAAATTGACCCATATCTATCACCATGCACAAAATTCAAGTCCAAATGGATCAAAGACCTCAATATCAATCTGAACACACTAAACCTGATAGAAGAGAAAGTGGGAAGTACCCTACAACAGATGGGCACAGGCGATCGCTTCCTAGGTATAACCCCAGCAGCACAGTCATTAAGGGCAACATTGAATAAATGGGACCTACTGAAACTGAGAAGCTTCTGTAAAGCAAAAGACACTGTCACTAAGACAAAAAGGGAACCCACTGACTGGGAGAAGATCTTCACCTACCCCGCAACAGACAAAGGTCTGATCTCCAAAATATATAAAGAACTCAAGAAACTAGACTTTAAAATGCTAATTAACCCAATTAAAAAATGGGGCACTGATCTGAAGAGAGAATTCTCAACAGAAGAAGTCCAAATGGCCAAAAGGCACTTAAGGTCATGCTCAGCTTCCTTAGCGATCAGGGAAATGCAAATCAAAACAACATTGAGATATCACCTTACACCTGTCAGAATGGCTAAAATCAAAAACACTAATGATAGCCTTTGCTGGAGAGGCTGTGGAGAAAGGGGTACCCTCATCCATTGCTGGTGGGAATGCAAACTTGTGCAACCACTTTGGAAAGCAGTGTGGCGGTTTCTCAGGAATTTGGGATCAACCTACCCATGGACCCAGCAATGCCACTCTTGGGAATATACCCACGAGATGCCCGATCATATGACAAGGACACTTGTTCAACTATGTTCATAGCAGCATTATTTGTAATAGCCGGAACCTGGAAACAACCTAGATGCCCTTCAATGGAAGAATGGATGAAGAAAGTATGGAATATATATACATTAGAATACTACTCAGCGGTAAAAAACAATGACTTCGCGAATTTTGCATGCAAATGGATGGAAATAGAAAACACTATCCTGAGTGAGGTAACCCAGACCCAAAAGGATGAACATGGGATGTACTCACTCATAATTGGTTTCTAGAGTTAAATAAAGGTCAGTGAGTCTATAATTTGATATCCTAAAGAAACTAAATAAGAAGGTGAACCGAAAGAAAAACATATAGCTATCCTCCTGGTTATGGGAAGTAGACCAGATTGCCGGGCAAAAATTTGGGATCTTGGGGGTGTGGTGGGAGGGGGTGAGGGGAGAAGGGGAGAGAAATGTGAGAAGGGGAGGATGGGGGAACCTGGGGAAACGGGATGTTTGGGATAAAGGAAGGTTGGTTAGGGGAGCAGAGAAGCACACATCTTAATTAAGGGAGCCATCTTAGAATAGAAAAAAAAATAAAATAAAAAAAAAAACAGTTTCCAATAGAGAGAGCTTAAAGCAGCCTAACAGGTACTCAAACAGGTAAAATATAAATCAACAGGTAAAGTATACAATAATCAACAAATACAGTATATTAATTATAATGCAGCTATGGCAAGTGTGCATATTAAATATAAAACTTATTCTACAACATTTTTATAAAAAAATGCTGTTTATGGCAAAATCTTCTCAAGTTTTGCCAATTAAGATATTAAACTCTTAATTTAAACCAGTAGCCTGTCTGGTACAAAAGGGCAGGATAAAAGCTAAAAAATGGCTTGATCCCCAGATGATTATTGCTACAATTCACACAACTGTATTTTGCTAATGTTATAGCAAAAAAAAATCCCTTAAAGGATTTTATGCTAAATTTTACAAATGGCCCTTCCAATGGAGGAACTGCATATATGGCTAATAATAATAAAAATAATATTATGGAGCATAATAAGGCTCCTTGTAAGCAGCTTATGAAACTTGCAAGTAGATCCAGATGCAAACGGATCTGACATGATAACACCAAGCTGACCTTTGCTAGGGCAAGGTGGAAAAGCCCTTGCAATGCATTATGAAAAAACCCGACCTATATATATTTGGGGTCGAGGATATGTTTATGCTTTTTTCACAGAAAGAAAATAAAAGCTGGGCCTGATGTCGAGGCTGCGCTGCGGACACAGAGGAGTTCCTGAGGCGATTGCAGAGAGGTCCTTAGTCTGGCTTTTCCTGCCCCCAAGGAGAAGAGTCCCTGATAACAGAACCTGCTGCTCCACTCTACAGGGTGTCAATTCTGCCTCCTGAGTCCAGGGAGACCCGGCTGAGATAATGCCAGGATGTGCTTCAGATAGCTGAATCCAGCTCACCTCACCCAGGAATCCCACCGGCCCTGAAGCACAAGTGCTAAACTGCTTCCGCAGCTTGAACTCTGGTCTGCTTTGGAGCTGAAATGCAGACTGGTCATCAGACTGTTTTAATCTTTGGGACACAGAACTCATTTTAATTAAAATACTAACCTCTTCACTTAAGAAGGGGAAAGATTGGGGTTCCTGTGACTGTTGCTCAGAGTCTGGAAATGGTGGTATTTGACAACAATGTATGTCATTGTACTCTTACTGAAATTGATCTAATGATATTTGTAACTGCTTATAGATGTTGGGAAAGGTTTGACACATGCTGTAAAGTGTTTGGGTTTAATGCATATGTTAAGAATTTTAGATTTTGATCCCTTTTTCACCTCCCTAATTGATGGCAGGCAAGCACACGTAACTTTTTGTGGAGTAGGCATTTAGGAAGGAGGACATACCATGGGCCAGACTAAAAGGTGAATACTGGGTTTGGAAGGTGCCCCTTTCTTCTTGTCTGGAGATGGAGTTTTTTGGTGCCAAAATTATATCATATCTTTTGTTTAAGGAGCACCTCACAGATTTTTCATTAATGATAGATACAGGGGCCCAATGACGGGAGTTAGTGTGGATCCTCACCTAAATTTCAAACCTACAGAGGCCGTACAGGCCGGCTCAACATGGCATGGTTTTTAGGTACGAGGGCGCTCTCCACATAGCCTAAGACAGGGTGCCCTGTGATCTGCTTACTTTAATCCTACTAGATACCTTTTATTTGAGAAGCTCCAAGAAACTAATGCTACTCATAAGGCACCCCTCTGTTCCCAGGAGAGGTAAATTGCTTCACCAGTCGAGAGGAGGGTCTCTCCTTGTCCCAGTCCCTTCTCCTTTAGATCTGACACCATGGTTGACTCTGTCTTGGTGCCCTCCACCTATAACTACTTGCCTTTTATAAGAAAGGAGGAATATGTTGGGAGCCGTTTCCCCCCCTAAAGATTGTTACAGAAACCATCACCTTGGGGAGCCTGCAGGGAACCCCAAACCCATAATTATGTTAAGAATAGTCCTATTGGCAAAACCTGCCCCACACCCAATTAGCTATTCGCTAATTGCTAACGAACCTAATCTGATAGCGGAACTGCCTTAAATTCCAGCTATCCAGGGAACTAGGTGTGGCAACTCCTGACTTCTTGGCCTACCTGACCGGATGTAGGTTACGTGACTGGGACCACACGGCCAGATTCCATGCTCCTGTGCCCTGCTCCCCAAGCCCTCATTCAGGGGGTATATAAGTTGTTACCCTGTCCCTAATAAACGGAGGCTTTGACAAAAAAAAAAAGATATTGGAGAGAAACAAAAAAGGGAAAATTTAGATTTGATATAAAAGTATCAGTGTGTGAAATGCACAAAAAAAAAGTTTGTTCAAAATGAAAAAATAAAAAAAAACTGGTAGACCCAACGCTCCTAGAAACAAATATATTTTAATATTTGGTCGGCATATTTATTTTATTACTTATTTTAAAAGAACTTCAGCTAGATAACAATTTGCATATTATATAATTAACTGATTTAGAAGTAAAATTCAAATGGGTATCACTATATTCACAGAGTTGTGGAATCCTCATAATTGACTTTAAAGCATTAGAGTTTTCATCACATAAATGCAAATTCTTTAATTACTCATTGCCATCCACTCTTTTTTTCCCAACCGCATGACAGATCCTTACTCAATCAGCTTTCAACCTAACTCCAGGAACTTTATCTACCTTTTCTCTTTATACGTTGGTGTATTCTCAATGCAAATATTTTTGTATTTTACCTGTGGCAATGCAGTTAATTGTATGATTCTGCTAAGTTGATTACTTAAAATATTTTTTCCTATTGAGCCTTTTAGATCTAGAATATGGTGTAATCAGAAATCCTATTTCAAGTCACTGAATCACCTCCCTCTGTAGGACAACAAAACAAAATGCTTGGCAAACAACTGCACTTCCAGCCATGATGGTGTTTGTTGGCGGAGAAAAGAGAAAGAAATGGGGATTCCAGGCATAGCAAGATATATGTCTCCTACTGGCCTTGCTGGATTTTACTTATTGAATTAGGACAAATTGGGACTTTCATAAACTGTGATATAAATCATTATCTTGAGTTAGCAGATGCAGTCACACCAGGATAGAACACTGTTAATAACTCTGCTGGATTAGGACTGATTGGAACAATTTGAAACTTGTTTCTCTCAGCTTGATCAGCCTCATTGTAACCACGGCAATTATCCCATTTCCCTTTCAATGGCTCAGCTCAGACATGTTGCTTTATATCCATCCTTCTTAATGAAACCAGCTCAGATTTTTTGTTCATTTGTCAAAGCACTCTCCTACACAAATAATAAATAACACACCCCTTGGGGTTTAAAATAGACAGTTGCAAGGCTGAGATCTCCTATTGGCTAGACACAAACAATTATTTATGATAGTTAGCACATGGATTTATTATTCATTGTAATTTTTCATATATGAGCAGCTGCATCTTCTCAGGTAATAGGAATGCATTAAGCTGTGAGATCAGACAGAGGCGGGCTAAACTACATAGCTTTGCACCTGTTCCATTCCTTTTGTTTACTGGGCTATATATGCACAATTATTCACTGCATCTAGGTGTTTCATGACAAAGGCTGTTACCAATTTGCAAAGGACTTTGTAAGAGAGAACTCCATGTTAAGACTTAATCGATTGCTAAAGATATAACTCCTGTACAGGCAATAAGCATAAACTGAAATAACATGTATTGAAGGGCTTGAACATAGCTCAGTACATAAATGGGGATCTGAGGACATTATGTAGTACAATTAAAAGGCCTAACAGTGAGGATCTGTAAACTAACAGTGAGGATCTGTATGGAGAGGCAGAGACAAGCAGATGCTAGAAACCCACTGGCCAATGAGTTTAGATGAATCAGTGAGAACCATGTTTATTGAGAGACTCTGTATCAAAATTAATGTGCATAAAAATAGAGGAAGATATCTGAGGTTAAGTTACCACAATACAAAGAGGTACAACTCTTTGGTAGTTTAAAAGACAATTACTTTGAACGGGAGCGGCAATATTAGCAAGTGTGGCCTTGGAGTAGATGTGACCTTGTAGGAGGAATTGTGTCACTGTGAGGGTGAACCATGTGTTCTGTGTTCAAAGTACTCCCTGTGTCACAGTTCACTTCCTACTGCCTTTTAATCAAGATGTAACCATTACCATGTCTGCATTGCTACCCTCCTGCTAGTGGTCATGCTGCCCACAATGATGATAATGGACTGAATTTCTGAAACTGTAAGTCACCACCTCAGTTAAATGTTTTCTTTTACAAAAGGTGGTCTGGTCATGGAGTCCTTTCACAATAATAGAAATCCTAAATAAGACAAAGTCCATCCACGCATATATACATATGGGACGGATTCAACCTGATAAATGAATGCTGAGGAAAAAAAATGAGAGGAGCATGAATACGATTCAACAATTACCTTCATTATTTTCTTCTAAAGTCTATGAAATTATAGTACCCAGATATGTAGAAAAACCATTAGTGAAGAGTCCCTTTCTATGCTTTATTAGTGATTTGTTATTGAGGCAGAGTATAAAAATGATGGAGGAAGGTCATTGGTTAAAAAATAAAGAAACTGCCTTGGCCCATTTTATTGGTTAGAACATAGGTGGGTGGAGTAAACAGAAGAGAATGCTGGGAGGAAGAGGAAGTGAGCTCAGAGACCCCATGCTCCCCTATCCTGGGCAGATGCAATAGCTCTGCTCTCTGAGGCAGACAGCGATGCAGTCAGCCACCAGGTCTGACACGCTGAATCTTTCCTGGTAAGTGCACCTCATGGTGATACATAGATTATTAGAAATGGGTTAAGAGGCTGAAACTAATGGGCCAGGCAGTGTTTAAAAGAATATAGTTTGTGTGTTGTTATTTCGGGGCATAAGCTAGCAGGCGGCTGGGGTGCTGGGGACACAGCTCATATTACAACATAAAAATACAAATGTTTCATTATTTGCAATATTTGTCACTATTAAGTTATGGCAAGTTCAAGATTTGTACTTTTATATGTATATCATATATCCAAAAATACCCAATGTATTTTATTGAAAAGGCCTAAGAGGCAGGGTCCCAAGATTTTGTGTTTTAGCTGAGGAAATTAACTTTTTTTATATTGGAGTTTTATTTGTAAAATAAAAATGAAGTCAGAAAAAAACTGTAAACTGAGCCTGCTCCTATTTTACCTTTTTCCTCCCTCTTTCCTGGCTACACTTGATTTAAGAACATTACACAGGGACAAGTAGAAACTATTGCTTCTAATGCAGACTCCCACCTTAGATTTAATATCACAGTGCCATTTAAACACACCTTTGAAACTGTAATATCTTTTAGTTGGAACATATTAGGGATCATTCGATAAATATAATATTTAAATATTTTCCTTCAAAAGAGAAAAATAGCTGACCACATCCGTAGACCCACTGTGGTCCTAAGAGTCCAGGCAGGAGGAATATATCAGTAGATCTGCCTGGGTACTCATGGTTCAGTCTGGGATAGACACCATTATGATAAGCCAATATACGGTAGAAAAATGGGTGAGAAAACGAAGCAAAGCAGTTCACAGTCTGTGTTGTGGAAAGAGGCAGAATTGAAGAAACAAAGGCAGTGAAAGCAGGTTGTTGTAGGTGGCCTACTTGCCACCTATGGCCTTGGTGACTTCTATGCCCAGGATGCTGCCAAGAGCATGTCCAGGTTCATGTCTACTACCAAAGGCCTCAGGGATGCCTGGGGTCTGATTCACCACCTGTGACCATGATGGTGTCTAAGGATTATGCCACTACTGCAGCCATGTCAAGGTGAGTGGCCTAGACTGAAATCAGGGGTTATCGTGTCATCTGACCTAAGTTGCTGCTAAGAGATGTGCCTGAGTTTGTGACCTTACATCACCCAGGGTTTGAGTTGTTGTATATGACTCCTGTTACCACCAAGGGCTGTGGGGATATCCAGGGTTTGTTCATCCACCTAAGACCATGTTGGTGTCTGAGGGTCATGCTACCACAGAGGCCAGGCTGATCTGGATAGCCTGCACTGCCAACTGGAGCTATAGTGATATGCATGCCTGGGTTGCTGCTGGCGACCACATAGTACTACTTTAGTGTTGATGTTTGTGGCCTGTGTTGACACCAAAGGTCATATGGATACCTCAGTTCTGGACCAACATCTGTGACCATGCTGGTATTTGAGGGTCATATCTGGTAGTGCCATGCTGATCTGGGTTGCCTGTGCTGCCACCAGCGTCATGGTAACATTCAGGCCCAAGCTGCTATTGATGGCCATATCTTCCATCTTCCTGGTGCAAATGGGTTTGTGATGCTCTCCATGTTGCATGATACCTTAGGGGCCATAGAAACCATGCATGTTGAAAGGGCCATGTTGATGTGGAACTGCCCTTTGTTGGCTCTGGGAAAATTGTCCTTATACTTAAAAGAGATGGTCCTATTCTTTATTAGGGCAGGCATTGGTGAGCTGGTCCTGATGGCATTGGCATGGAAGAGTTGGCTCTACCCCTCACCAAGGGGTTTAGTCCCACCAATCTAGACTGACCAAACCAGCTACCACCCAAACACATATGTAGGGCTAGTGCTTTAAGTTGGCCCACATCAATATCTATGCCACTTATTACCTGCCAGTGTTTCTGAAGGGACTGGTCCTGTGAAACCATAGCCACAGGATCCCCATGACTCAGAGCAGTAGGATATCTGAGAGGAGTTTCAGTGAGCGTCCAGTATTGATGGTGTACCAGAAATGAAAGGCCCTGAACAAGACCAACAATTTATTGCATGAGCATTTGCAAATGAAGCTGAGGGGACAAAGGGTATACTGAGTGGCACACTGAAGTTCCCAGTGCCACTAAGAAGTATTGAAGAGCTAAGATAGGCCTGTGAAGTGGGTTAGTGTTTTATTTGCATATAATCAATATTTCGTAAATTTGCTTTTGTGGGGGCATTACAAGGGTGAGGAACAGATATGGAGGAGTGAAAATGAGTAGAATTTGGTGTGTATGGTGTGAAATTACCAAAGAATCAATAAACAATTATAGCTAAAAAAAGAAGGTCCAGGGACAGTAATGACCACATTCAAAACTAAATGTATTTGTAGATATAGAATAATAACTCTATGCTTATTTCCTATAAAGAAAAATGCTATTTTAAAAAAAGAGGGAATAAAATATAATTTTCATGAAGGACTAAATTCCAACAATTTACGTGCTGTATTCTATTCTTCTGTTTCAGGCTGAAGTTAATGTTATCTGAATTTGATTCCTAGTATTCTGTCTAATAGCTATGAATTTATATCAGACTCTGGTAAAGTATACTAAAATAGCACATCTTACCGGTTTTAAAAATGCAATGATGAGCATAATATTAACTCAGTCATTTTTGTGGGTTTTGGTGTTGTGTGTGAACAAAGGTGGTTATTTCTGCAATTTATGGATCTGTGCTTCATGCATTAAAATCAAAGCCCCATCAGATTGTCCTGCCTCCGCATTCACAACACCAAATGTGATATCCAGAGAAGGCTATAGCTTTAGAGATGCTGCTCAATGTGATACCATGTCTACAAGAGAGGAAGAAATATTGTCTACATGATAATTGCAAGAAGGGGAAACATTCACAGTTCACTGTTCAGGATAATTTTAATCAATTGTTCCAAGTCATGAATAGAATGAATAAAACCTTTGAAGGTGGTAAACTGGATCTATAGCTAGAGAACAATGGCTTGACAATTATCTATTTATCAAAAATAAATGAAAAATACAACTGGAGTTTCTTTCAGGGACAAAAACTTAGAATGAACAACAACAACAACAAAGAAGAACATTGATTTACCAAATAATCTTTTTCTGTTACACATGTTGTTTTCCCTCCATACATACTGATGTTTAGAAATAAAAAGCATATCCTCAAAACATCAATAATGAAGCCAACATATTACAGTGTGCTAGCTACTTTGTTACTATTGTAGGCAGCTACCTACCAAAAACAGTAGGGGTATTATTTATTTTTGCTCACAAGTTCAAAGCTATATAAGTCTCTCCTAACAGCATTCTAGAATGCCTCATTAAATGTTGTGAATTCTTGAAGCAGAGACTGACACGTCCTAATAGACAAGAAAGCAATGTAAATAGAAGCATAGAATTCAGAAATAGGATATAATAGTGATAACCTTTAAAGAGTTGCTACTGCGGATCTACTAAAGACAGGCTCCTATTTCTCTAAGTTATTTTTCAAATATGCTGAATAAATGACTTTATAAATGAAACATTATAAATAAACATTTATCATGGAAAAGGATCAATTTAAGAGAAATCATTAAGTTATATTACAAAAATCATGTGAGTATATTCCAGTCATGGCTTAACATAGTGGGGAATAGCGATTTTAACTATATATCATAATATTATATACATAATAATATTATATATAGTATTATATATATATCATAATATTATTATATATAACTATATATCATAATATTCATAAAAGCTAAGGTAGCATATATAATAGAATATCATATGGAGTTACCTCTGAATATTGAGACTAAAACTTTATATATATATATATATATATATATATATATATATATATATTCTACAAAATTTATGAAGATTTTACCAATGTAATTTTTGTAGATATTTCTTCTTTTTATGACAAAATATATACAGTAACAAATAAAATCCATCACATCGATGTTTGACAAAGCAAACTGACCGAAGAACAGGCATAAAAAATCACACCTTCACATACTTGGGATTTCCATAAAAAAACTAAATGGAAAGTTATAATATATACACAGAGAACATTTTGCAGATCCACGTAGGCCCTGTGCTTGTTGTTTCACTTCCTATGAATTCATATGAGCTTTGCTCAGTTGATTAACAGGGCCTTGATATCCAAGTAACCTTCATCCTCTCTGGTTTTCACACTCTTGTCTCATCCTTAACTTTCCTGAGCTCTGACAGGAGGGATTTGGTGGACATCCCATTTAGAGAATTGTGTTCTAAGTGAACTCTCTCTTTCTCCCTCTCTCTCTGTATATATCTGGGTTTAGGTCTCTGTATTTATTTTCATTTTCTGAAGGAGAAAGTATCTCCGATGATGGCTACTCTGACTATAGCCAAATAGGACTATTTTAATGCTAAATTCTTATTAATTTTTATTTTAGACCAGTAAGATTTAGTTTTAGCTTAGGTCTCTGGACTGTCTAGTCTGTGGTTCTTGGTCATCCAAGCAGTGTCAGGAATGGGTTTCATCTCCTGGAGTGGACCTTGAATAAAATAGACATTAGTTGGGTACTTCTAAAAGTTTTATGCTATCATTGTCCGTGAATGTTTTTCAGGCTTCTATTTCTGCAGACTCTAATTTTTACATTCTGAACAGCCTTCAAATTAACACCAAAAGTTATGAGACCAGGCACTCAAAACACAGCCTAACACATAACAACATATAGTAGTAGCTTCCAACTGGCAATTCACAAATTGAAATACATACTTCAACTAACATAAAGTTTAAACTTAGACTAAACTCAAACTCCATTTTCCTACATGTTGAGCCAGGATTTTGACAGTGGCAAAAAAATTTGATTGATAATGTTGAATGCAACACTATACAGCATTTATGACCTTCAGAAATTTATTTTTGAAAATGAATTGAATATTAATAATGGCAGTAAAAACTACATTGATAAACTGTACTCGTCTGACACTAATATGCCATCTTTGAATAACTCTACCCATTTATAAAAGCATATCCGTGAAACTAAACAGCAGCATCTATATAATACAGTGTATAAAAGTATTATCATCATTTTCATTTTATGTTGTAAAAGAAGAGATTGTCACAAAAATGAACAATTAATTTTACAAGTTAGAAATCAAATTTTGTTCTGAACCATCATACATGAACCATTGAAAGAAAAGTACCTACCAATACTTACTTCCTAATGAGTGCACTTGCAGATAATACTCTACCTTATTTTTGATCAGGTCAACATGTGACATATTTAATCTTTTTTTTTTATTGGAAAAAAAAATTTCTGCCTCCTCCCCGCCTCCCATTTCCCTCCCACTCCTCCCTCCCCTCCTCCCCTCCCACCATTCCTCCCCCTCCCTCTCCAGCCTGAAGAGCAGTCAGGGTTCCTGTGGAAAGTCCAAAGTCCTCCCCCCTCGATCCTGGTCTAGGAAGGTGAACGTCCAAACTGGATAGGCTCCCACAAAGCCAGAACATGAAGTAGGATCAAAACCCGGTGCCATGGTCCTTGGCTTCTCAGCAGCCCTCATTGTCCGCCAATTGTTCTTCTTTCTTATCTCTGCAGACTTTATCCCTTCAGCAATTTTTTAGACATTTTTTTTCCACATTATCTTGATGTGGAATTCAGAAATGACATAGGTCAGAATTAGGTCAAATCAAGGTTAATTAGGAGCTGAAATACTCCAACAGGAGTGGTCTATTTGCCACCTTTGATCCTAGCAACACTTTTTTCACCTTTGATCACAGCATTCCTACAAAAATAGCCTGACTATTCTAAGTTTTTTATCGTAAAGTAATTGCTGGTTGGGCCTGCCTGCTTAAGGCAGGAAGTGTACCTTTCTGAAAGCCATTCCATTAAAGCAAGTCACAGGAAATTGCCATCACAGCCACTGAGTCCTCAAGAGTACAGAGGATGTGATTAGGGGTCATTAGGTCCAAAGTTCTGGGCTAAGATCACGTTCATGTATGGGTCACCATGGAAACAGAGTTGAAGTGACCTACCTTGTTGCCCCCACCTGGATCTCTCCCTGAGAAGCTGATTGAAGAGGAGCCTTGGATGGTGCTCAAAGCAGTAAGGACTCATTAAATGACCTTTTATCGAGAAGCTGAGGCCCCCCAAGTGAATCCTGTAGTATAATGCATAAAGGAAGGATGATTGATGATGGTAGGAAACCCCAGAGCATTATGGGATGCAGTGCTGATTACTGTGTAAACAGGAATAGAATAGGCAGCATTTCCAAAAATGAAAGTGTCCATCTTATTAAAATGGTGCTGATTCATTACTGCATAAATTTGGAAAATTATTTCCAGACCAAACCAAATTAAATATGTTTAGGAATATTGAAAAAGTGATACCTTGTGCAGCAAGGGCCAAACAAAGCATGTGCATTGCTACTTCCTTGTGTTACTTAATGTAGGAAACTTTGAAGACATTTCAGAAGAAAAGCAAAGTGAGCCCTGTAGCCAGAGGACCCTGATGTCAATTCCAACTGCAAAAATCACTCATCTTCTCACCCAGACAGTTAATGCTTGATTAATTTAATATATCATCTGGGAAATGGGAGTCAGTATAAGTGATATTAAAAGGAATTTAATGTAAAATTAAAGAGACATAGGTAAGCTTTTTTAAGGGAATTTTACAGAAGGAGGAAGTACAATAATTGTGCATTTTGTCTAGTGAGCTTCAGTTGTTAACTGGTGCCTTTGCTCAAAGCATTCAGCCTTTTTTTACATTTCACCTCATCTTTCAGATGAGGATAATTTTCCTGAAAGAGTTTATAGTGTATATAGAACAAATAAGATATAAAGAGAATATCACAGTTTTTTAAGGACAGTAGCCACATAATAAATTAGAAAAATTATTCTTCTTTAAATTTATACCAGAAAACTTTAACTAAATATACTATGAAGAAACCAACTACCATGGTAACAAGTAAGTTATTGATAGAACTTAATTCTGACTGTCAAAGTAAGGAAATATAAGGCATAGGAAAACTACATAGCATATTGAAAAATAAAATGCTTCTGCAGGGAACATTGGTTGCTCAGCCGATGAAGATTTCATTTCAAAAGGGTTGATGTAAATAGGGCTCAGTAAGGTGAAGTTTAAATGAAATTTTGAAAGAAGTGATAGAGTATTTCACATGAATATTAATATAAGAGGATGATAAGCAGAGGGCAGAGCTGTGGGTTTTCAGGTTGGAAGTGTGATCAGTTTTGAAAAACCTCTTTATGAATGTTAGTCAAGGTATTCAAAATGACTCAAAAATAGGTTGTGCATGTTACAACTGGATGCCTCTCAGAGGTTGAAGGTAAGCCCCTATAGCTGAAGACAAAACACATTTACGACACAGGTCTTCAAGCCGGGCAGTGGTGGCACACGCCTTTAATCCCAGCACTTAGCAGGCAGAGGCAGGTGGATCTCTGTGAGTTTGAGACCAGCCTGGTCTACAAGAGCTAGTTCCAGGACAGGCTCCAAAACCTGTCTTGAAAAAAAAACCAAAAAACAAACAAACAAACAAAAAAACCAACCAAACAAACAAAAAAAAAAGACACAGGTCTTCAACATTTCAACTTTGATCTAACCTAAATTCTCTCTATATGTGGTCTAATTCCTATATTTTCAGAAAATATTATGATAGCTGCAAATGAGGAGGACCATTAATACCATTACTCAGATGTGACGTTTGTGAACCACAACACTGAACAGCATGGAAATATCCATGAAAGTGCAGTAACAGTACTTCCATGGTGATGGTAACCAAATGTTCCCCAGATATACTGAAGGTCCACTCAACATAAAGGAAGTCATTCCTGGTACTAACTGGAAACTTAGTTGTGACATAGTGCCATCATTCAGCTTCAAAGAAACTCGTTCAATTTTTCAGCTAGAAGAGCAGAATTCCTTAGCAATATTCTAAATATTTTGCTTATACTCCCAGATAAGTATAGCTGTCATCTTCATCAAAGAAGTTTCTTTCTAAAGCAAAGATGAATGGAAAAAAAAAAAGAAATAAAAAAGGAAGGAAATGACTGCTCCTAAGTAGAGAAAAGGAAAGAAGTTTACGGTAGATAAAAGGGGTAGCATAGCCAGCAACAAAGACATCTGGGAGGTCCAGAGAGAACATGACCCTGAGCTGGGCTGTGTGAGGAGAGTGGGAAGGAGAAAAAGAAGAGCCAGAAGAACAAAAGACCAGGAGGCTACAGGGAAAACAAAGGGGGCTGGGTAAACTGTAAACATGAGGGTTGGATTATTTAGGAAAGACAGCCCAGTCCAGCCTACGTACTGGAAAAGTTTAAAATACAGGGTGGGATATGTTGGCCATATTCCATTACAGGTAGGATCCACCAGGAATGCTGGAAAACCATGGTGGCCAGGTATACTTTGAAATGTTAAATAGGCATCTCAGTTCAGTTCGTCATTTAATCTGGGACCTAACAAAAGACCATCTCAGAAAACCCTGATTGGACACAATGCAAAGATGAGTGGACTGTGATGCATCCAGTCCCTCTGGATATATCTGCACCACAGTTACTTCAACTATAACAAGGGAATATTATAAAATAAGGAGTGGAGAGCTGGGAGTCCCTGCCTTCTGGGCAGGTCTCAAGGTTCCCAGTGGGAGAGCTTGGGCACCTACAGCTGGGGCTCCAGGATCTCCGGTGCTCTTCTGGACCCCTCGCTCCTCCCACCCCCTACCTCTTGTCCCCGGATCCTTGAGCTACCAGACGGCCCTGGTTAGGAGCTGAGGAATTCCATCTGGACGGGTGAGTGTCTACTAGCCAGGGGCAGTGTGTCCCAGAAGCTAGCACAAACCCCCCTCCCCCAGCTCCTTCTGCAGGGCTGCCTTTCTTAGGCAAGACCCAATCCCCCCCCCCCACCCCCGGCAACACACCCCACCCCCAACCCTGCCCTGCAGTTTGCTTGGACCAGTGCTCAAGACCGGTTTTAAGTTACTTCACTAAGGCTATCCACCCAGAGCGGGGAGTCCCTGCCTTCTGGGCAGGTCTCAAGGTTCCCTGTGGGGGAGCTTGGGCACCTACAGCTGGTGCTCCAGGGTTGCCATCTGAGTTGTTGTGCTGAGGAATTCCATCTGGACGGGTTGGTTCCTGTTTCTACACTGAAGAGATACACCCAGAGAGTCAGTCACAGCAAAGTCTGGACCAAGACACCAGGCCTCTCTGGGCTACATTTGAAGCAAGAGATGGGAAGGCGCCAATACAAGAATTCCTCCAACAACCTGAAAGACAACATGACATCACCAGAACCCAGGGATCCCGAAACAAGAAGAATTCTACACCCTACTCCAGAAGAATTAGAAGAATTTGACTCAAAAGTGAATTATATGAAAATAATAGAGGACTTGAAACAGGAGGTGAAAAACTGCCATAAACAATTAGAGATGACAAACAAAAAAGTAGAGGAAATGAATAAGTCGCTCAAAGATACCCAAGAAAACCAAGAGAAGCAAGAAAAAGCAATCAAACAGATAAGGGAAGCGGTTCAAGACTTGAAGAATGAAATGGAAGTAATGAAGAAAACACAAACCGAAGGAAGGATGGAGTTGGAAAACCTGGGTAAACGATCAGGAACCACAGAGACAAGTACTACCAACAGATTACAAGAGATAGAAGAAAGAATGTCAGACACTGAAGATACCATAGAGAAAATAAACACACTGATCAAAGAAAATAGCAAAACCAACAAATTCTCATCACAAAACATTCAGGAAATATGGGACACAATAAAAAGACAAAACATAAGAATAATTGGGATAGAAGAAGGAGAAGAAGTACAGCTCAATGGTCCAGAAAATATATTTAATAAAATTATAGAAGAAAACTTTCCCAACCTAAAGAAAGATATTCCTTTGAAGGTTCAAGAAGCATACAGAACACCAAATAGACTGGACCAAAAAACACATCTCCTCGCCATATAATAATCAAAACACAAAAAATACAGAATAAAGAAAGAATATTAAGAGCTGCAAAGGAAAAAGGTCAAGTTACTTATAAAGGTAAACCTATCAGACTTACACCTGACTACTCTATGGAAACCATGAAAGCCAGAAGGTCCTGGATAGATGTACTGCAGAAGCTAAGAGAACATGGATGCAAACCCAGACTACTATACCCAGCCAAGCTTTCGTTCACTATAAATGGAGAAAACAAAATTTTCCAGGATAAAAACAAATTTAAACAATACGTAGCCACAAATCCAGCCTTACAGAAAGTAATAGAAGGAAAATCACAAACCAAGGAGTCCAACAATGACCACAATATCTCAAACATCTAGAGACCCTTCACCAGCACAACTCAAAGAAGGCAAACACACAAACTCTATGACTAAAAATCTGACCGGAGTTAGCAACCACTGGTCATTAATATCCCTTAATGTCAATGGACTCAACTCACCTATAAAAAGGCACAGGCTAAGAGATTGGATACGCAAACAGGATCCAACATTCTGCTGTTTACAAGAAACACACCTCAACCACAAAGACAGGCACCTACTTAGAGTAAAGGGATGGGAAAAGGTTTATCAAGCAAATGGACCTAAGAAACAAGCAGGTGTGGCCATACTAACTTCTAACAAAGTGGACTTCAAACTTAAATCAATCAGAAGAGATGGAGAGGGACATTTTATACTCATAACAGGAACAATTCATCAGGATGAAGTCTCAATCCTGAATATCTATGCCCCTAACATAAAAGCACCCACGTACGTAAAAGAAACATTACTAAAACTCAAGGCTGCCATCAAACCGCACACACTAATAGTAGGAGATTTCAACACTCCTCTTTCACCAATGGACAGGTCAATCAGACAGAAGCCTAACAGAGAAATAAGAGAATTAATGGAGGTAATGAATCAAATGGACTTAACAGACATCTATAGAACATTCCACCCAAATAGGAAAGAATATACCTTCTTCTCTGCAGCTCATGGAACCTTCTCGAAAATTGACCACATCCTCGGCAACAAAGCAAACTTCCACTGTTACAAAAAAATATCCATAACCACCTGTGTCTTATCAGATCACCATGGTCTAAAGTTAGAATTCAACAACAAAGCTACCCCCAGAAAGCCTACAAACTCATGGAAACTGAACAGTCAACTATTGACCCACACCTGGATCAAAGAAGAAATAAAGAAAGAAATTAAAGTCTTCCTTGAATTCAATGAAAATAAAGAAACAACATACTCAAACTTATGGGACACTTTGAAAGCAGTCCTAAGGGGAAAGTTCATAGCCCTTAGTGCCCACTTAAAGAAAACAGAGAAAGCATACATTGGAGACTTAACAGCCCACCTGAAAGCTCTAGAAAAAAAAGAAGCAGACTCACCTAGGAGGAGTAGAAGACTGGAAATTGTCAAACTGAGAGCGGAAATCAACAAAATAGAAACACAGAAAACAATCCAAAGAATCAATGAAACAAAAAGCTGGTTCCTGGAAAAAATCAACAAAATTGATAAACCCCTATCCAAACTAATCAAACGGCAGAGAGAGAATTTGCAAATTAATAAGATCAGAAATGAAAAGGGGGACATAACCACAGACATAGAGGAAATTCAGAGAATCATTAGATCTTACTACAAAAGCCTGTATGCCACAAGACTGGAAAATGTAAAAGAAATGGACACTTTTTTAGATAAATTCCATATACCAAAATTAAATCAGGACCAGGTGAACAATCTAAATAGACCTGTCAGTCGCGAAGAATTAGAAGCTGTTATCAAAAAAACTCCCTACCAAAAAAAGCCCAGGACCAGACGGTTTCAATGCGGAATTCTACCAGAATTTCCAAGAAGACCTAATACCTATACTCCTTAAGGTATTTCACAATATAGAAACAGAAGAGTCATTGCCAAATTCCTTTTATGAAGCTACAGTCACTCTGATACCAAAACCACACAAAGACTCAACCAAGAAAGAGAATTACAGACCAATCTCACTCATGAACATCGACGCAAAAATCCTCAACAAAATACTGGCAAACCGTATCCAAGAATACATTAGAAACATTATCCATTATGATCAAGTAGGCTTCATCCCAGAAATGCAGGGCTGGTTCAACATACGAAAATCTATCAATGTAATCCATCATATAAATAATCTGAAAGAAAAAAACCATATGATCATTTCATTAGATGCTGAAAAAGCTTTTGACAAAATTCAACATCCCTTTATGATAAAAGTCTTGGAGAGATTAGGGATACAAGGGTCATACCTAAATATAATAAAAGCTATTTACAGCAAACCGACAGCTAACATCAAACTAAATGGAGAGAAACTCAAAGCCATCCCACTTAAATCAGGAACACGACAAGGCTGTCCACTCTCTCCATACCTCTTCAATATAGTGCTTGAAGTTTTAGCAATAGCAATAAGACAACATAAGGGGATCAAGGGGATTCGAATTGGAAAGGAAGAAGTTAAACTTTCGTTATTTGCAGATGATATGATAGTGTACATAAGTGACCCCCAAAACTCCACCAAAGAACTTTTACAGCTGATAAACACCTTTAGTAATGTGGCCGGATACAAGATCAACTCCAAAAAGTCAGTGGCCTTCCTATACACAAAGGATATGGAAGCAGAGAGGGAAATCAGAGAAGCATCACCTTTCACAATAGCCACAAACAGCATAAAATATCTCGGGGTAACTCTAACCAAAGAAGTGAAGGATCTATTTGACAAGAACTTTAAAGCATTGAAGAAAGAAATTGAAGAGGATACCAGAAAATGGAAGGATCTCCCTTGCTCATGGATTGGGAGGATCAACATAGTAAAAATGGCAATCCTACCAAAGGCAATTTATAGATTCAATGCAATCCCCATCAAGATCCCATCAAAATTCTTCACTGATCTTGAAAGGACAATAATCAACTTTATTTGGAATACCAAAAAACCCAGGATAGCCAAAACAATCTTATACAATAAAGGAACTTCTGGAGGCATTACCATCCCTGACTTAAAACTCTATTACAGAGCTACAGTAATGAAAACGGGGTGGTATTGGCATAAAAATAGAGAAGTCGACCAATGGAATCGTATAGAAGACCCGGATTTGAACCCACAAACCTATGAATACCTCATTTTTGATAAAGGTGCTAAAAGTATACAATGGAAGAAAGAAAGCATCTTCAACAAATGGTGCTGGCACAACTGGATGTCAACCTGTAGAAGAATGAAAATAGACCCATATCTATCACCATGCACAAAACTCAAGTCCAAATGGATCAAAGACCTCAATATCAATCTGAACACACTGAACCTGATAGAAGAGAAAGTGGGAAGTACCCTACAACAGATGGGCATAGACGATCGCTTCCTAGGTATAACCGCAGCAGCACAGTCATTAAGGACAACATTGAATAAATGGGACCTACTGAAACTGAGAAGCTTCTGTAAAGCAAAAGACACTGTCACTAAGACAAAAAGGGAACCCACTGACTGGGAGAAGATCTTCACCAACCCCGCAACAGACAAAGGTCTGATCTCCAAAATATATAAAGAACTCAAGAAACAAGACTTTAAAATGCTAATTAACCCAATTAAAAAATGCGGCACTGATCTGAAGAGAGAATTCTCAACAGAAGAAGTCCAAATGGCCAAAAGGCACTTAAGGTCATGCTCAGCCTCCTTAGCGATCAGGGAAATGCAAATCAAAACAACATTGAGATATCACCTTACACCTGTCAGAATGGCTAAAATCAAAAACACCAATGATAGCCTTTGCTGGAGAGGCTGTGGAGAAAGGGGCACCCTCATCCATTGCTGGTGGGAATGCAAACTTGTACAACCACTTTGGAAAGCAGTGTGGCGGTTTCTCAGGAAAGTTGGGATCAACATACCCATGGACCCAGCAATGCCACTCTTGGGAATATACCCACGAGATGCCCGATCATATGACAAGGACATTTGTTCAACTATGTTCATTGCAGCATTATTTGTAATAGCCAGAACCTGGAAACAACCCAGATGCCCTTCAATGGAAGAATGGATGAAGAAAGTATGGAAATATATATTCATTAGAATACTACTCAGCGGTAAAAAACAATGACTTCGAATTTTGCATGCAAATGGATGGAAATAGAAAACACTATCCTGAGTGAGGTAACCCAGACCCAAAAGGATGCGCATGGGATGTACTCACTTATAATTGGTTTCTAGAGATAAATAAAGGTCAGTGAGTCTTTAATTTGATACCCTAAAGAAACTAATTAAGAAGGTGAACCCAAAGAAAAACATACAGCTATCCTCTGGGTTATGAGAAGTAGACCAGATTGACGGGCAAAAATTTGGGATCTTGGGGGAGTGGTGGGAGGGGGGATAAGGGGAGAAGGGGAGAGAAATGTGAGACGTGGAGGGTGGGGGGAACTTGGGGCAACGGGATGATTGGGATAAAGGAAGGTTGGTTAGGGGAGCAGAGAAGCACACATCTTAATTAAGGGAGCCATCTTAGGGATGGCAAGAGACTTGGATCTAGAGGGGCTCCCAGGAGCCCAGGGTGATGTCCCCAGTTAGTTCCTGGGGCAGCTGTGGATAGGGAACCTGAAATGACTCTATCCTATAGCCATACTGATGAATATATTGCATATCACCATAGAAACTTCATCTGGCGATGGATGGAGATAGAGACAGAGACCCACACTAGAGCACTGGACTGAGCTCCCAAAGTCCCAATGAGGAGCAGAAGGAGGGAGAATATGAGCAAAGAATTCAGGACCACAAGGGGTGCGCCCACCCGTGGAGACAGTGGGGCTGAGTCTTTGGGAGCTCACCAAGGCCAGCTGGACTCTGACTGAAAAAGCATGGGATAAAACCGGACTCTCTGAATTTGGCGGACAATGAGGGCTTCTGAGAAGCCAAGGACCATGGCACCGGGTTTTGATCCTACTTCATGTTCTGGCTTTGTGGGAGCCTATCCAGTTTGGAAGTTCACCTTCCTAGACCAGGACCGAGGGGGGAGGGAGGACTTTGGACTTTCCACAAGGAACCCTGACTGCTCTTCAGGCTGGAGAGGGAGGGGGAGGAGTGGGGGGGGAGGGGAGGAAGGGAGGGAGGTGTGGGGGGAGTGGAGGAGGGGAGGGAGGAGTGGGAGGGAAATGGGAGGCGGGGAGGAGGCAGAATTTTTTTTTTCCAATAAAAAAAAAAAAGATTCTAAAACCAAAAAAAAAAAATAAAATAAGGAGTGGCTGTGTAAAGACAATAAGAGCTAGAACACATTTGAGAAGTTTACTGTGAGGCTGCCTTTCTTTGAAATGGCTGCATAAACAAGACCAATGGAATGACAATATTAATAGACATATTGATGTGAAAGGTGATAAACCACATGGGGTCTCACCCATAGAAAAGACTACAAACAACTAATAACTGCTGAAAAAAGGGAGAATTAGTAATTTCCAGAGATGGTAAATTACCTCCTGAGAATGATCACCTTGATTATAAATATAAAGATGCCAGCCAGAGAAGCGCATATACACAAACAAGAAAAAAAGACTTAACTTGTATTTATATATTGTGTATGCTAACATATTTGAATATACGTATTCAAAGAAAAAAATGTTACCAATTTGGAATAAGGAGTCTGGAAAGTGATGGAAGGAGGGACTGGTGGTAGAAAAGGAAAATGTAACTAAAGTAATTATATTTCAATTAAAAGGGTACAGAAATCAATTAATTAATTATTTTATTAAAAATTAGACATAGTCAATATCCTTGTGAGGTCAGAAGTAAATATACAGAGGTAGAGGAAATAAGGAATGCATTGGATTTATTAATCACGTTCATTCAGTACTAAAAGAAAACGAGAGGAAAGAAATGGGAAAAAAGAGAGAGAGAGAGAAAGAGGGAAAAAGGAAATCAGATCCAGACAAAGAAGAAAGAAAAAGAAATCTTAAATTTAGAAACCAAAAATATCTAAATATACTAGGATTAAAAAAAATCAAGGACCAAAGAGAGAAATGTCAGTCAAGGGATAGCTTCTAATGTTCAGAATCAGAGCTGTCGGGCTTGGCAGGCATTATGGGGACACCTGACTTCTTATGAAAAACAAGCGGCAAGCAGGGCGTCATGAGCTCAGTATGTTTAAAAAATTAGATAATTAATCAAACCAAGAAACAAAAATACCAATAAAACAGATAGCAATACTATGAAACATTAAAACTCCCAGGGAAAGAGGATTCACAAGCTCATTGTTTTTGAAAAACAAATTTATTACTTCAAATATTACATGCTAATTTTTACTTTAAAAAAAATAAAGCTTGCACAGAAATTGGCAGTTAAGGAGCCATTTTAAGATTGTATCCACAATTAGGTGAATATGATATATTTTATTTTAGTTTAAGATTGTATGCAAATAAAGAAAAGTAAAGGATAGAACTTAGGACTGTTGTTCCACAGTCAATAACCTCACATAGATCCCAAGTAAATTGAGTTCAGAAGTAGGGTTCAGAAGTACTGTAAGTATTGAGTGTTCAACAAGCATAATGAGTCAGTAAGGGGTGCATAAAAATATTTGTGTTGATTATATATTCAAATGACAATGTTTTGAATAAATGGAGTTAACATAGTATAATATTAAAATTTTTGATGTTAAAATTGTCTAATAGATTTAAGGCAAAAAATAAAGATGTAATGATGTCAGATTTATTGAAAGAGCTTAAGTCATGGGAACAGAAAGAGGTGTGAACAGCATGAATTTCTAATACAACAGCAGTGAAATTATGATGAAAACTGGCTGCAGATCAGAAAGTGGAAATGTTATGAATTTTACTAATAATAGCGTATAAGAAAAAAGGGGAAGCAAAATTACCATTTGAAAGTGCCAATTTTCTCAAATCAATGGGTATGTATTAAGAAGAAACAGACTTTTAAAAATAAAATATTCTAAGAACTTAAATTTTCTCTTTCCTTAACTGTAGAGATGATTGAGGTGCTAATGAAACTAAAGAGACAGGTCATTATGGGAACATGAGGAAAGATATGACCCTTCATATATAATCAGGGTAAAACAACTCATCACACCCCCCAAAAAAATTCAACTTAACTAAGAACTTCTTAAAATTATCCCTTCCTGGCTATGCATTTTTAACTTTTTATTTAACTCAAAACAATATTGATAGACAAAAGACAAATAGATTGTAATCCTCTGCATACCTATGGTTGCTGATGGATTTAATTTTTCAAATTATAAAGCTGCCCTCTAACCTCAATGGTCAAAAAGGGGGGGGTGTTTCTTGACAATCTTTGGAGCTGTAATTTGAGAGCCTCCTGATTAGATGTAGACAGCAAAGGCTAAGTCAACTGAGACTCTCTTTTGTGGGGCCCATAGTCACAAAGGTGTGTCTAACTTTCTGCTACTCTCCATTAGAAAAAAAGAATTATTGTAGATAATTACTCAGAACATTGTAATAAAAGATAAAGTCACACAAAACATGAAAGAAAGTATATCAGAGGACAAATCTGGAAAACCCAACACATAAAGACAGCTGGGACTCATGGCAGAATTTTACATCTGTTGTTCAACTTGACAGCATTCAGAAATATTTGCAATTGTGTATGTCCTGAACATGTACAGATGTTTTTTTTTCTTTTTTTTTTTACTTTTAATATTTTCGTGAATGGAACTGGTTAATAACTCTAAATGCTGCTCACATTGTGCTATGTATTTTATATATCCTAAAGATCGTTTCAATATAGGATGTGTTGTGTAATGGTTATTTATAGTCTGCACTAGGATATATGTAACTCAAACTTTCTCAGACCTCGGATCCTTGCAGAGCACTGGAACAAGTTTTTCCAAATATACAGAGGTTAGAAAATATCAGTGAAGGAAATTATATTTGTGTAAAATATATATTATATATTCAAATAAATATATACATATAAATTAATGTGTATATGTATATATATATCCCAATAGAATTAATAACATTTGATACTATATTCAACCCTTTAAATAGGTGTTTTATCAGAAGAATGGGAAAATGTGCTCACTAAAGTAATCATGGATAAGCTTCCAAAGCAAAACTCAAAACTCTGCATCTTCATCTCTGATGTCAAAATGCTCTTCGGATGTTCAACTCCATTCAACTTTGTTGACTGCAACACATTTATTTCTTTTTCAGCTGCTTCCATTCCCTGTTAGTGGCTCTGTTAGGCAAGTATCCATGACTCAACATCTTGGGGTCTCCAAGGCAATGCTAGTTTCAACTTCACACCTTCATACAATAGTCTCCCTTAGCCTCAATTAAGAGACACCAATGATACATACCTGGCCTCAGTCTTAGTCATGAAGGCAGATTCCTTAGGTCCCTTCATTTATCCTAAGCTCCAGAAACATGTGGTTGAAGCTGCCAAGTTATGCTGTTTACTGTGATTATAACATGGACCCCTCATTCAATTACATCTTTACCTGTTTTATATCTTTCACTACCTAATTTTGGTTGTCTTAACTTGCTCTGTAGATGAGGCTGGGCACAAATTTAGAAATCTACCACCTCTGAATTCCAAGTGCGGAGATTAAAGGCGTCCACCACTATACCCTGCTCTAAATTTATCCTTAACTGTTTTTCACAAATTGGAAACTTAGTTGGGTAAAATCTTGCCCTGAGGTCACCACTCCCTTTTTTCAATTTCTTCTCTATTTTACCCCCCAATGCCCCTTTCTCACTCTGTACATTTTTTTATTGCTCAGTTTGGTCCTATTCTTTAAAAGTTTTCATTAGACTTAACATTAATAACGACATGACAGAGTCTATATTAGGCTGTTTTTAAATTTCCTCTGTCAATAAAATTAATCCAAAACTCTTCAAGCTCAGAAACACTCTTTGGACAAAAGGTAACCACTTTCTTTACCAAAATATTGCAAGAGTGATCTCCATGCTACATATTAATAATATTCTTATCCTCTTTCATGAAGCAGGAACCCCGAAGGATCATCTCACCTTTAGGCAAGTTCAACAGTCAATGCTCTGTGGGTCCTGCATGTTCAGTTTATGCAACAGTCCAAGCAAGAGCAGTTTCTTGCCCAAATAGCTAACCAATTCCATAAGGAACCTCTTTGATGCACATATTCCTCTTGAAATAGATTGGCGCTGCCAGTAGCAGATGTGTCTCATTGTTATGAAAAGTCCTAAATTCTTAAACATTTTAAATGCCATATTCTGAAGGTCTCTGATAGATTTGAAGAATCCCTATTCATCTGAAATACTTCTCTGTACATCTAAAAAAATCTAACTAACATGACTACAACCTTGATTATTATAAATGATTATCTATTAACCTATATTTCTTAGTTATACATTACATTTTTAAATAAACTATACAATCACAATACCTTAATCAAGAGCAGAAATATACTTATAACAAAATTAACCTTAAATTAGTATCAATAAACTAAGATCTATACCAATCCAAGTTATTCATATCTATATCATATCTTCCTTTAAATGTAAAAGAACATTTATAAACAATATTTGGCAACATGGGTGTGCTTTTGCCCATTCTGCTTCCTGATGTTTGAGGGCACTGTTAATCAGGTCTTTCATGGTATATCCTGTGTGCTAGGTTCATCTCAGTCAGCAGTTGGGCGAAGTAATTTTTTGAGGTGTTCATGGTGATCTTTCAGGGGTGTGTGGTCTATCAAACTGTATTTGTCTGGAAGTATTTCACAGGATCTCATCTTCTGTGGAAACAAAAGAAAAACCTTTTTTCCAAAGCAACATGTCCTTAGACTCAAATTTTGGAATCAAGATGCCTTTATAATATACATGCTGGTTTAGCTTAGCAGCCCATACAATGAAATGTATCTCTGTACTTAGCTTATTCACAGTCAAAAAATTTCAAAGAAAACACAATATACATAATCCAGACTATCTGTGAATTTTTCATCTTTATGTGGCTTGTTTTTACTTTATTACTTTTTAATATTTATTTTAATATTTTTACTCATTTAATCTATAACTGTCTACTCTCTCTCTCTTTTTTTTCAAATTTTTTTAATTTTTTTTATTTTTTATTTATTAAAGATTTCTGTCTCTTCCCCACCGCCGCCTCCCCTTTCCTCCCCCTCCCCCAATCAAATCCCCCACCCTAGTCAGCCCAAAGAGCAATCAGGGTTCCCTGCCCTGTGGGAAGTCCAAGGACCACCCACCGCTATCAAGGTCTAGTAAGGTGAGCATCCAAACTGCCTAGGCTCCCACAAAGCCAATAGGTGCAGTAGGATCAAAAACCCATTGCCATTGTTCTTGAGGTCTCAGTAGTCCTCATTGTCTGCTAAGTTCAGCAAGACCGGTTTTAACCCAGGCTTTTTCAGACCCAGGCCAGCTGGCCTTGGTGAGTTCCCGATAGAACATCCCAATGGTCTCAGTGTGTGGGTGCACCCCTCGCGGTCCTGAGTTCCTTGCTCGTGCTCTCTCTCTTTCTGCTCCTGTTTTGGACCTTGAGATTTCAGTCCGGTGCTCCAATGTGGG
The DNA here is from genome assembly GCA_963919715.1 of Microtus obscurus. Classification (NCBI taxonomy): domain Eukaryota; kingdom Metazoa; phylum Chordata; class Mammalia; order Rodentia; family Cricetidae; genus Microtus; species Microtus obscurus. The sequence goes on from CAWTZC010000490.1 coordinate 6,168,151, forward strand.
TCTCTGTCTGTCTCCTTTCATTGCCTGATGAAGGTTAATATTGAGGAGGATGCCTATATGTTTTTCTTTGGGTTCTCCTTATTTGGCTTCTCTAGGATCACTAATTATAGGCTCAATGTCCTTTGTTTATGGCTAGAAACCAAATATGAGTGAGTACATCCCATGTTCCTCTTTTTGGGTCTGGCTTACCTCACTCAGGATAGTGTTTTCTATTTCCATTCATTTGTATGCAAAATTCAGGAAGTCCTTGTTTTTTATTGCTGAGTAGTACTCTAATATGTATATATTCCATACTTTCTTCATCCATTCTTCCACTGAAGGGCATCTAGGTTGTTTCCAGGTTCTGGCTATTACAAACAATGCTGCTATGAACATAGTAGAGCATATACTTTTATTGTATGATAAGGCCTCTCTTGGGTATATTCCCAAGATTGGTATTGCTGGGTCCAGGTTTAGGTTGATCCCGAATTTCCTGAGAAACCGCCACACTGCTTTCCAAAGTTGTTGCACAAGTTTGCATTCCTACCAGCAATGGATGAGTGTATCTCTTTCTCCACAACCTCTCCAGCAAAGGCTATCATTGGTGTTTTTGATTTTAGCCATTCTGACAGGTGTAAGATGGTATCTTAAAGTTGTCTTGATTTGCATTTCCCTGATCGCTAAGGAAGTTGAGCATGTCCTTAAATGGCTTTTGGCCATTTGAACTTCTTCTGTTGAGAATTCTCTGTTTAGCTCAGTGCCCCATTTTATACTTGGGTTGATTAGTCTTTTATGGTCTAGTTTCTTGAGTTCTTTATATATTTTGGAGATCAGACCTTTGTCAGTTGCGGGGTTGGTGAAGATCTTCTCCCAGTCGGTTGGTTGCCTTTGTGTCTTAATGACAGTGTCCTTTGCTTTACAGAAGCTTCTCAGTCTCAGGAGGTCCCATTTATTCAATGAGGCCCTTAATGTCTGTGCTGCTGGGGTTATACATAGGAAGTGCTCTCCTGTGCCCATGTGTTGTAGAGTACTTCCCACTTTCTCTTCTATCAGGTTCATTGTGTTCGGACTTATATTAAGGTCTTTAATCCATTTGGGCTTGAGTTTTGTGCATGATGATAGATATGGATCTATTTTCATTCTTCTACAGGTTGACATCCAGTTTTGCCAGCACAATTGTTGAATATGTTTTATTCTTTAAACAAAACTTTTAGCTCTCTAAATAGTAGTAAAAAATTATTAGAATCATATTGAAAGTAGTTATAAGTTTGATATTTCTGAGAATTATTAAAAATACTGATTAGCATTTTCTTGGAATTTTAAATAATAACATGTTGTGAATCAGAAAACACCAAAATGCTTGATTTTTGCTTTCACTCTATGTTATAATTTTTAATTGCATCACTGTTGCTGGATAAATATGTTTTAGAAAAGCAATAGAAGATGTGCTGTGATTACACTAAGGTATTAACTAAAACAGAAAAGACAGAAGACTCAAAGTGTACAACAGCAGATCAAATCAAATAAAAAGAATTAGTAACTTCAAGTTATAATAAAAGGGACTCCAAGAAACTGGCTATGAGTCTTTTCTCAATGTAAGAAAAAAAAAATTCAGCAGAGTAAAAGCAACCAGTAGTGGTCATACTGTGTTTTTCATGAGCACAGAAGTTCTGGGTTTGATTTTATTGAAAATAAAATAGTGTCGGAAAAGAAATTAAAGAACCAAGGTAATTGTAATTCAATGAAAGTGGGGAAATAAAAATCCAATATAGTCATATAACTATGGCTTGGGTGTGTCTCCTCCACACTTCATGCTGGAATGTAATGCTCATGGGGGCAATATTAAGCTGAGTTTGGTTTTAGGCCAGAAGCAGAAGTCTGGCTCTCAGCAGATATTGGGCTTGATCACATTTCAATTACAGAATGCCTATTGTTCATAGCTATGATGAGTTGAGGTTATGTTAAATTGTCACTTCTATTATCATATTAAAGAATCACAGTAGGCTAAGCACATAGTAACATAGTTGTGAGTATGTATATAGTCATTCTATATACAATACTTGTATATAATAAGCTGTACATGATGATAAAAGAAAACATATGTTTACTTTTTGGGGTGAGTTGGGAGGGAATGTTGGAAGCAGAATTTGAAAATTTAATCCTCAATTTCTCTAGCCAAAATATAAAAGGTTTGATAAATAAATGCGGGTGACCCTCAGGATTTAAATAAACACTGAAAAATTTCCTCCCAATAAAGCTATCATGTGAATTGTGTCTTTATTCCCACACCTCCCTGCTGGTCCAGAAAAATAAAATATGGTCCGGAAAGTCACCAGACCATGACATAATGGTACTCAACATGGGGCTGATCCTTGAACCCCAAAAGCACGGAAGAAAAGACCACACATATGGAGGAGAATGTGAGGAACCCACAAGAAAAAAATTCACCACAAGTGGACACGTGAGTATTGAGTGCTCAGACACAGATATCATAACTTAAAGAAGTATAGATAAAGTGGGACAAAATTTAATTCAGTAGTAAAAATTTGTCTATTATATATATGATATATGTCATATATATGATAAGGAAAAAGTATTCATTTATATATATTAATAGCTAAAGGAAGTTAGAGTGGAGCAGACACAATGGCAGAAATATTTAGAGTCTGTAAGCTTGACAGTCACAGAAATACAACTTTTATCATTGCTAAACAGGTTGGAAAAGTGAAGGAAAAGTGGCAGACCATAAATTATTGACATAGCATATTTTGTAGGGAGAATATCATTGTAGATCATAGATGCTGTGGCTGGGTTGGTGTATACATTTCTCTTTTGGTAGTATGCAGGATATCTTTCCATATCACTGGAAAGTCACTAGAACATAGGATTTAGGGTTCTATGTAGCCATTAACTCCACTTTTCAGTGTTTAATGACTTGTGGGGGAGTTGTCTTCAGTAACCAGCCTTCCTCTTTGCTTATGGAGAGCAACTTGTACTCTTGTAGAACAGTGGAGTTCTTTTGTTGTTTTTTTATTTAATTCTTTGTGTGGCCACCACCCATTTCCCATAAAATACAAGGAGACTTGTTCTTATTTATGAATGCCAACCACAACTTAGCTTGTTTCTACCCAGATTTTCTAACTTATTTCATTTCTCTTTAACTACATTTTACCTCTGGGCTTTTTACCTATCTTCATCTACATATCTTTCTTCTCTTATTACTCTGTTGTTGGCTGTGTAGCTGGGTGACTGGTTCCTGGCATTCTCCTCTCCTCCTTTACTTGATCCTTGCTCTTCACTCCCCATTTTTCCCTAGATTTCTTCTCCTATTTATTCTGTCAACATGCCAGCCCTGCCTATCCTTTTTCCTGCCTACCTATTGGCCATTAATCTCTTTTATTTGTTTATTTATTTTTATTATTTAATTAAAAATTTCCACCTCTTCCCCTTCTCCCATTTTCCTCCTGCTTCCCCCATCCCCCCTCCCTTCCCTCTCCAGTCCAAAGAGCAGTCAGGGTTCACTGCCCTGTGGGAAGTCCAAGGTCCTCCCTGCTCCATCCAGGACTTAGAAGGTGAGCATCCAAACAGACTAGGCTCCCACAAATTCATTACATGCAGTAGGATCAAAATCCAGTGCCACTGTCCTTGGCTTCTCAGTCAGCCCTCATTGACCACCACGTTCAGGGTTCCGATTTGATCACATGCTCCATCATCCAGCTGGCCTTGGTGAGATCAGCCCCACCGTCTCAGTGGGTGGGCACACATCTCGCTGTCCTAACTTCCTTGCTCATGTTCTCCCTCCTTCTGCTCCTCATTTGGACCTTGGGAGATCAGTCCAGTGTTCCAATGTGGGTCTCTGTCTCTAGCTTCATCCATTGCCGGATGAAGTTTCTATGGTGATATGCAAGATATTCATGAGTATGGCTATAGGATAGGACCATTTCAGGCTCCCTCTCCTCAGCTGCCCAAGGATCTAGCTGGGAACATCTCCATGGACATCTGGGAACACCTCTAGAGTCAAGTCTCTCGCTGACCCTAAAATGGCTCCCTTAATTAAGATATATTCTTCCCTACTCCCATATCCACCCTGCCTCCATCCCAACCCTATTCCCCCAAGTTCTCCCCATCCTCCCCTTCTCACTTTTTTTTCTCCCCATTTCCCCTTACTCCAACCCAATCCTCACCCCAAGGTTCCAATTTTTGCCTGGCAATCTTGTCTCCTTCCAATACTAGGAGGATAACTTTATGTTTTCTTTAAGAACACCTTCTTATTTAGCTTCTCTAGAATCTCATATTATAGGCTCAATGTCCTTTATTTATGGATAGAATCCACTTATGAGTGAGTACATACCATATTCATTTTTTGTGTCTGGGTTACCTCACTCAGTATAGTGTTTTCTATTTCCATCCATTTGCATGCAAAATTCAAGATGTCATTGTTTTTTACCAATGAGTAGTACTCTAATGTGTATATATTCCACACTTTCTTCATCCATTCTTCCAGTGAAGGGCATCTAGGTTGTTTCCAGGTTCTGGCCATTCTGACAGGTGTAAGATGGAATCTCATTGAAGTTTTAATTTTTATTTCCCTCTTACCTAAGAATGATGACCATTTCTTAGTGTTTATCAGCCATTTGAGTTTCCTAAATTGAAAATTCTCTGTTTAGATTTTGTCTTAGTTAGGGTTTCTATTACAGTGAGGAGATACCATGATGACAACAACTCTTATAAAGGAAAACATTTAATTGATGTGGCTTATATTTTCACAGGGTTTATCCATTATTATAATGGTGGCACATGGCAGCACACAGGTAGAAATGGTGCTGAAGAAGGAACTGAGTGCTCTACATCTTGATCCCCAGACAACAGAAAGTGAACTGTGACATAGAGCAGTGCTTGTGCATAGGAGACCTCAAAACCTACCCCTACAGTGACACCCTTCCTGAAACAAGCCAAATATACTCCAACAAGATAATATGCCCTAACAGTGTCACTCCCTTTGGGTGTCATTTTCCTTCACACCACTACATTCCACTCCCTGGCCTCCAAAATCTTGTAGTCATATCATAAAGCAAAAATCCATTCAGTCCAACTTCAAAAGTCCCTATAGTCTATAATAGTCTAAAACCTATATTCTAAAGTTTAAAGTCACTTGAATTAAAAATTAGATTACATACTTCCAATATATAATGGCACTATACATATATTGGCATTTCAAAACATAGGCAAGGGATCATCATAAAGAAATCCTGGACCACAGCAAGACTAAAAACCAGTTGGGCATAGTCTAAATTCTGCATCTTCATGTCTGATGTCAAAACACTCTTCAGACCTCCAAATCCTTTCAGATTTGTTGACTGAAATACACTTCTTTCTTTTGTGTTGTTGCATTTCCTGTTAGTAGATCTCCTAGGCAGGTGTCCGATGACTCTGGCATCTCCAATATCTTGGGTTCTCCATGGCAGTGTAGTATTCACCTCCACAACATCATGCAATGGCCTCTCTAGGACCCCATTCCTAGACATTTCTGACAATTCCTGCCCTCACCTGCTTTCCTTAGATGTAGATGAAGATTCCACTACCCCTTTCTTCTATTCTTGATTATAAATCTAGCACCATGTGCTGAATCTGCCAAGTTCTGCTGCTTACTAGGGCTGTAATGTAGCCCCTTTGTACTATCCTCACCAACTCGCTGTTTTCAGTGCTTTCTTTCACTATCTAAACTTAGATGTCCTGAAACAGAATGTACATATCAGGCTGATATCAAATTGGAGATCTGCCTGTCTCTGCCTCTGGAATGCTGGGATTGAAGACATCTACCACCGCAATTGGTACCAAGCATTTCTTCAATTCTCTTTTACAAGTTGGAAAATTAGCTGGGTAGTATCTTACCTAGAGGTCACCATTCCCTTTATTTAATTTCGTTTTTTTCTTATTTTATTCATTTTAATTGAGCTTTACATTTTTCCCTGCTCCCCTCCCTGTCTATCCCCTCTCCTTCAACCCTCACCCAAAGTCTTCATTCTCCCATTTACTCCAGAGATCTTGTCTTTTTCTACTTCCCATATAAATTAGACCTATGTATGTCTCTCTCAGGGTCCTCACTGTTGTCTAGGTTCTCTGGGATTATGATCTGTCAGCTGGTTTTCTCTGCTTTATGTTTAAAACCCAGTTATGAGTGAGTACATGTGATAATTGTCTATCTGGGTCTGGATTACCTTACTCAAAATGAAGCTTTCTAGCTCCATCCATTTGCCTGCAAAATTCAAGATGTTATTTTTTTCTTAATCTGTTTATCTCCTTGAATACAGAATTTAGCATCATACCACTGCCTGGTGTTTCTTTACTCCTCAAATTATACATTTTATATTTTCCCTGCTTAGCATGCTCCTTTTCATTAAAAATCTTCATTAGAGTAAACACTGTTAACTAGATAACAGTCTATACTAGGCTGTTTCTGTGATTTCTTAGCCAATACAATTAGTCCAAATTTCCTTTTTTAGCTTCAGGCAGACTTTTCAGACAAAGACAAAGTGCAGTCACATTTCTCACCAAAATATCATAAAAATTATCTCTAGGCAGGATACTAAAATACTTCTCCTTTGAAAGCTCTTGTGCCGGTACTCTGTAGTTTCTCCCACTAAGCATATTCCTTATCAATATTCTTGCAAATGTCATGGTCAGTACTATCCGAGCAATATCTCAGCCCCTGGTACCCTCTTCTGCCTTAACTAGGTTTTCAATTGCTGTGAATAGACACCACAATCAAAGGAACCTTTATGAAGTAAAGCATTTCATTTTAATAATTTACAGTTTCAGAAGTTTAGTTCATTATCGTCATGATGGGACATAGCAACGTGCAGATAGAAATGGTGCTGAAGTAGGAAATTAGAGTTTCACATCTTGATCGGCTGCAAGAAGAAATGAAGAGTGACACTGGACATAGCTAAAGCATAGAAGACCTCAAAGGCCACCCCCCCATAGTGACACACTTCCTCTGACAAGATAAACCTACTCCAACAAGACCACACCTTCTAGTAGTGCCACTTCCTTTGGGAGTCTTTCTCTTTCAAACAACTACATATCTGTACCCCAGTTTTATTTTTATTTTATTGATATAGGAAATTTTTTAAATGATTTGCTTATAATTTCACAACCAGTAGCCCAATTCTGCACAGCACCTTTTCCCTCTATATCTACTCCTCACCCTTGAATTATCCCCCAAAAAGAAAACTCCTCAAAAGTTAATTAGAAACAAAAGTAAATAAAATAAAAAAAAAACCCACCATCTCTCTGTTCAGTCTTTCACACCTCATCATCATTCATGTTAGTGGCATTAGGAGCTGCAGTGTGTCAGGCAGTGTATGAGTTTATCCAATCAGCCCCACCTACAAAAATTCATTGCGATGAGTCGTTGGTGTTGTTCCAGATTTCTGGTCTCTAGCATGCCATCATCACTGGAGCCTCATCAATACTCCTTTAAGATATCCTCCTGTTGCTAGGAGTCAATGGAGAGTCTCTGGCTATCATTCTACTGGATCCGGCCCTTTATATGCTCCAGAAGGTCATACTTGGGGTAGATGCTATGGTAGGCCAATCCAAGTTTTAGGATGTGTGCTAAAGTAGAAGCTAAGCTGGTCAGTCAGAGCCATTGGGACCATTTCCCACAGACGAGGGTCTTAGCCAGCTCTCCTACATCCATGCAATCAATCACAACCAAATCTCACATGCTTTTGGTGAGGGGAGGGGCTATCCTGAGTGCAAGGGATCAGATCTTTCCTGAGGGACAGGGGCAGTTTCCTGATGCAGTATTTAGATAGGGACAGGGACAGCTATTCCAGGACAATGTATACTGGGTCATCTCAGGATGGCCCTTAGATTTCAAAACATTTTTCCTATAGTCTTGTGGCAACAAGGGCCATGGATATTAAAACAAACCTCAGCTGCCACAGGATCACGAACCCAGACATGACCCTTGGCAGCAACTCAGGCCCAGATGTCACCCTGGACAAAGATGGCAACATAGGTCATTCAGATTGGCAAGAATCTGGTTGTGTCTTTGGACACCAACGTTGCCACAGGTGACACCCCATAACTCCAACATTCTTGTGACCCTTAGAGGCAACATGTGTCATTGATATCTATGCAGATCCTGGATGTAGTAGGACAGGACCATTGACCCAGAAATGGCCCTTGGCAGCAGCCTGACCCCAGGTAGCAAGAAGGCCACCCTCATCAGTGCTTTCCTCCATTTCTTCCACAGCAAGTGACCATTCTGGTTCTCTGTTTTTACCAGATCTCAACCATACACTTGTTCATCATAAGGGTACCTACATTATTTGTTTTTTTTTTCTCTCTCTAATTTCTTGAGGGTATATGTGTGTGTGTATGTGTATATATATATATATTTGATACAAGTCCTGTAATGGATGTGGAGTTTGTAAAGATCTTTTCCTATTCTATACACTGCCATTTTGTCCAAAAGGCAATGATCACTGCCTTACAAAAGTTTTTCACTTTCATAAAATCTCATTTATCATTTTTTTATCTTAGTGATTGTGAGACTATTGATCTCTTCAGGAAGCTTTTTCCTTTGTCAGTCGATGGAAATACCCAATGCTATTTCCCACTTTCTGTTTTATCAGGCTTTGTGTATCTAGTTTTATGTTGAGGTCTTTGATCCATGTGGACTTGAGTTTTGTTGAGGGAAATAGTTATGCATCTATTTACATTTTTTCTACATGCTGCCATTCAGTTAGAACAGGATAATTTGTTGAAAATGTTTTTCCATTGTATATTTCTTAATTCCTTATCAAAAATCATGTATGCAAAAATCAGGTTTGTATTTGTATTTACATCTGGGTATTTGATTTGGTTCCATTGATGTGTCTGACTACTTTAAGCCAATATCATGCAATTTTTATTATTATAGCTCTGTAGTGCAGTTGGAAATGAGGGGCAGTCTTCTTTTAGAAGTTCTTTTATTGTACAGGTGTGTTGTATATATTCTCGGCTTTTTGTTTTTCCATATGAAATTGTATATTTTTCTTTTAAGTTCTGTAAATAATTGTGTCCAGTTTTTGATGAAAAATGTGTTGAATCTACTACAGATTACTTTGGTATGGTGGCCATTTTTACTTTTAATCTTATCAATCTACGACCATGGGAGATCTTTACATCTTCTGATATCTTCTCCAATTTCTATTTTCAAAGGCTGGAAGTTCTTGTCATATGGGTATTTTTTACTTATTTCATTATTTTTGGCAATTGTGAAGGACATTGTTTCCCTATTTCTTTTTCTCAGCTGATTTATCATTTGTATACACAGGCAACTGATATCTTTCCATTTATTTTTTTATCCAGCTAGTTTGCTGAAGTAATTTATCAGTTGTGGAAGTTTCCATGTTGAATTTTCATGTCACAAATGTTATATAGTATCACATCATCTTCAAATAATAGTACGTTCAATTTTTCCTTTCCAACTTGTAACACCTTGATCTCAGTTTTCTTGTTTTTTAGCTAAGACTTCAAGTATTATATTGAATATATATATGGAGTAAACAACCCTGTTTTATTCCTGATTTTAGTGTAACTGGTTTGAGAGTCTCACCTATTTCTGTTGACATTTGCTATAAACTTGCTGGAAATTGCCTTTATTATATTATGGTATGCTGCTTTTACCCAGAGTATCTTCAGGACTTTTATCATGAAAAGGTGTTGGATTTGTCAAAAAAAAAAAAAAAAAACGTTTTTTTTTCTTCTGATAAGATGGTTATGTGTTTGTTTGTTTTTCAATTTTGCTTATTTGATGGATTACATTAGTTAATTTTCCTATACTGAAACATCTCTTCGTCTCTGTGATGAAGACTAATTCATTATGGGGCATGTACTTTTTCATGTATTCTGAAATTTGGTTAGCAAAGAATTTATTGAGTACTTTTGCTACTGGATATTGATTTGCAATTCTATTTCCTTTCTAAGATGTTGTGATATTTTGTTTGTGATCTAACAAATAAAGCTTGACTGAAGAGCAGAGTGCAGAGCTAACCACTAGTTAGCCATAGAGACCAGACAGTGGTGGCACACACCTTTAATCCCAACACCTGAAGACAGAGGCAGGTGTATTCCGTGAGTTCAAGGCCACCCACCATGGGTTACACTAGATTGATCCAGTCTCAAAGAGAAACAAATCCAAGTGGTGGTGGTTCACACCTTTAACCCCCATACTTGGGAGTCACACAGCTTTCATTTCAGCACTAGGGAGGTGGAGACAGAAAGGTGTCTTTCTCTGCATAGAGAAAGGAATATAAGGCATTAGAAGACAGGATCTTAGAGCATTCAGTCAGAGGATTTGTAGGAACTGGATGGCCACTTTGGTCTGAGGATTCAGTAGAGGTAAGAATCAGTGGCTGGCTGCTCTACTTCTCTGATCTTTCAGCATTAACCCCTATATGTGACTCTGGGTTTTTATTATTAAGATCAATCATAATTCATACTACACTGGCATTTATGCGGTGTGGTTATAAGAGTTACTGCGGCATCATTAAGTGAATTAGATAATGACTTTTTTCTGTTTCTGTTTCTTGGATTAGTTTGAGGAGTATTGGTGTTAAATCATCATTGAGTACCTGGTAGAATTCTGCACTGAACTGATAGCCCATATGCTGGTTTTGGTTGGGAGATATTTTTATTATTATTACTTCTATTTCACTAGCTCTGTTTAAATTGATTATCTGATCTTGATTTAACTTTGGTAAGTGGTATCTATTGAGGAAATTATCTTTTTCTTTTAGATTTTCCAATGTAGTGGAGTACAGGATTTTAAAGCAAGTTCTTATGATTCTCTTGATTTCCTCAATGCCTGATGTTATGTATATTTTTCATTTTAAATTTTGGTAAAAAGAATATTCTCTGACCTTTTGTTAATATGGGTTAGGCTTCTGTCTATCTTATTGATTTCCTACAAGAATCAACTCTTTTTATTCATTAATTCATTATTTTGTTCCCTTCAATTCTATTTTACTGACTTCAGTTTTGAGTGATTATTTTTTCCTGTCCAGTTTTTTTGTAGTGTAATTTTCTTCTTCTTATTCTAGAGCTTTCAGGTGTGCTTTTAAATTGTTAACGTGAAATCTCTTCAGTTTTTTTTTCTATTTTGTTTTTTTAATGTAGGCACGTAATGATATGAACTTGCCTCCTAGAAGCGATTTTTTTTGTGATCAATAAGTTTAAGTATGTTGTATATAATTTTCATTGAACTTTTGGAAGTCTTTAGTTCCCTTATTTCTGTCTCAACTTATTTCTCATTCAGTAGAGAGTTGTTCAGTTTCCATGAGTCTGAAAATTTTATGCTGTTGTCGATATTCAGTTTTAATTGGTGACAGTCTGGTGGGATACAGGGAATGATTATTTTTTCTTGCAACTGTTGAGACTTACTTTGTGTTGGATTATGTGGTCATTTTTGAAGATATATCTGTGAAGGGCAGAAAATGAGGAATATTCGTTTTTTGTGTGTTTGTATGAAATGTTCTGTAAATATCTTTTAACTCAACTAGTACTTCTTGGCACTGTGAGTTTGTGTGTTTGGAATACAGTGGCAAACAATAAAAAGCTTTTCTTAATGTATTTTATCATTCTCTTTTCTTCTAGCTAAAGATCTATTTAATTGATTGGTTTATAATGTGTTCTGAGATCTGTTTTGCAATCATCTCTTCTGTGATATACTTTCCTGATTTTTTTTTTGAGTTTCCATTGCCATTTAATTTTTACCATAAACTAAATATTTGGAAAAAATTCTAAAATCTTTATTGAATTTTTAATTGGAAATGTATACTTCATAATACATACATTCAGATGTTGATTACATAAAACATAACTTTCAAATTTACTTCGCATTTTGACTGTGTTGTAAATTTAATTAAATTCATATTTAATTGCATATTACTTTTGTACCTTCTGTTATTAAAAGTCTTACCTATTCATAATTAGTGCTATCTGCTAGTATGTATATGTATGTATATGCACATATATCCTCTGCGTTTTCATGCTTCAACTGGATTGTGATTCCCTAGAAAGTTTGGATCGTGATTTATCCCATTTCTATCTTGGGATATTATTTAAAATAGTTAGGCATACTTCTGCTATTAATATATTCATCTGATTTAAATGCAAAGGGGCACAGAACTTTTACCACTGAAGCTGTGACTCACAGACACTAATCTAGCCAGTGATTTTATGAGTGTTATATATTTAGGTAAAGATGACTTTAACTAACTAAACTGCATCAATATTACTGTCCCTTCCTTGCTTTCTACCCCTAGTTTTCTCTACGAAGTACCAATAATTTCTATTCCCTACTGTCAAAATGTCCAGGAATGCAGGGGCAGATTCAGAAATGTTGTGAAATGCAGCCACACCATGTTTAACAAACAACATAACAAAGGCATCTGTCACAATGTATCGCCTTCTGTTCCTGGGAGACTTCTGCCAGCACAGTGGCATGCTCACAGCCTTTTCTCTTCCTCTCTGCTCATTCTCTCTAATTACATGTGGCATTCTCTTTCCATCACACCATGAAAAGGGCCCTCATTTTGGCAGGGAAATGGGGAAGATTGGCTAGGGAATATATCATGCCACAAGCAATGTTTCCTTCTCAGAGAGAGATATTGGGCCAGGTCACCTTTATGAATTGATTTACAGGGATTTAAAGACCCACACAAGCTCCTCTGAGTGACAGGTAAGCAAAGCAAAAATAAAGAAAGAAAAGGAAAGAAAACATCTCTATTTTTGCACTCTCTGGTCATGGAAGCCTGAATCCTTAGTGCCATGAGCTATATCATCAATGTGATCTTTTCCACAGTTTACATCTATACTCTGTTCTTCATTTTTTTCAGAAACAGAGATGATTTTAACCTGCATTTTATGGCTTTTTATACCTCAAGTTTATGTGACTTCACCCATGAAATATAAACTCAAATGTAATCATACCAATAACAGAAACCTCTGAGATTCTGTACTTATGATCTAGCAGGAACCATGTCAAAGGTTTTATGCATTTACCTTATGTAGTGTTCACATTGATCTTTGAAGAATGTGACATTGTTTTTCCTATATGTTATAAGGAAAATGAAATTTTTTACATGATGAGAAATAAAGTAAATAAAAAATAAACTTTACACCTAGTGACTGGTGCCAAGGATAAGATTTATAGCACTAGCTATAAGCAAACAGATAGACAAACAAACATGTAATTACTACTCAATCTTTCTTTATGATATTTGTAAGTTATGCTGTTGAAGGTGGAAAATTGATGAGCATGAAATCCTTACCTTACAAAATTAGTTTAGACTTCTGCATGCAGAATCTTTTCTTTCTGAACTGTGGCACTCAGTTTCCCTTTCCTAAAAATCTCAGCTAAGGTAATCCATTCCAGAGAAGAAAGCTATTGTTTAGGGTGCTGTCCTAGCACTCCAACACAGCCAGCTTGTTGTCCTTCAGAGCTCTATTATTTTAAGGTGAAGGCAACAGCATTAAAAGCAACTTGCAAATGCGAATTAACTTACAGGTTTTTTTTAAATATTTTATTTAGTTGAATATCCTTTCTGCATGTTTTAATGTGTACCACAAGGGTACCTGGTGCTTGTGCAGGTCAGTAAAGGGTGTCAAATCCTCCAGGTCTGGAGTTACAGAAGGATGTAAGTCATGATGTTGGTGTTGGGAATCAAAATCTCGTCTCTTGTGAGAAGAGCAGTTGTTCTTTACTGCCGAGCAAACTCTACAGCCCCTCAAAATACTTATAAAGGACTGTGAAAACAAGGTAATAATTTCCATCTTACCTTATTTAACTAGAACATCATATTTCCTCCTTTTCCACTGACTCGGAGTCACTGACATATAAGCAGCTTTCTTGAACTAAGGAAGGCTTGGTGAATTTGACAATGGTTTTTCTTAAAATATTGATTTGCTACTACAACAATTTTTCATTCATCAAATGTTTACTGAGCACCCATTGAGATCCACACTATCTGTATTAGGGAATTAGCAGCAATTGTCATTTTTGCAAGCTTACTTATTGTCTAATCTTTTTAACTTCCCAGTCTACAGAAAGAAAAAGCAGCAAGTTCCATGGGAGAAAAGCTAAGCAGTCCTAAAGGAAAAACACCTTACGTTCACTTATTCATTGACATTATACTGTACAAAGATCAAATAGCTATATCTTTATCAGGTTAATCCCAATATTATCTGCATTTTACAGATTACTTCTTATGATAAATGTTATCCTCCCTATCTTGCCGATGAAAAAATGATGAGGAAAAGCAGGTTCTCATGTGTTAAGAACTTGATATTTCACAAACTCACCAAACAATAGAGTTTGAAATTGGACTTTGTCAACCTGAGAAGGTCGTATGATACTGCCTTTCATGTCACCACTAAAGCACTGTGAGCTTTTCCCCAGTGAAATCCAGGTTAGTGTGACTTAAGAGCATTGTGGTGAATGATATCCATGAGCACACTCTGTTTTAGACTGTGATAGAAAGCATCACTCTAGAGAGGCCCACACAACATAATTTCTATCTAAATATATAAGACCTATAATTTAGGACAAGTTGCTCAAACTTTTAGGACCTAGTGCATGTAGGGGAGACATAACTTTGGAAGATGCATTCAGTTCCTAAATTGGGGACATTGGCTGGACTACTGAGCTTTCTACACTGTAAGAGATACCTGCAATGATCAAATTATAAAATTATAAAAAAATGAAAAATTTTGCCATGGTTCATAGTTTCGTGTGTTCTCCTCCATGATCAGGTGGTCCCTTTTTGTGCCCATGGTGAGGGTGTATGCCATAGTGGGACACTCATGGCTAGAAGTCAATGTGGGAAGAGTAACTGAGTTCCTACCTATCATCTCTGTTTTGTTCCTTTCACAGTATCTTACTAGGAGAGTATGTTTGTTTGTTTGTTTGTTTTTCCAGACAGGGTTTCTCTGTGGCTTTGGAGCCTGTCCTGGAATTAGCTCTGTAAACCAGACCAGGCTGGTCTCGAACTCACAGAGATCCACCTGCCTCTGCCTCCTGAGTGCTGGGATTAAAGGCGTGCACCACCATCGCCTGAGTAGAAGAGCATGATTTTATTTCAATAATTTGACAATGTTAGTTTAACATTTTTGAAAATAATTATTTAGAAGTTGACAATATTTACTTCATTTGGAGGTTTAAAGTGGCTGTGAGCCCCAGCATTCATTTTTTATCCCTACAAATTCACATTTGTGGCATTCAAGTTCAATATCAATTCAAAATTCAGAGTCATATTTGTGAAATTCACATTATAAATTTTAGCCAACCCTGGTGCCAGTCAGTCATATGTAAAACTAAGTAGAAAATAGAGCATTTTTCTATTTTCTTAAATTTTATATTTTTGTTTTTATTTCTTGATTAGCTCTTTGAGACTTTTATAGAGTTTAATGTTGTGGGATGGTCTTTATCTATGCTGTGGATATGTGTTGCTCTCATTGGTTGATAAATAATCTTCTTGAGACTATGAAAAAACAGGATGCACCAGGCAGGAAATCCAAGAAAAAATACAGGAAAAAAAGAGCAGGGTCTGTGATATGTCAGCCACCCTCTGTGGAAGCCATTATGCAAAAAAATGATGCCACAAGCCATGATACACATGGCAAAGCACAGATAGAAAATATAGATTAATTTAAATGTAAGTGCTAGCTAATAATAAGCCTGATCCATCGGGCAAGCATGTATAAGTAATATTAAACCTCTGTGTTTTTTACTTCAGGAACTGGTGAGTGGGAGAGGAACCTCCAATTACAGCTTAGTATAATTTGTGCTGATCATACAAAGCCCCTACTTTCCAGATCCATTCCCTTCCCTCCCCATCAAATGCTGTGTTTCTTGTCATTGTTATTGTTGATTACTTATTTGTTGTTCCCTTCAAGACAGTTTGTGCTGTACAAAAGTTATTGGGTGTGTGGTCTTCCACTGGAAGACTGATGCTGACCATCCAGAGTCTGCACTTCTAAAGAAAATTCTAAAAGTCTCTCTCTAGCTAATAATTGTCAGTAGTCCTACAGCTAGTAATGCAATTTTATACACAAGTTTCATCTCTGTGCTGGGATTTAATCTGTCTTGGGTTTGGACAGCTGTAAATGCTATCACAATAAAGATTTCTTTGTATCTAAGTGTCTGTATACATGCCTTGAAATGCATTACCAATCTACAGTTTGGGACACCAATGAGAAAATGTAGATGAAATATAAAAATTCAGAGTAGAAAGATTGATTGAGAGCTCTTTCATAGCCATAACATAAATAAAAACTTATAAATCATCTAAAATTTAAAAAAAGCTAGTCACCAGTAAAGAAAATAGTTTAAAACTTATTGCTTATTCTTGGTTTTGTCTACTACACACATTCATTCTTTCACCTGAAAAATCCGTACAGCTCTCTACATTGCTCTTTTCCTTATAAGCGAGCTCTCATGTTCCAATTAAGAGAAAAGAATGCAAGAGATGTAGTAAAGAAGTTCCAATTGCTACAAGGCAATAGAGCAGAACTGGATTCTGTGTCTGCTGCCTTCTGTTAGAGGAACTCAAAAGACTTTTTATTATATGCAAAACATAAGAAATGAGGAAAACAAAGTCAAAACTGTTTCAAAGAAAAGTAGAAAATGGTGTTTACTTCTCTAAAAGCATGCAGACAGTTGTATGTGGCGTGCTCGAACTTTGAAGTACTATAGTCTCCAAGCTCCAATTTTGTTATTATCTTCTCATTCCAGCCTCCCTCACCCATTTCCATTAGATGGATATAATGACCCCTATATTCTGAATTATAAACAAAAACAAATTCGGAAAAAGTAACCACATGTTATGTTACTGGTTAAAATAAAAGACCTGTGTCACTCACTGTACTTAAAAAGACATTGTGGACATCGTGAGAATATTTTGATCACATTCAAATTTTTGTTTCTCATACATGATCATTTTCCTCTCCCGGTGAAAAGGAGTCTAGAGAAGGAAGAAAGCCCAGTCAATATATTTCAATAATACATATCCACATTTTCCCCCCAAGGTCTTTATAAACAGCAGATAAGATCAGATAAGATCATAAAAGAAAATGGGAAATATTTTCAGGTATTAGTAAATAAGCAGTAGGAGGTAGAGTCAAATTCTGCTGTGATTATTTTCCCAGGATCTTTTGAGAGTAACATATTTTATTATAGGCTTGTTAGATGAGGAGATCCAGAGTGGATCAGTAGCCAACACAACTTCCTTGTTTAGTTGTTTTAATATATGCTATATGCTAGGGAATGGAACCTTACTTTCTGTAGCAACTGTCCCAAATAGTAAGCATGTGTGCTACAAATGCACAGATATAGCATGATGGGAGTCTCCTGCGCACCTAGATATTAACTATTGAATCTACTATTGAAAATATCAGCGATTTTGATTAGGGAGAGCTTATTAAACTATTCTTAACTTTTTAAAAGAAAAAATGAAGGAAATAGAATATTCAGTCTTTGAAATCTCATACTAAAATTCTGTTATAGAAATGAACTTTTAAGGTGTATTTCCTTATTTTTAGAGAAAGAAAAAAAAGAAGACAAAATATAGCCACAAGTTAACAAAACTTGGGACTTCAAGTCATTATCAAAATCTGAAAAATGTGATAGGGGTAAATTATAATTACTGTAAAAATATAAGAAAAGGAACACTTGTTATAGAGCTGAATTCACATAGAAAATATGCTGAAAAAATATAATGACACATGGACCAAGATTAGTAAGTAAGTGTTGATAACAATAAAGAATCTAGGAGACAACAGTGATGGTGGTAACAGTCTGGATATATATATATATATATATATATATATATATATATATATATATATATATATATATATATATATATATATATATATATATATATATATATATATAGAGAGAGAGAGAGAGAGAGAGAGAGAGAGACATCATTTTGCAAGGTATTTCCAGAATTTGCTCATGAAGAAACATAAACACATCTGTATCTTCATACTTGTCTGTGTCTATTTTATATTGCTTTACCATAATACTGGATGCTGATCATTTAAATAAAAGAGGTTATCTCATACTTCTACTAGCTAAGATATCTAGAGAAGATGACACTGATACCTGTATTACAATGAGACAAAAAACAAATTGGGAATCACCCTTGTATAGAAGAGGCCAAACAAAAGGATAATCTTGCTTTATAATATCATACAATTACAAGAATTTACCAAGACATAGGAAAATTCTCTATGTACTTGAGATGTATTAACTCATTCAAGAATGTGAAGATCTACTTTGTTAACTTTCATTAGATCATAACTCCTAAACATTCTCCAACCTCAATGTAAAACTGAGAGGAATATGATTTTAGGTCAAGGATCTAGGAAGCACAAATTCTATCCAATTGATATAAACCATATTAAACTTATTTAAAGTGTGCATGAGAAACAAATATGCTTTTATTACTATTAGGAGAAAAGAAGGGAGTGTGGACTCACTAAGAAATGGTATCCCTATTTGTTCCCTTTGATAAGGTATGCCAGTTGTATTTACTGTGCTATTAGAAATCGTTTTGTATGAGAAAACAAATACATTTCTCTCTTTGGAGGTAGTAACTTCTCTCCATTACTCTGTAATTCCATTCAGCATTGGTGTGAGTCTCTTTCTCATACAGAAGAGGTAAAGCATATAGGTAGCCGTGTTTTTTATTATCATGTAATTAAAATAATTTACCCATACATATAAGAATTCTGTATGTACTTGAAAATGTTAACTCATTCAAGAATGTGGAAATCTTTCGAATTTTTTACTTCCCTTAGATCCTTAAATGTTCTTCTTCTTCATGTTCCACAGAGGAACATGATTCTAGGCCATGGACCTAGGAAGGACAAACAATATGCAACTGATACAAACCCTACCAAACTTCTGTGTGTGTGTGTGTGTTTATGTTTAGAAGTTTCTTAACACATAATTGATAATAATATTCTGCCTCTCCTCAAGTCTAATTTTCCCACCATTGGTATTAAAACAACAAGACCAATGCATCATAATTCAGGAGTAACTAGGAAATGGAAGGGTAAATAAAGACATCTCCTAATCTTTATTGTATATTCTTCTATCACAGGTGTGTAAGTATTTTCTCCCTGAAGCACAGAAGAGTAGTACTTTCTGCCAAGTTTCCTGTACTACGATCTATTTCTCTTAAATGACCTTATGTTTTCTTAGTAGTAAATCTTGGATTATTTAATGAGTACACAAGTCACAGTGTTTGCTACCTCTGTTTATGTCCTGGAATGTCAAATGAGGTAAGTCACTTAGCACATAGTAGGTGTTAAATAATTGCCTTTGTTTCTTAAAAACATGGCTCTGAGGTATGATATGGCAATTAATTTTTAGTTTCATTTCATATCACCACAAAATAGATTTTGGTGCAGGATTTCCTATTTTTCTTCAACCATTCAATTTATCTAAAGTAAATGTGAGTGGAATCATCAGGTAATATCATTTCTTTATTTAGTTTTCAGTTTTGAACTGAAGCAGAGAAAATTATGTAACCAAGACACACAGTTCAGATTGTAATTATGATTATTATTAGCTATAATAATAGATCATAATAACATCTGCAAGCAGTACCGACAGAACTCTGCCTGGGCCTCATTAGTCTGGACCCCACTAATTTACATTGTGTAGTAATTTGAATATAACTAGACCAAAGAGCTCTACCATGTGATTCTCCAGGTTTTTGCAGTTCAAAAAATATTTGGTTAAGGCTTGTGTCTCAAACATGTGATGATAATAGGCTCTGATGTGATAATTAAGAAGACTAGAATTTAAAACGTCATGTTTACCTTGATTCAAATCCAGAGAAAACCATCCTCATTTGTGGATGAACTTGGCTAACACTCAGTACTTTTCAGTTATTAAATGAAAAAGAATAACTGAGTTGCAATGAGACAAATTTTTAAGCTTTGCAAGCTAAAGCTTCAACAAATGTACTTACCAGGTTACAGCTTCATGCTTACTGGTGTTGTCAATAATATTGATAGACAAATCAGGAAACATTCACAGGCATATTTTGCACAGAAATAAGATCATTGACATACAATACCAAAAACTAGAAGGTAATGTTGGAAATATTTGTGTAGTATGGTGGGAATGGATGAATTTTCAATCAATTCTGTTAAAAAATGCAGGGACAGCTGTTACTAGAAGAATATTTTAGAAACAATGGCATTTACCTTGTGCTACAGGAGACAATGAGTTTTTAGCTATGTAATAAATGTATAGTCAAACACATTATGTTATAGAAATAATCTTGTATGGCTGGGGAAAAGGGGGGATCAGCTTTACCAAGAAAAGCAAAAGGAAGAACTTACTGAGCACAGTAATGAGGCAGACATTTTTTCTTCAATGTCATAGCATTTAGAAAGCTTAAATAAGAGTACTTTGGAATGCCTTTAAATCACATGAGTTGTGATAATCATGTATCTTGTCTATCGAGTTCCTTCACATTTCTGAAGCATTTCTAGCAAAGAATACCTTACTGTCTTCTAGAGAAACAAGACAAATGTGCTTCTTTGAGAACACTTATTATTTTATGTGCCTTAGACCCTTTATATAAGTTTTTCCAAACAATAAAGGCTGTCAAGGCATAACAGAGTACAGAGAGTTATGAATTGCTGAGAAGATTATGTATCAATTCTGTCGATCAGGAAACCAGTCTGTGATACAGACACACACACACACACACACACACACACACACATATGTATGATCTTTTTTCAGCAAAGCATAAGTTCCGTCCTATATTTGTTGTTTCTTCAAACAGAATTGTATATGAGCTCTGCAAAGTAGATTTCTTATGAAAAGTTCTCTACCATCTGCACAGCCAGACACATAACTGGAAGTACATGATCATTTAGGCTTTATGGAAGTATTTGAGTTCTGGAAATGTTGCTCAGCTCTAAATGAATGCAAGTAAGCATTTTCACTAATGTGTCCTTCTTCTACAAAATTAAAGAAAGAATAAATATTGTAAAGACCAAAGGTGTCTTGGAAAAGATTTATTACCTTCAATCAACATATGTTTTTCTATACTAGTTAGCTAACAGTTATTTCTTTCCTCAGTTTCTTCAATAATGAGTCAATCTCCAAGGCACAGATGGCTCTACGACCATTTGCAGTTCAAGGCAAGATGGAAAAACAGTATCTTGACTGGTGCTAGTGGTCAAAATCAACTACTAAATGATCCCTGACTTCATTGACTGAGAACAGCTGTCACAAGCAAGGCAAGTTAGAGTAACAGCCAAATCTACTTTAGCATGGTAATGAAAGAAAATAACAAACATCAAAACAAAATGATAATATACTCACTTAGTGAGAGAAAGTTGGATTGAATATACTAGAGAGGAAACCATCTCTCTTGATGCCTGTTGTATTCCAAGTTGCAAAATACTAGCTTAATAAGTCTGACAGAAAAGTGTCTACATGCGTACTGCAAAGTAAAGAAATACAAAGTACAGTGGAGTTAACTCTGTTAAACTTTTACAAATGATAAACAGAAAATATACAATTTTTAAATATTCATCTTTTCTTCTTAAGTCCCATTTTATTTTTCTCTCAGTATTATTTCCAAAGCACTTGTCAATGTTAAAATAGATAAGATAAATAAATTTTGGCTAAAAAAATTTTAAAGTGTGATATAAAACCTGAAAACCTATATTAAGTTCATTCACAACAAAAAATAGGACTGTAGACCACAGATAATTCTCACATGTTCCTCAATGGGATCTTCCTTCCTAATTTAAAATTTCTCATAGAAATTTAAAGTTGATTATTTTGAAGCATTTATTTATTTGTTTAAAAGATTTATTAAATTAGAATTAAATAATCAGATATTTTCGATTAAAATTGGTAAAAATAAAGCTCATCACAAAACATTAATTAAGTAAATAAAGAATAAAAACCCAAACTCTATAACTGAATTCACTCTAATCCTGCCACCAGATAAAGCATATTTGGAAAGAAACAAATTCAACAAACAAATTTCATTATGTAAATAGGTGCTGTTCATTCATTATATAGGTGTTTATTGAGTAATTCATCCTGCTTAAGTCCTAAGTAAAAAGAAAGGTAATTCCAAACAGTGATCATAATTGAGAAACATTTTCTAATACCATAGAATTCAGACATGGAAAAAATACAAAATGTATTTCTGACAGTGTGAAAATAAAGGAAATTAAAGGATACTATTTAGGTAGATAATAAAAGAGTGAAATAGACTCAATTGTTTCCTTGATAAGTATATGAAAAAAATTGGTTCCCTGATGATGAGGTGTAGCAACCCGAAAACTAGTTCAGGAAGCCAAGAGGTGGGCAAGATACAGTCTACATGCATCTAGTGGTTATTGTTGATTGTCATCTTGATAGAACAAAGAAGAATCAATTTAGACGCCAGCTGCACCATTTGTTTGTGAACAATTACTGGATTAGGTTAATTGAGGTAGCAAGACCCACTCTAAATGTAGGTAGCACCATTCTAAGACCCTAAGACTGCATACAAAGGTGTAAGTGAACTGTGCATGAACAT
Organism: Microtus obscurus; assembly: GCA_963919715.1. Lineage (NCBI taxonomy): Eukaryota > Metazoa > Chordata > Mammalia > Rodentia > Cricetidae > Microtus > Microtus obscurus. The sequence goes on from CAWTZC010000490.1 coordinate 6,190,761, forward strand.
TCATTTCTGTCTCTGCTTCCACGCTGTGGATGCAGTATGACCACCCGCCTATGACATCTAGTGCCATGCTATCTTTATCACGATCGACTGTATGCTCAAGTGGCGAGCCAAATAAAAATTTCCTAAGTTGTTGTCAGGTATTTTGTTATAATTAGTCATGTAATTGATAAAATATGTTAACATTTTCACAAGTAAATTGAATCCTCTTTGTGAACTCATGCCAGGAATATTTTATTGGGGGAATACGAAGTGAAGGGTTGGGAAAAAAAACCCTTACGATAGAGAAATTAGAGACAAAGACATGTATGTGAGAGGTAGGATATGAAGGAAGATTAGCAATGAAGTGGGTACCTTAGATGATAGCAAGATTAAAATGAGCCTTTAAAATCTACTATCAACATTTGATTCCTATCAGCACTAAGAAGATCATAAAGCTGATTTAACAATGGACTGGCGAGAATGATTTAAACTTTTAGAAATTTCTTGCAAATATTGTTGAAAGTGAGTCAAAATGAGCACAAGAACTTAAAAGAAATTGTGTTCAAAATAGAACACTTGTGACAAGTAGGCCCTTTTTAGGAGATTTTTAAAAAATTTGTGATAGGCCTTACTTTAATAGAGTACTAATCTAATTTTCAAGAAGCATAGCTTGAGCATCAATATATGTAAAAGAATAAAGAATTAATCTTTGCAGCATGAGATTAGAGTGTGTCACATGTTTTGCAGATGAGAATAATCTGAACAAGTAAATAATATGGAATGAGAGATTAACTTCAAGATTACACCACAGTGGTCAGTTCTCCAGTGTATCCATAACCTTCCTCTTTCTGGAAAAAAAAATTATAAATTTCTTCTATTCCTAGCTCATTTCTTTGGACGGGGAAGAGGGCTTACCTCATTTCAAATATACTGTTTGCTTTAGGGTCCTTTAAGACAGTGTTACAAATTCATCATTTCTTTTCTAGTGATCAATGTATGAAATATCTGTCAGATAGGTTATTCTGGCCTCTTTCTTCCTACATGCCAAGGCATGTTCTGAAATATTAATATGTTAGATGGTATTTTAATTTCACTTTTCCTTACATTTGCCAGGAAAATATGGTGTTTCCTGACCTCCTTTCTCACCTTGAGGTAATTAAAGAAAGTTTATTTTAACAAATTTAATCACTCTGCTTCCAATAATGTCATCCCTATTTTGTGTGTTTAATTAGCTTCTAGAATTAAAATAAAAAGGCTAAAAGGAATGCAATGAAAACGGCAGCAATACTCCCTCCTTTGAAGGGGGGGATGGGTGATAGAGAGGCAGAGCATCACTGTTGATAACATTTAATGGTGACATACCATTTTTAGAGCCAATTATGTAAATTCATCTTGCAATATTGTGAGTGAGTGTTAGGTGAACATTTTCCCCACTACCACCCACTCACACACACACACCATGGATTTACAGCAATTATGCCAATTGTCCTATTTATGGTACTTGACACATTTAATGTAAGAAAGGGACAATGCATTCTATTACCTCTTATTATAATGCAGACTGGTGATGAATGCTGCAACAGTGATGGTAATTAGAATGTGTTGTGCATACTTAAATGTGAGATTCAGGGTTTGAAGAAGTGCCTATTATCTCAGCTTTTTTTTTCCTTAAAGAAAGACTTGGTACCTTCCTCTGTTTGCCTGCAATTACATAGGTGGTTTAGAAAAACATCCATAATACCTGCAGTTGTATCATTCTTTATTTCTCTTTGCTATTCAATGTGGGATCTCTGTGTGCCCTAAAAATTTCTATCTTTAGCTCTTGTAGCCAGCAGTTCTTCATTCAGAAGTCCCTAAACTCTATCATCTACCAATGCCATTAGAATTGAATTGTCATAAAAACACTAGAGCATAATGGTAATTTTCCAGAAGGTCAATTTGCTTTCTTCCCATTTCAGCAAAATCAGCTGCCCCCCCTTTCTGTTAGGGAGAAAGTAGTCTCGGAATCTTCTGATTATTTCATTTAAACTTTTTGTAGCTTGTCCTCTTCTGAAAAGTTGAGAGAATATTGAAATGCAGTAATATTATATGATATTATATGCAATGATGTGGTAAAAACAAGAAAACAAGAATAAAGACTTTGTTAATAAATATAATAGCATATAAAGTAGTGAGAACACCTCATGAAATGACTTGAGATAAACACATAAGAGAAAACCATTCACATGACAGTTTTCAATAAATGATGCAAAACCACCTAAAGTAATTTTTGTGCTTTAAAGCCATGTCATTAATAAAATTTAATACATTGTTTAAATGATGAAATGAAAGTTTAATTTTACTAAGTCTAAAATCATAAAGATATTAAATGAACAATTTATTAAACCTATTATGTAAATATTTGGACAAAGACTGTTACTACATATATGTATTTTTTTTTTGGATTTTTCCTTCCTTAGTCTTTTCTATTTGCCACAGACTTGCATTTCCCACATTGTCTATATCCATTTTTTTATTCATGCATTCATTTTATTGCTATATTATTGCATAAGTATTGACAGAGATTTCTGTCCTGCTAGGTCCCACAGCCATTTAGTCCCAAAGAAACTAACAACAGTCTACACTAATTATAAACTGGTTGGCCTACTAGCTTAGGCTTCTTATTAACTCTTACATCTTGTATTATCCCATAATTCTTGTCTGTGCCAGCCATGTGGCTTAGTACCTATTATCATTGAGGCATTCTCATTTTGCTTCCTCTATGTCTGGCTTCCTCTATGATGAATACAGACTGAGCCTTTCACCTTCCCAGAATTCTCTTCTGGTTGCCCAACCTATACTTTCTGCCTGGCTACGAGCCAATCAGCATTTTATTAAACCAATACAAGACTGTTGTCAGAACATAATCACAGCAAATAGATATGAATTTCTATAAGCTACAACTTCGATATTGTCATATCTGTATACTTGCAGAATCTTTGACCTTTCCGAACTAAACTGACATTGAAAAAGGAACCCAGTCTATTGTCAACACCTTCATTTTTTAGAAGTTTCAGCTAGTTAAAACATTTAAAGAAAAATTTTCTGTTCCTTTATGTTTTTCATTTTGGCCCCTATTACTACTTTCTACAAAATTTATATAAAATGTAAGTTATCCTATTTTTTTTTCTCTGATCCCTCATTGATGGTCTCTCCTAAAGTACTCTATCCCTCCTGTCCACTAAACTTTCCATGAAATGGAATATGGCATTCAGAATATGACATCGAAGTGTCTCTTCTTGGGTGACTGTAAAATGCTAAAATCCTAGCTACTAGTGTGTATCCCAGCATATGAACTGCAAATACTTTATGAAAAAATACATGTATGTAACAAAGACAGGACTGGAGTGATTGCTTAGTAGTAAATAAGATCACTTGCAGCTATTGCAGAAGACCCAGATTTGGTTCCCAGAACTCATGTTGGTTAACTCACACACCTCTTGGGATCTGACACTTCTGGCCTTCTCAGGTGCCCACACACATGTAGCATATACTGACACAGACAAACACAAATACACATAAGAGAAGCATGAAATAAATATTTGAAAAAAGTATGTAAGGCAGATTCAGGTTTTGGTTTGGATATTCCCCATTTTGAAAACTTCAATTTACTCTTAATCTTCATTCTATCATCTTCGAAACTGGGATGCTAACAATGGTGTTCCATCCTTATGGAAAAGAGAAAATGAACTGAGACATGCATATGACTGGCAATGATGAGACACTTTGTTGTTACAGCCCTCTTAAATGCTGCATTACATGGTATTTATAACCAGGCTGATTAGTAAACTGGGAGATTTCTGAGTGTGTTTCAGATGCTTAAAAAGTTTGCATTGAGGATTAAACAGCAAATTACAGAAAAATGTTGCTGGTTTGTTTGAGGTTGGAATTTCTTGATGAGACTGGGACCTCGCAAGCACACCCACTGAACATATTGAGCAGGCAGAAGTCTCTGAGGTAAGACAATGGAAACTTTGTAGCATCATTATATTGTGTTATTGCTAAACCTAGAAAAAATAAAGCACATTACCCATTATGGCATCCTAAGGGTGCAGTGTGGAAAGGAAGCAAGTAATTCATTGCATATTAGTGATGGCTGCTAACCCTGGGCTTGCTCATTTAGCAGTCTAGAAAGGGTATTCTGTCAGCAAGTCATGTCATCAATGGCTTCATAGAAATACACTTGTCTTTAATTAGTGGACCTCATGTGGCACCTTTCAGAGGTCAAATGGCGTTATCCAAGACCTTGATTGGGAATTTCATTGTCTCAGTAAAGGCAATATAAAATATTAGTGCTCAGTTTTGTTAAATACTAACTTATTTACATCTTCTTTGACAGTATTTTTTTGTTAAGGGCTTAATAATGATTCTGATGTGTTTGATACATTTATTTAAGTGATTGTTGATGTCTTTCTGTAGCAATATCACATCCCAAAAATAAGCTTGCAGATGAATACATAGAATACTGAATCCAGGCAAAGATGCTTAAATTAAGAACATGAGTATCTACTTGGTGAAAATATGGAGAAGAATTTAAATTTTTATTTTTAAAAACTAATTTACTAATATGTTGGTATACAGGACTGCATGTCCCATGGTAAGTATGTGAAAGTCAGAGGAGAAGTTTCAGGTGCCAGTCTCTTCTTCAAAATATTTTTTGAACCATGTTTAAACCTCTTGTGGTTTTACTTGCTGGATCAAGGTAAACTTGAGGGAGTTGGTTATTTCAGGACACCTTATGGGTTTCTAGGATCCACTCATGTTGACAAGTTTGGCAGCAAGTACCTTTACCCACAAAACAGCTCATTAGTTCCCTAATTATTTTAAATAAGCCCTTTATCAAATATATAGTCTTCATGTTCATATACATATATTCATGAATGTTCACACCATAAATTCATTCATATTGTATGCATAATCTCTGCATGCATATTTTAAAGCTGTATCCATATTTATTTATAAGTGCAAATATATATACACACATACACATGAAAATATCTGAATACCTAAAACATACACCTACTGGCAAAGAGAACCTGAGGTGTATGCCATCCACATTTATAATCATAAATAATTCCAGAAAGTCATGCAAATCACATTTAATTAACATGTTCTATATACTTATTTTAAATTTATGCACAAAGATATATGCATGTGTAGTGAAAGAAAATACTAATTTCATAACTGGAGCTAACTGTCAGGTGGTGTGGATGTTTTAAATGAAAGACCCATTTATTTATCCTGTTTGGCACATTGGTGGATTTGCAATATAAAACTTATAAGTGTATGTTTTAGTATCATTTCATTGTAATTCAAGACTATCAACTAACAAAGAACAAATAATAAATATTTGATTGTTACAGAGAACTAGATGGCAAATACATGAAAAGATATGAAGCAAGAAAATGGGAAAACAAAATTCTGAATTTCTAAAATTGGTGTGGGAAAGAAAAGCTGAGAAAAGATGAGCTGGGTAAGAAAGGAAATGTGATGTGGAGAGCTACAGGATCCTAAAAGAATGTGTTGTTTATTTTTCCACAAAGTTATTAAATAAGTAAACCCATTTTAGCAGTGAAACCCAAAACTGCTAGGAATTCTCCCTTAATGATGTCATGTTTTAAAAATATAATGGCCTCAGTCTTGTGAAAAATCTTTCGTTTAAGAAAAAAAACAGTGAGACAGTTTAGAAATTCCAGTAACCAAATGTGCAACATGCTGTTCCTCAATCAAGTGATTTATAACAAATTTAATTTGTTATTTCTCTTAGTTCAGATGTGTGATTTGATGGTTTTCCCTCAAATTATTCATTCAATTATATTCAATCAGGTTAGAAGATCCAAAATGTCTATGCTTACATATCTGAGAGTTGTACACACTCAGCTGTTTCTCTGATGTGGGATTTCCTTCTGTATAATATGAATAAATTTTAATGCCATTGGTTAGTAAAGAGCTTCTTTGAGCCTATGGCAGGACAGAATATAGCCAGGCAGAAAATCTGAACAGAGATAGAGAGAATTGGCAGAGTCAAGGAGATGCTATGTTGCTGCTGAAGAAGACAGATGTCCTGGAATATTATCAGTAAACCACAAGCCTCATTATAAAATACAAAACAATAGGAATGGGTTAATTTAAGATTTAAGAGTTAGTTAACAAGAAGCCTGTGCTAATAGGTCAAGCAGTGCTTAATTAATATAGTTTCTGTGGGATTATTTTGGGTAGTTGTGGCCAGAAAACAAACATGCAATCTCCTACTACAAAATGGAGCCCAACATGGGATAACTACATCCACATAAAACCTGAGAGAGCTTGAGAAGGAATTCTAGACACAAGAGAACAGAGTTTAGTGCAGCTTCTTGGTAGCTGCATTTTTTTTTCAGATAAACTTGCATGGCTTTTTCACAGGTCCAGCTATAAAGAACTTGAATGAGGTTTATGAGCAGGGTGCTACAGGCTAATTGATGGCAAAGTGGACCCACTGCATGTCTGGATCTGGGGCAGAGAACGTGTCTCTTATAACTGACAATAAACATGACTCCTTCATGCTGAACTGGGCAAAGCAAGCAGGCAGGGCCACTGAGTTGGTAGTAGGCATGTCTGATTAGCATTTTAAAAAAGATACTCCTTTCCAGAAAATGATTAAAGATACATAATAAAGACAAATTCAGATTAAAAAAAAGACTTCTAAATGGGTCACAGTGTTGAATAAATGTACATAGACTTGGGGGAGAGAGGAAAAAGAGTAAAGACTATTATAAAAAAATAAAGTCTTTAAAAAGTCTACAGACAGTCATAGATTAAAGAAGTAAAAAAAACAATAGGTTGCATAGTTATATATACTATTTTGTTTCCTTTGAATTTTTTGACTATGAATGAATTAAGTACAGAGAGACATTTCAGTGTACAGGCTGCTAAAATAAATCAACATAAACATTTTAAAGGTATCTTGACTTCAAAATTTGGGTCTAAGGATATGTTGCTTTGGAAAATAAATTGAGCTGTTGTTTCCACAGAGGATAAAAATAGCTGTGGATTCCTTACTAGCTAATATAGTTTGATCAAACAAGACCTGCTGAAGCAATGGCCCAGATGGTCCAAAATCCATGAGAAGCTTCAGGACTAGAGGTTGAGATGCACCTACAACAAAAATATCCCATGAAAAACCTGATTAATGAGCTCCCAATCAGGATGAAGCAGTCTAGAGAACAATACCCAAATTCCCTAAATGATTGTTTATGAATATTTGTTCACATTTAAAGGGGGATATGCTATAGAGATAACTATATTACATTGGTATGACTACTGGTTTATTGATACAAATTTAAAGTCAATTTTGTTATATGTATATTTCTTCTCTTAAGGTATTGTACATTTTAAAATGTAATATATAATTAAGCATTATAGGTTAATAGATAGTTAGCTAGAATTTTTGGAGGAAGCTGCTTGTTGGTTCCTAGCTGCTTAGACCCAAAATAAACACACAGAAACAATATTATTCGAATCACTGCTTGTCCCATTAGTTCTAGTTTCTTATTTAATAGCTCTTATATCTTAATTTAACCCATCTCTCTCTCTCTCTCTCTCTCTCTCTCTCTCTCTATATATATATATATATATATATATATATATATATATATATATATATATATATATATAATCTCCCCACTTTTCTTTTCAGAGTAGATTCAATAACTTACACTTTTATCCTATCATGTCTATGGTCCCCCTTCTTTATTTCAAAACAAGAACCCCGAATCTAATCTCCTTTGCTTAACTTTTTTTTCCTCATCATTACCAATAGCAATCAACCCCCCTGAATGATGAGAAATATCCATAAGCCACAGAAGTAACAAAAACTCTGCACCCTATCTTTTGGGTATGATTGTTTTATGTTTTTAAAATAACTTTCTGTTGTTTTGGTGTGATAATATATTTAGGGGACCCTGAAAAAACTGAGAGAACTATCAAGTCCTGGGAAGAAAGTTGTTTTATTTATTTATTTATTTATTTCCACCTCCTCCCTTTCTCCCATTTCCCTCCCACTCCCCTCAATCTCCCTCCCCCTCATCCTCCAGTCCTAAGAGAAGTCAGGGTGCCCTGCCTTGTGGGAAGTCCAAGCTCCCGCATCCATCCAGGTCTAGGAAGGAGTGCATCCAAACAGATTTGGCTCCCAAAAAGGCAGTACATGCAGTAGAATCAAAATCCAGTGTCATTATCATTGGCTTTTCAGTCAACCCTCATTGTCAGCCACATTCAGAGAGTCTGGTTTGATAACATGCTCATTCAGACCCAGTCCAGCTGGCCTTGGTGAGCTCCCATTAGATCAGTCCCACTGTCTCCGTGGTTGGACACACCCCTTGCAGTCCTGACATCCTTGTTCATGTTCTCCCTCCTTCTGCTCTTCATCTGGGCTTTGGGAGCTCAGTCCAGTGCTCCAATGTGGGTCTCTGTCTGTATTTCCATCTCTCACCAGATGAAGGCTCTATGATCATATGCAAGATATTCATCAGTATGGCTATGGGAGAAGGCCAGTCCAGACACCCTCTCCTCTGCTGTCCACAAACCTAGCTGGGGGAATCCCCTTGGACACCTGGGAACCCCTCTAGAGCCAAGACTCTTGCCAACCCTAAAATGGCTCCTTAGTTAAGATATTTTCTTCCCTGCTCACATATCCATCCTTCCTCCATCTCTATTATCCCATTCCAAAATGCTTTCCCCAATCCCCCTTTCTCCATTCTCTCTCCTCATCTCCCCTTCCCCACAACCCACCCTCATCCCCCTGCTCCCAACTTTTGCCTGGTGATCTGGTCTACTTCCAATATCCAGAAGGATAACTGTATATTTTTCTGATAGGTTTCCCTTTATATGTTACTTAATTTTTTTTTCCCTTGCAGTTCTTAATATTCATTCTTTATTTGGTATGTTTTGTGTTTTGATTATTATATGGCGAGAGGATGCTTTTTTTTTTTTGATCCAGTCTATTTGGTGTTCTGTATGCTTCTTGTACCTTCTTAGAAATATCCTTCTTTAGGTTGGGAAAGTTTTCTTATATAATTTTGTTGAATATATTTTCTGAGCCTTTGAACTCTGTTCTCCCTAGCTATTGGCCAAATCGGCTTTTTTATTAATATAATCCTAATAAGCATATTCACAACATACACAATAGCATCCCATGTAACTCCCCTTTTCTGTCTAGTAAAAAGGAAGTTTTGAACTTTAACATAGTAAAATTACATATAGCAAAACAATTATCATGCAAGAATTACAGCAACAATATTTAATCTATTTGTATTTGTGAAAAATACTCTATAATCTATCTTTGTGAGTTTAAAGTTTTACAAGTGATTTATCTTTTGTCATAACTGAGGAAAACTATAATTATAACTTTCTAGTGTTCAGCTCCATTTAAGAGCCAGAATGATATAATATTATTTAAATAAACTTGGAGCACATAGCAAGCAACTTCCAAAACTTTACAAATGTTAGAGATGTCTGACTTCCTAGATAATCACTCAAAGTTCCTCTGCAATATTGGGGCATCCGTCTTCAGCCTATAGACCTAGAGCATACAGCAGACTTTTCAGTGTAGCAGAGAATTTGAAACTGTCCCACCAATATTGGCAGTTTGTCAGACATTTTCTTTTTTTGTTCTGCAGAATGTCTGGAGACTCTTTCATGAAGCAAGAACCAGGATGGGGTGTCCTTATTTGTTTTGGCAACTTCAGCATTCATTTTTCTTTGGGTCTTGCATACAGAATATTATCAAACAGTCCAGGCAAGAACAATTTTATGCCAAAATGTGCCTTGCCACATTACAAGCATACTTGATAAGGAGCCACTTTGATGTCCATCATCCTTTTGTAGTAATTGATGCTTCCAGGAGCAGACACTCTTACTGCTGGAAAAATTCTAAGCTCATAAAACATTGTAAATACCATATTCTATAGGTTTATGAAGTACGTGAAGATTACCTATCCAACTGAAAAATATCTTTGCATATCTAGAAAACCTGACGTGCCTATAAGTTATTGGTTTTGCTGTCGTTGTTGTTGTTATTGGTGGTGGTGGTTTTGTTTTGTTTTGTTTTGATATTTTGAGACAAGGTATTTCTGTAGCTATGAAACCTGTCCTGGAACTAGCTCTTGTAGACTAGGCTGACCTCAGGCTCACATAGATCCACCTGCCTCTGCCTCTCAACTGCTGGGAGTAAAGGCAAGTGCCACCACTGCCCAACCATGTGTATAAGTTTGACTATTATAGATGACTATTGATTTGTATTTCTTAAATATACATTACAGTTTTAAATAAGCTGCATAAACATTTTAAGTTAAATAAGAGTGGAAACATACTCATAGTATAACAAAATTGACCTTAAATTTGTATCAATAGACTAAAACCAATACTAAAATAAAGTATTTTGAGTTTAACAGCTGGTATTTTTTTTTTGGACGAAAGTCGATTCAATAATCTGTCTTCTCATCATTTATATATCATATCCCCTTTTTTCTTTAGAAAGATATTAGCTATGACCATTAATCATTTATAATCATAGTCAACCCTATTTAAATAAAAACAAATATTTATAAACAACATGTTGGGAATTTGGACATAGTCTTCTGTACTATTTACTGTTGATTGGTGGTGCTTGTAATCTTATGGTGATCCTGAAAAAATTTAGAATTATGGTTATATCTTAGCTGTAGCAGTCTGTGAGACCACATTATCTCAGCTACCTTCCTTAAAGTGCTTGGAGAAGCTGGATCACCTGGACCATCATTCCCATCAGAGACCTCTCAGAAGGTCTTGTTTCGTCAAACTGTATTAGCCTGGAAGGAGTCCATAACTTCTAATCTTCTTCTGTGGAAACAAAAGCAGAACTTCTTTTCCAAAGCCACATATCCTTATACCTAAATTTAAAAGTCAAAATACCTTTATGTGCATTTAGCTAATCAGAACCCACAATCAAATGTCTCTCTACAGTTAGGTCATTAACAGTTAAAAAATTGAAAGAAAACAAAAAAGTATACTTAATTTAGACTCTCTTTATTTTCCATTTTCATGTGACTTATTATAGCTTTTATTACTCTTTTTCCTTTTTACGAACCTCAGTTTATTATCTTCAAATCATTCTTTTAATCTATGACTTTGTCTGTTCTTTATTCTTTCTTTCCCAAGCTTATGTGTATTTACCCAACACATTGTGACCTGTTCAGAGGCTTTTTTTTTTTTTTGGTCTGAACATTTCTTTATTGCTTATCTGTAATCATATTTTGAACAGAAGAATTATTAAAATGCTAAGCACACATGGCTAGGACCAACATAGATGCTTTGGCTCTTGGCTTCTTTCATTAGGCTTTCCAACATGAGGAAAATACATTCACTTTCAGCTCTAGGAGCCATGGTTACCACCCCAACCCTAGGAACTAAGCAGGTCCTTGCCACCATCAATCAGCTTGCAGCATGCTGCCCACATCCCCATTCAAATATTCTGTAGCGTGACCTCTCAAAAAAGTCATCAGTGCCACCAGCAAGAACCAGGAATTCATTTCTTAAAGAGCCACGCATCTGTTTGCCACCAGCAAACGGAATCTATCTTTTTTTGTTGTTTGTTTGTTTTTGATTATGTTTTTTTTTTTTTGAAACAGGGTTTCCCTGTTGTTTTAGAGCCTGTCCTAGAACTAGCTCTTGTTGACCAGGCTGGCCTTGAACTCACAAAGATTCACCTTCCTCTGCATCCCGAGGTCTGGGATTAAAGGCATGTGCCACCACCGCCTGGCTTAAAAGCCCTATTTTTAAAAGCTTTTTTTTTTTTTTCATCTTATGTGGATTAATGCCTGACGGTGAGCACCATTTGTAACTGGAGATTCCTCTACTGCTCACCTGTTACTGAATATCCACTCTGAGGTTTACTATTAATTATCAAACTGTTTGTCTGAAGGCTAACTACCAACTAGCTTTTACATCTTAAATTAACCCATTTCTACTATGCTATATATTGCCACATGGCTATGGTGTTACCTTACATCTGGCTTCTTCCAGACTCTGCATCTCCCCGCCTGAGCCTTTTTTCCCCCCTGTATCTTTGCTTGGACTTCCTTCCTGGCTCTATTCAGCCTATTGACCAAATCATCTTCTTCTTTAACCAATGGCAATGAGACAGATTCACAGCATACAGAAAGACATCCCATATCAGGTAGGGTCTAGGGAAAGCCCACAACTCACCGAGAGAGGGAGGCCACTGTCTGAAAAATGCACAGGGGTGTTTGGGGGGAAGAAGTGTATGTAGTGGGAGTTGACTGCAAGCAGAGGTGATCACTGGTGAGGGTTTAACTTTGGCAGCATTTGGAACTGAAGGACCTGTGGAGTTTACTGCAGAAAGGCTAAAACAGAAACATCCCAGACTTGCTCAGAGGGCTTGGAAATAAAAGAGAAAAATTTAGTCAATGAGGCTGTGTTTCCAGCTACATGCTGCTCCAGCCTCAGCCAGTGGCTTCAGAGCCACAGGAAAACAGCTTTTTCATAAATTTGTGCCCTCAATTTCAACACCCAATGTAGCATGAGCCTAATAGATCTTATGAATAAAAACATAGAGTCAGATATTGAGATAAAAACTAAAATATCCAAGAAGCAAAGAAGAACCACAGTCACCTCTTAACTCTCTGACTCCTCAGACCTAAAGGGTTGAGATCTTATCTCCATTCTTCCTTATCACTTTGTGTCTAAAGATACAGACCTCCAGACATCTATGGTTAACTAGTAGCTTGCTCTGCCCTCTGATCTCCAGGCAAGCTTTGTCTTGCAGTACAAAAATAAAATATCACAATAAGGATGTTCAACTTAGAATTTCCATTAGTAGATTTTTTTTAAAAAATTTGAAATTCTGTATCTGAAATGAGAGAAATATTTCAGACTGATGTTTGTGAATGTGTTTATGCAACTTCATGTCTGACATTTTCTATGTGTGTGTGTAATCTGAGAATATGTAAAACACATGAATTGGCTGTTAAATTTTTGTGATCATATGTGTTTGGAATGTGCTATAGATAAATATGATAAAGTCATGCATGAATATATGAATTGCGTTGCCAAGTATGACTATGATTTCAGTTTTTCCTCTCAATTTTAATTGAAACAAGAAAAAATAGGTAACTAAAATAGGAAGCAAATAGACTTCTCTATTTCCCACTTCTACCAACAATTTGTTTTGCTATTATAGCTTACTCTTGTTTTAGCATATTATTTTACAACAACCAGAAATTAACAAACAAATCTTGTGGCTGATGTGATATCTCCTGCTGTTTATGAATCAAGAAAAGAAAATACAGATTTTAGAGATCCTTCTGCAGTATACATATTCTCAACAAAATACTTTCTAACCTTGGGGAACATTTGCAGAATAAAATCTATTGATCTATATCCTTCTACATTACTGATTAGGATAAAAATTTTAATTAAAGATAAATAAATGTGTTTCTATTGTGACTCGGGAAATAAAGTATAATAGCATAGTCACTAGGACTCAGAATGTTAAATAGCAGAAAATGAGAGACTCAGTTCATTCTGTGTCCATTGGTCCTGCTCAGCAGAATGCAAATTAGAAAGGTACTTAATCTCAGGCATTGCTTTTAATTTTATTTCGAGATGTGTATGCCTTTATAGTTCCAGATGCATTTGCAAAATTAAAAGTATAATTTATCTCCCAAAGCAGTGATCTGTCAGTTGGTGACTTAGTTTTCAAGAAAAACTGGCCATGCCGGGCGGTGGTGGCGCACGCCTTTAATCCCAGCACTTGGGAGGCAGAGGCAGGCGGATCTTTGTGAGTTCGAGACCAGCCTGGTCTACAAGAGCTAGTTCCAGGACAGGCTCCAAAACCACAGAGAAACCCTGTCTCAAAAAACCAAAAAAAAAAAAAAAAAAAAGAAAAACTGGCCCTAAACAATATTCATTCACTGCTATGTCTGCTCTCAGGAAGAGAAGTGTAATAAAAAACGCCCTGTGTCAAGGTTAGGTGACAAAGATGCTAGTCAGTTCTTCTGCTTACTTTAAACTTATACAGGTAACTGACCTAGAGATGCCCCACCTTTCACCTCATATCACCAGCTGTTTAAAAATAAATAAACTATTAGAAAGTGTTGAGAGCCTTTTTACTGGAAGCACCCGAGTCCTGCTGCTTATTCTCCAAAAATAGAAAGGTTCTTCTAAGATCTGAGTATTAAATACAAAAGCAAAGTCATGGGTATGTTTTAGGTGGAGTAGTGCCTACTTTGAGCTCTGCATAGATACCATAAGGCACAGGAGAAATGCGTGTTCATATTTTAAAGAGAATATATAATTACAATATAAAAGCTGAGGGCTAAGAATGTACACCAGTTGGTAGCTTACTGAAGAAATGCACATGAGATAATATTTCCCTTTGGCTGATCTTCATAATCTCCCTTGGCATCACCCAAAACTTTCCAAAATACAATGTTGCACTGATTAGTATATTTTACTCATAGATACTCTATAATGTTTTCTTCATATTTGTGTATATATCTGCTGATTTATTTTGTTATTACTTCATAAGTATTCCTAGAAATTGCCAGGGGTAAAGAGCAGAATGTACCATTCTAAGTCATTAAAACAATGTGAGAAACAGTGAGCCTTGAAAAATAGATCCACCGATTAATATCTATTAGTTGTTCCTCATGTAATTTTTATTAAACCAAGAACCATTCTCAATGTGAGTGTGGCTAAGAATTAAAGTCTATCACAGTATGATTTTCCATTGTAAAATGACAGCTAGTTTTTGGTATGTGTTTCTTATTTTTATTAACTTTTATTGAGCTCTACATTTTTCTCTGCTCCGTTCCCTACATCTCCCCTTCCCTTCAACCATTATCCAAGGTCACATGTTTCCAATTTACTCAGGAGATCTTCTCTTTTTCTACTTCCCACATAGATTAGATCTATGTATGTCTCTCTTAGGGTCCTCATTGTTGTCTAGGTTCTGTGGTATTGCAAATTGTTGTCTGGTTTTCTTTGCTTTATGTTTAAAAACTACTTATGAGTGAGTACATGTGATAATTGTCTTTCTAGGTCTGAGTTACCTCATTCAAAATGATGTTTTCTAGTTGCATCCATTTGCCTACAGAATTCAAGATGCCATTTTTTTTTCTGCAGTGCAGTACTCCATTGTGTAAATGTACCACATTTCCCTTATCCATTCTTCAGTCAAGGGACATTTACATTGTTTCCAGGTTCTAGCTATGACAAACAAAACTGTTATGAACATAGTTGAGCACATGTCCTTGTGGAATGATTGAGCATTCTTTAGATTTATACCCAAAAGTGGTATTACTGGGTCTTGAGAAAGGTTGTTTTCTAATTTTCTGAGAAATCACCACACTGACATCCAAAGGGGTTGTACCAGCTTGCATTCCCACAAGAAGTTCAGGAGTGTTCCCTTTATCCCACAACCACTCCAGCATAAGTTGTCATCAGTGCTTTTGGGTCTGAGCTATTTTTACAGGTGTAAGATGGAATCTCAGAGTTGTTTTGATTTGCATTTCTCTGATGACTAATGATGCTGAGCATTCCCTTAAGTGTCTTCCAGCCATTTTAGATTCCTCTGTTGAGAGTTCTCTGTTTAGTTCTCTATTCTACTTTTTTATTGGAGTATTTGTTCTTTGGATGATGAATTTCTTGAGTTCTTTGTACATACTGGAGATCAGAACTCTGTCTGATGTGGGGTTAGTAAAGATCTTTACCCATTATGCAGGCTGTTGTTTTGTCTTGTTGACCATGCCCTTTGCTTTACAGTAGCTTTTCAGTTTCAGGAGGTCCCATTGATTGTTTCTCTCAGTGTCTATACTACTGGGGTTATAATTAGGAAGTGGTCTCCTGTGCCAATATGTTCCAGTGTATTTCCCACTTTCTCTTTTGTGAGGTTCAGTGTGTTTGGCTCTAGGTTGAGGTCTTTGATCCATTTGAACTTGAGTTTTGTACATGCCAGCACCATTCGTTTAATATGCTTTATTTTTTCCATTTAATATTTTCTTTGCTTCTTTCACAAAGATCAGGTGTTTGAATGTGTGTGGATTAATATATGGGTCTTCAATTCAGTTCTAATAGTCCTCTTGTCTGTTTATATGCCAATACCAGGCTGTTTTCAATACTGTAGCTCTGTACTAGAGTTTGAAGTCAGGGACAGTCATGTTTCCAGATGTTCCTTAATTTGTATGATTGCTTTGGCTCTCCTGGTTTTTTTTTTTTTTATTTTCTGTATGAAGATGAGTACCATTATTTCAAGGTCTGTGAAAAATTTTGCTGGGATTTTAATCGGCATTGCATTGAATCTCTAGATTGCTTTTGGTAACATTGCCATTTTTACTCTGTTAATTCTACCTACCCAAAGCATGGAAGATCTTTCCACTTTCTGATGTCTTCTTCAATTTTTTTCTTCAAAGATTTAAAGTTCTTGACATGCAAGTCTTCCACTTGTTTGGTTAGAATTATTCTGAGATATTTTATGCTATTTGTGACTATTGTGAAGGGTGATGTTTCTCTGATTTCAATATCAGCCCATTTATCATCTGTGTACAGGATGGCTACTGATATTTTTGAGTTAATCTTGTATCCTGCAACATTACTGAAAGTGTTTATGCATTGTAAAAGTTTCTTGGTAGAATTTGTGGGGTCACTTATATAAACTATTATTTCATCAGCAAACAGTGAGAGTTTGACTTCTTCTTTTCTAATTTGTATTCCCTTGAATTCATTTTGGTGTGTTATTGCTCTAGGTAGGACCTCAAGAACTATACTGAATAGATATAGAGAGAGTGGACAAACTTGTCTTGTTTCTGTTTCTGGTGGTATCACTGGAAATTTCTTGCCATTTAGTTTGATGTTGGCTATTGGCTTGTTGTATATTGCCTTTATTATGTTTAGGTGTGTTCCTTGTATCTTTGCTCTCTCTAAGATCTTTATCATTAATGGATGTTGTATTTTTGTAGAAAGCTTTTCAGTGTCTAATGAGATGATCATGTGGTTTTATTTTTCAGTATGTTTTTATTGTGAATTACATTGACAGATTTTTGTACGTTGAAACATCCCTGTATCTCTTGGATGAAGCCGACTTGACCATGTGTTTGATGGTTCTAATATGTTCTTCATTTCAATTTTTCAGTATTTATTTAGTATTTTTGCATCAATGTTCATGATTGAGATTGGTCTGTAATTCTCTTCTTTAGTAATGCCTTTATGTGGTTTGGGTATCAGGGTAAATGTAGCCTCATAAAATGAGTTTGTCAATGTCCCTTCTTGTTTCTATTATGTGTAACAATTTGAGGAGTTTTGTTATTAGTACTTTCTTGAAAATCTTTTAGAATTCTGAGCTGAAACCACCTTGTCTGGTCCTGGACTTTTTTTTTTTTTTGGTTGGGAGACTTTTGATGTCTGTTTCTATTTGTTCAGTAGTTATATGTTTGCTTAATTTGTTTATTTGCTTATCTTGTCTTGATTTAATTTTGTTAAGTGATATTTATTCAGAAAGTTGTCCATTTCCTTTAAGTTTTTCAATTTTGTGAAAACAAATTTTTGAAATGTGACCTGATGAATATCTGGATTTCCTCTATGTCTGTTGTTATGTCCCCCTTTTTATTTCTAATTTTGTTAATTCAGATATTCTCTCTCTGCCTTTTGGTTAGTTTTGATAAAGATTGGTCTATTTTGTTGATTTTCTCAAAGAACCAACTCTTTCCCTCATTGATTCTTTATATTGTTTTCTTTGTTTCTATTTTGTTGATTTCAGCTCTCAATTTGATTATTTGCAGCCTTCTAGTTTTCTTGGGTGAGTTTGCTTCATTTTGTTCTAAAGTTTGCAAATGTTCTGTTAATTTATTAATGCAGGAGATTTCCAGCTTTTTATGTAGGCATTTAGTGCTGTGAACTTTCCTCTTAACACTGCTTTCATTGAATTCCATATTTGGGTATGTTATGTGCTCATTTTCATTGAATTTTAGCAAGTCTTTAATTGCTACCTTTATTTCTACCTTGACCCATTGATGATTCAGGTGACCGTTGTTTAATTTCCATGTGTTTGTGGGTTTACTGGAGTTAGTATTGTTGTTGAATTCTAGTTTTAAGCCATGGTGATCTGATAAGATACATGGGGTTATTCCTTTTTTTTTTTTTGTATTTGTTGAGGTTTGTTTTGTTACAGAGTATGTGGTCAATTTTTGAGAAGGTTCCATGAGGTGCTGAGAAGAAGGTATACTCTTTTCTGTTTGGATGCAATATTCTACAGATGTCTGTTAAGTCCATATGAGGCATAACATCTGTTAGTTCCTTTATTTATCTGTTCATTTTTTTGTCTGACTGATCTGTCTGTTGGTGAAAGGGGAGTGTTGATGTCTCCCACTATTAGTGTGTGGGGTTTAATGTATGATTTAAGCTTTACAAGTGTTTCTTTGCCATATGAGGGTACCCTTTTATTTAGTGCATAGATGTTCAGTATTGAGATTTCTTCTTGATAATTTTTCCCCTGACTAATATGAAATGTCCTTCTTTGTCTCTTTGATTGATTCTAGTTTGAAGTTTATTTTGTTAGATATTAGGATAGCTACACCAACTTGATTAGAAAAATTTTTCCAAACTCTTTACTCTGTGGCAATGTCTGTCTTTGAGGTTGAGGTATATTTCTTGTATGCAGAAGAATGGATTCTGTTTTTATATCTAATCTGTTAGCCTGTATCTTTTTTTAGGTGAGTTGAGTCATTTATACTAAGGGATATTAATGACCTGTGGTTGATATCTCCTGCTTATTTAGTTTTATTTGTTGGTAGTGTTAATTAGTGTGGTTTATTTTCCCTCCTTTGGAATTTGTTGCTGTGAGACCATCAATATTCTGTGTTTTTGTTGATGTAGGCAATTTCCTTGGTTTGGAGTTTTCCTTCTAATATTTTTGTAGGGCTGGGTTTGTGGCTAAGTATTGGTTAAATCTGGTTTTGTTATGGAATAACTTGTTGGGTTTTTAACTCAGAAGTTATCTTAGGAAAAGGGCATTTGCATGGGTTGAGAGTGCAGGCTATGCTGGTCACACTTATTTCCTTAAGACAATAGGACAAATCATTTACTATAAATTTAACTATTGTTATTGATGTCAGTATATTACTTTTAAAAATAAAACTTCGTAAAAAGACAACATTGATATAAGAATCTGAGAATTCAGCAACCAACTGAGCAATAGAATTGTATTATTAGTTTTTGAGTTCAAGGTGTTTTTTATTCTTTATTTTATTTCTTTTATTCTTTATTTCCATTGTCCTTGTTACAATTTAATATGAATCTTTTCTTTCTTTGTGTCTATACCTTTACACACTTTCTAACTGTGTAGAACTTAATGGCCAATAAGAAGTCATATGCCTTTGTTACCAAATTCAGATACAAGGATTTCTACCTTGGCCTTCTTGAGAGATATTCTGTAAGTCCTTTGCACTTGAAAAGAACATTTTAAATAAATTTATTAGGTTAACTCATGGAAAATAGCTTATTATATTTGAGGTTATAGTTTAAATATTTCCTCCTTCCTAAACCATGCTCATGTTCCTGCTTTCTTACTATTCTAGTTCCATAAGGTGAATATTGGTTTTTAAATTAAAACTCAATTTAAAATTGATCTTTTCTTCTATAGCTTTTGGCACATCAATTCACTAAATTGTTTTAAATGCAAAAATTTGTATCCAGATACCCTTCAAGACTTCTGAAAGTCATAGACTTAACAAAACAAAGTAACACTGACTAGAAAGTTGGATGAAAGTAAGGGAACTGGAAAATTCTGGAACTCAGCTGGTCCATTAAGTATTGTCCAGGGAGGTCATGCAAAAGAGAGAGATAGGTAAACATGCTGGCAAGAAAATAAGTAACAAAGATGTATGCTCACACAAGAAGAATGGTGAGAAATTTAGGCAGAGCATAAGATTATAATGTATATGAAAAATAGAGATCAGAATTGACTTCACAGATAATGTTCTTATCTATTAAAGACAGAGCAGAGCAAAGTCCTGTTTTTAATAATGGTGGTAATATTTTAATACTTATGAATATACTCTCTTCCTGTCTGTACACATATCCATCCTTAACTCAAGTTCCAGGGATTCTAATTATCTTATATGATCTATACAGGCACCAACCACACACAGGTACATGGACACTAGCATGCTAACAACCAGATAAAATAAAATAATCCAATTTTGAATAAAGTATATGTGAAGCAAAAATGTTTATAAAAGAAGACTGCAGTGGCCTCTGAATGCCATCTTAATGTAATTATCCAGTCATTTCAGAAACCCTTGGTAGAAAAGACTAAATATTCACATTATTTGGCATTAGTTTGAGTTATGCTTAAATTCTGCCTCCCTAGTGCTCTCCTGTCTTCATTTCTCAAAGCTCCTTAAACATTGCTTCCATTGTGATTGTCCCTTCATTTCAAAAGCCTCACTCATTTCATATTCTCTCCTGAATTATAATCTATCACCTAGAGAAGTGGGTGAAACCATCAGAAACTGAGAGGCACAAGGAGAGTTCAAATCTTGAGCCTGCAGACTCAGTTGATGGGATCTAAACTGTTTGGAAAGACACATAACAGACATCCTTTGTGGTGATTTCTTACAAATAAAGTGGCTACATACTCTGTGAAACATGAGGTACATTTGTTTATGCGTGCCAAATAATAAATCAACAAATCAGGGGATACTGGATAATTTAAAGCAAACACTGGTAAGAGAATATTGTATAGTAATACTTCAGTTTACAAATGATTTGTTAAATATAAATCAACTGCTAAGGCTTGCACATGACTTAAAATATTAAGAGAAGATGATAGTGGACTTGCTTGTAATGATGTTTTTGTTCTTGGATGTAAGGGAAAACATGAAAATGGGACTCTGCAGTTGCCCAACTTCTCAGAACAGCCTATGCGTCATGTTTGCAAAATCAGTAACAGATAATGGAGGGAACTTTGGAAATTGCTGAACCAAATCTAATACAGAGAAATCACTGCAAATAAAAGAAGTCATTAGCTGAAGTTGATTAAGGAATTCTGCAGTGGCACATTTATTCTTCCAACTCCTGTTTTTCTCATTTAATTTTTCTTCGAAAACATGCTATACATCTGTGGAGATATAGCCATATTGATGAGATGAGAGAAAAGCAGATATATGTGTATAGTTCATTCATATATATATGTGTGTGTGTGTGTGTGTGTGTGTGTGTGTGTGTACATATATTTATTCAACATAAATTGGTAAGAGAAATGTAAAAATTTATAATTATTTTGTCTTTTAAATAAGACTTATCTAAATCCATTTATATTTAATAACTGGAAGTTTAACCTTTATTTTAAGAAGAGCATTCATTTTTTACCTATATTAAAATCATTGAGAATAACTATTACAAACACACTATTAAAATGGAACAAATTACCACAAAGATCCCAGCGACTGGACTAGGATTTTACAGCTGGAAATGACAAAGTAGATGTTTCAGCTACAGCCTCAATGCCTGTTCATTGCCTGTTATTAACCATTTATGGCACATCTCCTACAACAACAACAGATGAAGTACCTAAGGACTGGGGTTGTATGACCCACCAAAAGCCATAAGTATTATCAGAGAATATTCTCAAAATATTCAGGTTTTAAAAACTCTCTCTATTTTTATTTTGACATAGACTGAATTTTTTATGTTTGATTTTATTACTAATACAAGTCCTTTTAACCATGTCTGCTGAGGACATTAACTGTTAGAGTCACATTGTATTTTTATACACTTACATGGACAGAAATTGTATATTGTTAAAGTATACTATTTGAGATTGAGACTTTAATGAAAGATGACCATAAGAAGAATAGTTAACATATATTACTACCTGAACCTGCTATTTTCATGTGTATGCACCTGTGTATGAGACAACACTGTAAGATCTGCTTTCATAGAAACTATAACTATACAGTACAGATAATTAACTTCAGTAGTAGACAATATATTAGCTCTTCAGGATTTATTCATCCTATAAATGAATCATTATGCTGTTTTCCTTTTACTTCATGACTTGGCAACAACCATTCTTTCTGTGATTTCTGTTTTGTGGTAAAATCATGCAGTATTTGTCATAAATCCTTTTCCACCTCTTCTTCCTCCTTCTTCTGCACATCCCCCATACTGGGAAAATAAACAAATAAACTCAGAAACTCTGACAAATATTTCAATTACCCATTTTTATTTTATTTTGTGAAGGGTCTGGAAAGTAGCCTCGTTTGGTCTCAAACTTGTGATTTTTTTTGTCTTTGTCCCCTTAGAAGCTCAGATAACAAGTGGGCATCACCATACAGAGTTCCAATATTAAGTGAGACAGCCTATTGCACTTAACATGATTTCTTCTAGGCTTATTTATCTTTGCAAATGTCAGGAAATTGAAGTTTACCTCTAGTATGGCATTTTATTAAATGAAACTAAAACATGCTCATTCAATCCTAGTGTTGGAGTTCATTACATAGATAAATGTGAACTGTGTCACTATATCAAGAAGTTATTTGCTGCAAATAAACATTATTTAAAACACACAAATGTAAAAAAATTAATTATTTGTGAATTTCATACAATGTATTTTGATCATATCTACCACTCATACCTCACTCTAACTCCATTCAAATTCACTCCCACATATTGTTTCCAATTTTGTGCCCCTTCTTAAAAATTAATAATCCATTATTTCATTTGGTCTGTATACTCCTGTGTGTGTGTGGGGTCATCCAATGAAGTACAGCCAACTGACCAGAAGCCACACACCTAAGGAAAACTGAATCGCCTATTCTGGATATTGTCTGCAGCTCCATAATTATGGGTGAAATATCATAAGCTCCTCCGTTTTTCATGCTAGAGTGCAGATTAGCTTGATCTGTGTGGTAGGTCTTGGCCAGGCAGCCAAAGATTCTATCAGTTCATAAGTGCTACATTCCAGTCATTTCTAAGACATGATTTGCTCCAGAAGGCTTCAGCCTCTGGCTCTTACAATCTCTCTGCCATATCTTGACATAGTCCCAGAGCCTTTGTTGTGTGGGAGGGTGACATAGAGGTCCCATTTGTGCCTTGTCATACAAACAGCTTACTGACTTATTCATTGTATTTTGCGAAGTTGTGAGTTTCTATGTTAATCACTGTGTACAGTTCAAAGGAACTTCTCTGAAGAAGTCTAAAAGCCACATTAATCTAAACCTATAACCAAAAGTGTACTTCCTGTTTTTCTAGAAGTTTCAGATTCCTGGATTCATCATTCAGATCTTTGTTCCGCTTGTAACTGATATGAATTGAGAGTGAGATGGAAGGGTTAAATTTAATTCTTCTGCATATAGATTCAATTTCCCCCAAATTATTTTTTAAAGACATTGACTTTCACCAGTGATCATGTTTGGCATCTTCCTCAAAAACCAGGTTGCTATAGGTACTTGTACTTACATTTGGATTCTTGCATATATTGATTACTGTAAAATATGCATAAGTTTTTGAAGTAGGAATTGGCATTTACTGATATTGGATAAAGCATTAAACCTCAAGATTCTCAAACACTTTATAGTACTTAATAATAAAGTTATGCACCAGTGAGTAGACTCTCAGTAAATGACTTTTATGAGAACTTGCTGAGAGAAAGCACTGATCAAGTTACATAACTTTACTTTGCTAAGGTGTCTTCATTCAGTAGAGTTACAGAAATTATGGGAAGATTAAGTAGGTTAATATACCTCAATGATGCCTGACATAGTGAAAATTTAATGAGTTATAATGCATTCCAATTAAAAATAAGCAAAGCACACATTTATACAAGCATCATTAATGTTTTAAAATAAGGAATACTTCAAGTAGGATGAAGCAAGTTATGAAAAACTTCTTGAAGGAAATTTGAGCTTAATTGTCTGGAAATTTGAAAGGGATGAATTTTTATTCAACATGTAAGGAATATAGACAATTAGTAAAGCCTGCTTGAACATATATGTGAACTATTCTACACCGTGACGGAGTTAGCCACAATTCAGGAACAATTTTTCCTGGGCTGGTGAAGTTTATAATTCTCCCCACCTCACTTTCCCATCTTCGGAGATGTTATTGGACAATCCTTCATGGAAGCCCAGTCACCTGTCAATTCTGACATATGAGTTTTCCATTTAAGTTTTGAGTTATTAATACACAAAAAATTATCCTTTTTTTTCCCAGATGAAATAGACTCTTTAGTCCTTCTCTTATGACTCAGAAAACATTTTGTAGAAAGTGTGAGATGTCTTCATTTATATATGCTTATATGACCTTGTACAGATATTATGCAATGAGTTTTTTTAATTTCACAAAAATATACTGCTTTAAGTTGTACCTTTATTTGTCTGCAAATAAGGTAATATTGTATTTGACCTTTTATACATAATCATATTTCTTTTTTATATGTATTCAAACTTATATAGTATTTCTTAATTTACTTTTAAAAATGTTTTTTTTTCAATAATTTGTGTGTGGTGTGTATCTCTCTGTGTGTATATGTCTTTGAGGAGTGACGGTATGTGTACATGAATGCTCATGACCTAGAGGCTACAGATTGCCCTATGCATCTGACATTGAAGCTAGAAACTGAACTCTTTTATTTGCCTCTTTTATTGAAAAAAAATTCTTGCTGCACCAGGGTGACACACGTTTTTAATCCCAGCAATCAGTAGGCAGAGACAGGTGGATCTCTGTGAGTTCCAGGCCAGCCAGATCTAAAGAGAAAGTGCCAGAGCAGGCTACATAGTTACACAGAGAAACCTTGTCTCAAAAAAAGGAAGGAAAAGAAAATAAAATAGATTATTTTCTTATATAGTATATCCTGATTCCCCTCCCTTTACTCTTCCCAGTTACTGCCCCCTTCCCTCCTATCCAGACCCACTCCATTTCTGTCTCTCATTAGAAGATGACAGACAGGGTTTCTCTGTGTAGCTTTGGTTCCTGTTCTGGAACTCACTCTGTAGGCCAGATTGACTTCAATATCTCATAGTTCCACCATCCTCCCAAGTCCTGGAATTAGAAGTGTGTGCCACTACCACCCATCTGGATTTTACACTCTTTATATTTCCACTTCCACAGGGCTCCCTGAATTTTGAGGAGAGAGAATTGAGAGAAACTTCCCATTTAGAACTAGATTATCCAAGCGTCTCTCTCTCTCTCTCTCTCTCTCTCTTTCTGTCTTGTCTCTATTTATCTTTTTCTCTTTATAGTATCTGGCTGTATGTCTCTGTATTTGGGGAACTTAACTGTTGAATCCTCTTCCAAAGCAACACACAACAAACCTTCTTTCCATAAACACATAGCCTTTCTTTAAAGAATGCTAAGTAATATTCAATGTATTTACAAATGGAAGAATCTAATGACATGACTACTAAATGTCAAACAGTAAGTGTATTTACTAAGTCATATGCTGCTTGAAATACTTAAAGACAGAATAATCTATGAAGATATCTTTTTGAGTAATATTCTTACCCAAGATGTGTCTAGCAGAATATTAAATGCTACAGGTAGAGGTGATGAATACATGTTTGAATCTTCACATGTTTTCTATGCTTGGACAAGTTTACAGGACAAGCTTGGGACAGAATAAGTTGAAGCAATTTAAAATATATTAAATAATAGATAAATTATGAAGAATGAAGTAGAATTAGTCAAAGGATTCAAATGAAAAGTAATACATACCAAATTGGATTTGTAAAACATAGAACTCACTGTGATGGATCTGTCAACTTGATTGTAGTTAGAATTAACTAAGAGCCACACTTTTTTTGTAGGCTCAGTGGGATATTTTCGAAAAGTAGTAATAAGGGAGAATACTCTTCCATGAATGAGTGGCATCTTTCAGTATCATCCCAAGTATAAATTGATCCATGTGGAAAAATATTGCTGTATGTGTGCCCTCTTTTACCCATTCCTATTATGTGTATCTACTCTTCCTGATGCCGTGCTATGCTGATAATCAAAACCAAACTTTTTTAGACCTTTTAATGTAACCTAAATCTATGACGTGTGTCCCTTTAGGATTCATTCAGACCTTGTTAACAGAATGGAAACTGCTGAAGAATCCAGCATTATTGTCTGAGAGTATACATGGTTCTCAGCCTTCTTAGTGTACCTATAATCATTGTTTTCTACATAATGAATATAGAATAAGCCAATCTAATAACTTCCATGGTAGTATATACTCATTCTTTGGGTTATAATTTATAATTTATATGTAAAGACCTTGACTAACAAACATTATTTGTATTGTTACATAAAGGGCTTTGCCCCAATTTAGACATTCATGTCCTTATGTGTAAAACTAAAGATTTGATAATCCTACTAGATACCTTTTATTTGAGAAGCTCCAAGAAACTAATGCTACTCATAAGGCACCCCTCTGTTCCCAGGAGAGGTAAATTGCTTCACCAGTCGAGAGGAGGGTCTCTCCTTGTCCCAGTCCCTTCTCCTTTAGATCTGACACCATGGTTGACTCTGTCTTGGTGCCCTCCACCTATAACTACTTGCCTTTATATAAGAAAGGAGGAATATGTTGGGAGCCGTTTCCCCCCCTAAAGATTGTTACAGAAACCATCACCTTGGGGAGCCTGCAGGGAACCCCAAACCCATAATTATGTTAAGAATAGTCCTATTGGCAAAACCTGCCCCACACCCAATTAGCTATTCGCTAATTGCTAACGAACCTAATCTGATAGCGGAACTGCCTCAAATTCCAGCTATCCAGGGAACTAGGTGTGGCAACTCCTGACTTCTTGGCTTACCTGACCGGATGTAGGTTACGTGACTGGGACCACGCGGCCAGATTCCATGCTCCTGTGCCCTGCTCCCCAAGCCCTCATTCAGGGGGTATATAAGTTGTTACCCTGTCCCTAATAAACGGAGGCTTTGACAAAAAAAAAAAAAAAAAACTAAAGATTTGAAGTAGAGCATGATATTTTCCTGCATCATTCTCTACATCATTAGTTGAGATAGGACAAGTCTTAGTTGTTTCATTTATGCACAGTTTAACAGAAACCATCCCAAATGTTTATTTCTGAAAATAAGCACCAATTCATTTTCTTTGACAACTTTATAGAATCTCTGGGTTCATAATGGAAATTCTCTTCCTTCACACAGCATAAGCTGCATCTCAAGTCTTCTGGGGGCTTTATTGAGCTGAAACTCCATGATACTCTACCAATGGCTGGTTACTGATGTTGGCCTTTGTCCAGAAGCTCAACAGAGTTTGCAAAGAGAGTACCACTTCACAGCTTCCTCATATGTCTTAGATTCTTGGAGGAGTACAGATTTGTACTAGCAGGAAGCATCTCAAATATGATTGTTCAGTAGGGAGAAAATTATTAATGTTTTTAATGACTGTTACTGGTATAATATTATTTCCACCCTTATTGTAGAGACCAGTTTCAAGAAGATGAGGATGCAACATTTCACCTCTCACTAGAGCAAATGACAAAGTCATCTGTAGTAGGTATTTATTTCATAACTAGATACACATACATATGCACACTAAGAAAACTTTTACTTTTAAAATGCATGTGTTTTTTCTTTCAAAAATTACACATTTTTAAATTGAAAACAGTTTTTCTTTCATGAACTATATTCTTACTAGGGTTCCTCCTCTCCCAACTTTTCCCATATCAATCCCAGGTCACCACCTTCCAAAGTCTATACCCTTTCCTGCTGTCACTAGAAAGCAAAAAGCCATCTAAAAAAACATAAGTTAAAAAAATCTGAATATGCCAAAACAAAGAAACAAAACAAGAAGCTACTGAAAAAGCATAAGAAATATAAACTCAGAGGCACACACATTGGAAGCACAGATATTCCATAAAAACACAAATATGGAAACCATAATATACAACCAAAGACACACAGAGGAATAGAACATGAATAAAAAGAAAAAGGAAGAAGAAGAGGAAGAAGAAGAAGAAGAAGAAGAAGAAGAAGAAGAAGAAGAAGAAGAAGAGGAGGAGGAGGAGGAGGAGGAGGAGGAGGAGGAGGAGGAGAAGGAAAAGGAGGAGGAAGAGGAGGAGGAGGAAGGCTATGACAACATGAGACATGATGATGATGTGATGATGCTTGGACGAAACAGTCTGAGACAAAAGACACTTCTAAAAATAGAACTGAGTTTGTTGTGTTTGCCATTTACTGCCAGCAATGGGCTTGTTTTTTTTTAAAAAACTATTTTATTGATTTTATTGAGCTATGCATTTTCTCTGCTCCACTCCTTTTCTCTCCCCTCCACTTCTACCCTCTCCCATTGTCCACATGCTCCCAATTTCCTCAGGATATCTTGACTTTTTCTGCTTCCCATGTAGATTTAAACCATATATGTCCCTTTTAAGGGTCCTCATTATTGTCTAGGTTTTATGAGATTGTGACTTGTAGGCTAGTTTTCTTTGCTTTATTTCTAAAAGCCACTTATGAGTGGGTACATATGATGTTTGTCTTTCTGGGTCTTAGTTACGTTACTCAATATGATGCCTTCTAGATCCATCTATTTGCTTGCAAATCACAAGATGATATTAATTTTTCTGCTGTGTAGTGCTCCATTGTGTAAATGTACCATATTTTTCTTACCCATTCTTTGATCAAGGGGAATTTGAGTTGTTTCAAGGTTCTGGATGTGACAAATAATGCTGCTATGAACATAGTTGAGCACATGACCTTGTGGCATGATTGAGCATCCTTTGGGTATATACCCAAATGTGGATCAAAGATCTTAACATAAATCCAACCACTCTGAACCTCATAGTACCCTTGGATGCATTGGCACAGGAGACTACTTCCTAAATATAACTTCATTAGCAAGACACTGAGAAAAATAATTAATAAATGGGACCTCCTGTAACTGAAAAGCTTCTGTAAAGCAAAGGACATGATCAACAACAACAACAACAAAACCAGCAGCCTACAGAATGGGAAAAAAATTTCACCAGTCCCACATCAGACAGAGGGATGATCTCCAAAATATACAAACAACTCAAGAAATTGGTCATCAAAAGAACAAATAATCTAGTTTTTAAAACGGGGTACATATCTAAACAGAATTCTTAATAAAGGAATCTAAAATGGCTGAAAGACACTTAAGAAAATGTTCAAAATATTTAACCACCAGAGAAATGAAAATCAAAACAAGTCTGAGATTCCATCTTAACACCTGTAAGAATAGCTAATATCAAAAGCACTGATGACACCTTATGCTGGTGATATTGTGGGTTAAAGTGAATGCTTCTGAATTGCTGGTGGGAGTGCAAACTGGTACAGCCCCTTTGAATATCAGTATGGTGATTTCTCAGAAAATTAGGAGACAATATTTCCCAATGGGCTTGGTTTTAAGAGTGGTTTGCATTCTCAATAAGACACCGTATGAGAAAGTAAGTTTTCATTTATGAAAAAATATCTATTTAAAATAGCTTCTGTGTTAGAAATGGGACTCTTGATCACCTTACCTCTCAGCACTGGGACATCAACAAGTCCAGACCTCTGCAAGAATTGTGAATGCTGCCTCAGTCTTTGTGAGTTCATATGTGCATTGGGCCAGTTACGTTTAGAACATCTTTTCTCGGTGTACTCCACATCTTCTGGTCTTACAATCTCTCGGTCTCCTCTTTCAATGGGTTCACTGAGTTTTGAAAGTCATAGGTGTGGCTTATAATGAAGACATCTCTTTTAGAAATGGGTGTCTCCGGGTCTCTAACACTCAATACATGGTCCAGCTTTGAGCTTTTCTTTTTTTCCTATCTACTGTGGGATGATGGCTTAGCAAGACACTGATCTATAACTATAGTCATTTTGTTGATATGTTCCTTTAGGCAAACAGTAGCTTTTCCTCTAGGACCTTAACCTATCAAGTCTCAGGTTCATGACATTTCAGTGTTGGTGATAGTTTAGATCTCATAGAATGCATGGAGTAAACCTTAATCCCAATTAGTACTGGCTCATTAATCTCACAAGGTTTGTGTCACTATTGTATTAGTGCATCTTGCATGCAGGTCCCCACTGAAGTTCAAAGAGTTTGGAACTGGATTGTTTTTACCTTTCTTCTTTGGGATCATATAGAATACCTTCAAGTGCTGTGAACTACTTCTCCACATTCAATGAGTTGTGTAGACATTTTCTTTAGCAATAGAATCTTTACTTCAGCTTGTAAAGAACAAACAAAAGTCAATACGTTGGGTTATTTGGGGGATTTCATGGGTATATTTGGTCAGCAATTTTGTTAGATGGAACACATTCCCAGAACTGAAGTCTTCATCTAGCAATAGGGGATGTCCAGCTGGGGTTCCATCTCTCCCATTTGCTCATTCCATTTAGATCACATTTCTATATGTATATATTTTAGGAAGCTTCAACTATATTAGATTTTAATCAGCCCCTGAAATAGTTCTTAGTTTTAGCTATCTCTTTCCATATTAATTTCTTAGGCCCTTTTACCCTTCCTATTTCCATTTCTTCTTCCTAGGGCAACCCAATTCCCTCCCCGAATTCCCTTACTCTATATATAATCTCCGTGGTTGTTTTTATTGTGTACTGCTTATATAAGTCTTAACAGCTAACTTCCATATATAACCACTTACATATTAAAGTATACTCTTCTTTAACCTCTAGATTCCTGTGCCCCTTCAAATTCTCTTTTGCTTTTCTGATTGAACTCTAATAGAATATCATTTTCCAAATGAAGGTCACATACACACAAGATATCTTGAAAGTCTGACAAACTAAGGAGCGAGTCTGTTTCTATAAACTCAAGACATTAAGCGTGCATGAGAGAGGGAATGCACAACTTATGCTTGTCCTAGGTTTTCCTCATCAGTACTTAGCCACAATTCTCCAGAAATAGGAATATTGATTTGTTGCATTTGCTGATTTCTATGCATTAAATAATTCCAGAGTGTGAATTTTTAATGTTATTAGAGAGCTGTCAGTGGTTGGGGAATTGCTAGGAATTTAACAAAAGTCTCTGATTGAACACACTTCCACTCAATGAGGGAAGTAGAAGAATAGTAAACAGACCAGTGCATTCATCAGCTTTGAAACCAAGCTGATTATGGATTGGCTTGTCTATTTATTTGTTTGTTTGTTTTGTTGACCATTGATTAGAGATATGGACCTTAGAAATTATTCTTTATGTCTTTTAACTGTATCCTGATTTACAAGTTCTTCACTCTTTGCCAGTCTTCATTTTACATACACATGTGCACACACACACACACACACACACACACACACACACACCTGATGTTTTATATAATGAGTATCTTCAGCCTTTTTTTTAACATCTTGTCTGTGATCTATTAAAAGGAGAGAGAGAAGTTGCATACTCTCTAAGGTGCTGAAGACTGAGTCAATCAGTGGGAATTGGCATGTGGCCAGTTTCCAGCTTCCTTGATCCCCAACTTCTAGAGTCCATTTTCCCCTGCACACTTTAAATAAATCATATATATATATATATATATATATATATATATATATATATATGATAAACTTGTAATGCCAGCAAATCAGTACTGATATAAAAGCAGAATGAACTCAAAGCCCTATGGTCTATAAAGTAAGTTCAAAGACATACTAAGAATTTTACTAAGACATTGCCCCAAAATGAAAAATCAAATGTTAACTAGAACTGTAGCTCCATGGCCCTATCATGCCAGAGTCTGTGTGGATGTCTGTGGCCTATGTAATCACTGAAAGCTATAGACAAGTCCTTGGTGTAGACTGCCACCTGAGTCCACGTTGAGATACAAAGGCCATATTGCCACAAAGCCATTCTAATCTGAGTGTCTTGTAAATGCCAACCTAGGCCAGACTCGAACTACAACTGAGGGTCATAATACCAAAGACCAAAGGCCATGAGATAGCTGGACCCTTTGGTCTGGCCACCAGAAAGCTAGTCCCACCCCTTGCTTGCTGCCTCATGGATAGTACTCCCCCCCCACATCCAGGGAGAACTGGCATCATTGACATGGAATGGTTGGAGGAGAGCTGTCCCCTGCCCCTGCTGTAGCAACAGGAGAGCTGGCCGTGCACAATGGAAAGCTGGCCCTGCATATGGGAGAGTTGGCGCTGCCCCTCCCCTGAGAATGGTGGTCTGAATGGAGGCCCTAATTGACCAACTCAGCTACCACACAGGCCCACATCCAGGGCTTTGAGTTAGCTCACACCAATATTTATCCCATTTATTACCTGATGGAGCACGTGAAGGGATCTGTCCTGGCAGGATCTCCATGATTGCGGAGATAGCAGGGTATCTGAGAGAAATTTCCATGACGGTCTAGTATTGACAGTGTAGCCAGAATCCTTGAATCAGACCAATAACTCATTCCAATGAATATTTGCAAGTAAAGTTGTTTGAACAAAAGGGGATAGAGCATGACACACTGCAGCTCCCAGGGCTACTAACTATGACAAATAAACATGTGATAGAGAGGCAGGGAAGAAGGGACAAGTGTTTTGTTTTGTTTAGAATCACTTTCAATTTTGCTTTTTTCTTTCCTTTTGCAGGGGAAGGATGCAAGGGTGGAGGGCAGACATGATATGACTGGGAAATCAGTGAGATTAGGGTACATGATACAAAGTTCCCAAAGGGAGTGGGAGATGAAAATGTAGCTTTCTTCTAGCTTTGCCTCCTTCAGCAAATCTTTATTACTAAAAGAAGTAATTACTAAAAAAAGATTCTTGTTTTGGTTTTGCGAGACAGGGTTTATCTGTGGAACAACCCTAGCTGTCCTGGAACTAGCTCTTGTAGACCAGGTTGCCCTTCAACTCACAGAGATTCACCTGCCTCTGTCTCTCGAGTGCTGGGATTAAAAGCGTGTGCCACCACCAACCGGCTCCTTCAGCAAATCTTAACAGCACATTGCCTGCTCTTGAAAATATTTGCCTCCTACTGGGTTACCTCATTCAGCCTTAATGTGAAGGGTATATGCCTAGTGTTATTACATTATGTTATGCTGTGTTTGAAATAGAGCACTGAGAGGCCTGGTCTTTTCTGAAGAGAAACAGAGGAGCAGGGGATCTAGGGGAGAGGAGAAGTGAACAGGTCAGGAAGAGGTCAGAAAGGTCAGGATGGGGATGTACTGAATAACAACAGAATAAATAAATAATGAGAAAAAATAAATGTAGCTCCCTGATACAGTGATTTTCTAGCATGTATAAAGTTCTCAGTTTGATATTCAATATTAAAATAATAAAATTGTTGTTTTTTCTCAATATTTTTATGAGTTTCCATAGGTTATATATGGATAGCTGTGCCTTGTTTTCCTTATGCCCTGAACTAATGTAGCTACTGAAGTGGAGGAGATTCTGATTTGGGAGAATGGTTGTACCTAATGTAGCTGATTTAAACAACCATGAACAAATTTCTGGGTGTATTTTTAAATTTCTCTCTCTAGGGTTTCAGTGCTGGGTATCAATATTGAATTCCCATTATTAATTTTCATCAGTCCTGTGTCTAGGGTCCCTTATTTCTGAAAGGGGAAAACATAATTCAGATTTTGAACTTCTATATAGTAAGTCTTTTTCAGCAACTTTCTATATGACCTTGAATGAATCAGAGGTTTTTGTTTTGTTTTGGTTGTTGTTGTTGTTTAGTGTTCTCATTTATGATAAGTTGATAAGCCTTTAAAAACAGAATATAATGAGACAGTTTATTGAAAAGGGCTTTGTAAATTATGGTCTATTTGTATAAAAGAAAATGGTTGCTGCTGGGGAGTGATAGCTCATGCCTTTTATCTCAGCACTCTGGAGGCAGATGTAAGCGGATCTTTGTGAGTTCGAGGCCAATGTGATCTATGAGAGGTAGTTCCGTGACAGGCTCCAAATCTACAGAGAAATCCTGCCTCAAAAAACAAAAACAACAACAAACACAAAACAAAACAAGAAGAAGAACAAAATAATGGTTCCCTTACTAGGAACTCTTGAGCAGAACTCTCTGTGGAGGTAGCATATGTTTACATGGAAAGTGCTTACAGGCACTGACTTGTTGAAGGCAGCCAGCTGATACTGTATTACTGAAAAATATTTCCTCTGTATGCCATCACTCTATGTACTATTGCCTTCAGAAAGAAGTCTGTAGACCAGTGGGACCCATCTGTCTCAAGCAGCAGGCCAAGCAGCTCCAACTTGTCAACTGACAACCTCTGAGCTCAGTTGGTTTCTTCTCAGTGTATCTCAAATGCATCAATTTCAATCGGCTTAGATACTTGATCTATAGAGTGCCAAACCAATTTGACTAATCTGAGTACTGGTTGCTCCAGGTAATTTGGAGCTATATAGGCACATGGTTTGTACAGAGAGCTTTGTGTGAATCCCAGAGCTCTGAAATTATGGGAAAAGCTTCTTATGAAACATGCTATTAATGCTCCCAAAACTTATCCTTTCCAAAATACTTTTTCTCTATTACTTTTATCTTTATTTTTAATTTTTTAGATGGGTTTTATTTGTATCTTTGGCTGTCCTGGAACTGACCCTGCAAACCAGGCTGCCCTTGAATTCACAGATATCAACCTGCCTTTGTCTCCCAAGTGCTAGGATTAAAGGTGTATGCCACTACACCCAACTACTCTAGTTCTTTCTTCTTTTTTATTAAAAAAGAACTTTATCTTTTTTTTCTCCTAATGTATATTTTCCCCTATGTATATTTTTAAACACACTCTAAGCCATTTAGAGGCTTTTTTTTTGACATATGTTTTCCCTGTGTAATAGCCCTAGTTATCCTGGAATTAGCTCTTGTAGACCAGCTGGCCTCAGACTCACAGAGATTCACCTGCCTCTGTCTCCCAAGTGCTGGGATTAAAGGTGTGTGCCACCATCGCCTTGCTAGAGGCTTCTTCATATGAATTTTTTACTGTATATTTCTTTCTTTTTTTTTTTTTTGATCACAGGAGTCTTTCATTTATTAAGAGATATAACTAGGATCAAAGCCTTGGCTTTGGCAACTAAATTTGCTCCACTCCTTGGCTTCCTTAAAGTCTTGTTTATGGTGATGGTCCTGGTGGCAGCTACTTTTTTACCACAACTTTGTAGTGCTTTAGGTCCATATCACCACCAAAAAGCATGCAGGCAGATATCTTATCAAATCATAGATGCACATTGCTATCTTACCCTCATTAACAAAGGTATACAAATAAACATACCTCAAAACAACAGATCCACCACCAGTGTCTAAACTAAGTTACCCAGTTAAAGAAAAATGAGTAGATTCTCTTTAAAGGCATTAGATTGTACAGTGATTTATTGTATGTACTAACAGTTCACATAATAATAAAAACAACAAACACAAAAAAACTATAATTTCAAATCTTTTGTGGCTCCATTGATATGGGATTTCCCTCTGTATGCTGTGAATATGTTTTATTACCATTGGTTAGTAAAGAAGCTACTTTGTGCCTATGGCAGTGCAGAATAGAGCAAGGCAGGAATTTCAAGAAGAGATAGAAGAAAAAAGACAAAGTCAGAGACATACCATGTAGCTGCCTAAGGAGACAGATACCCCACAATCTTACTGTTAAACCATGAACTTCATGGTAAAATTCACAATAATAGGAATGGGTTAATTTAAGATGTAAGAGTTAATAAGAAGTCTGAGCTATTAGGCCTAGCAGGTTTTAGTCAATATAGTTCTGTGTGATTATTTGAGGATTGGGTGGTCGGGAACAAACAAGCATCTACACTCCATATGAATTCTATCCAGGAGCAACCTTAATTGATGGAAGACATACCACAGCATGGAACATGGAAGAAGTTGTGATTATAATCTTCAGCTACAGATTTGATAGAGCCAAATTTATTTTTTTGTTTTGTTTTAGATAGTAGACTTCTTCCTCTATGAGTGAAGGGACTCTAATGAATGCTATCAGAAGACAATGATTGACAACGGATTTTTGACTGGTTAAGCAATATTTACATATGACATCACATAACCCTTAAACCAAAATAATGATGAGGTAACTCCTTTATGTGCTAAGGAAATAATTATACTTTGAGAAGTGTAGTAGTGAGAAGACTGGCACCATTATTGTGAAACCAAGAACATATGATTAGAAAAGTCATAAGCTCTAGAGAATAATTTTCAGTAATCATTTAGATTATCATTTGACAGCATTTAAATGTAGAATAATTGAATACAAAAGAGAAAGTAACGAAGGATGATTTGTAGACTTTAAGATGTAAGGAAATTATGCCAAATTGCCACTGGAAATACAGAATGAGCAGATCATGATGTGAAAAGATGACTCAATATTTCCTGATTAATTATATTACATTCCTGGAAACTACACTTATGATGTGGGAGTGTCCTATATCAATCTGTTGATTTCATTGGTTAAAATAAAGAAACTGCCTGAGTCCATTGATAGGCCAACCCTTAGGTGGGTGGAGTAGACAGAAGAGGATTCTGGGAAAGAGAAGGAAGCTGAGTCAGAAGGAGTCGCCATGATGTTCCCAGTCCCTGCAGATGCAGGCTAGAATCTCCCCGGTAAGCACACCTTGGGGTGCTACACAGATTATCAGAAATGGGCTAGTCCAGGTGTAAGAGCTAGCCAATGGGAGGCTGAAATTAATGGGTCGGGCAGTGTTTAAATGAATACAGTTTGTGTGTTGTTATTTCGGGCATAAGCTAGCCAGGCGACCTGGGTGTTGGGGACACAACCCCAACGCCCCAATTTCAACAGATGGCTGCCCAACGTGTGGACAACTGAATCCACAGAAAGTCTGAGAAAGCTTGGGAAAGAGTAAAGCATGTTTTCTTGGTAGCAGCACTTTCTCGGGTATACTCTGTTTGCTAGAGGCAAGCATGTGCTCTCATCTAAGAGAGGCTTTCCTGACTCAGCTTTAGCTGCAAAACCCTGCAGCTCATTAAGAGGTCCTGCCACGAAACACTTAAACGGTATTGACGAAAAGCTGAATGCATGCTTTTCGGTTTTCAGCCATAGCAGGAAAAAAAACGGCTGTTTTAAAATGCCGGCTCTCTGGGCTGTGCCGCCATTACAATTTCTGTCTGGCTCCTGTGGGAGACAGAGCTTTTGAATGGAGCATTTGGACTAAAGCTCTACGGCTTGCTTGATGGCAATGTGGACTGCTGTGTGCCTGGAACTGTGCACACCTCAGGCGCACCAAATGGCTCTGAGGCAGGAGCGGCTCAGCTCCGCCATGATGAACTGAACTGGTCTCAAGCAGGAACTACCGTAATTACTGTGATAACAGCGCACTTAAGTTTTAGACTTGGCAGGACACAGGCAGTACCTTATTACCCCTACATGTTGCAACTTAAGTTTTTAAGAAATGCTCCTGGATAGTAAAAAAATTACAGATTCACAATAAAACAGATTCAGACAGACCACTAAATGGATCATAGTGTTGGATGAATGTATGTAGGCTTCAGAGAAAAATAAATATATATATATAGAGAGAGAGAGGATAAAGTTAATGCCTTTAAAAATAAAAAGGTAAAGTCTTTAAAGAGACAGAGTACAGATAGTTAAGAGAGTAAAAGAAATAAAGAAAAATAAGTCACGTAAAAATGGAAAATTCACAGAGAGTCTGGATTATGTATATTGTGTTTTCTTTAAAATTTTTGACTGTAAAGGAGCTAAGTACAGAGAGACATTTCATTATATGGGCTGCCAAGTGGAACCATAATGGATATCATGAGGGTATGACTTCAGAATTTGGGTCTAAGAATATGATGCTTCGGAGAGGGTCTTCTTTTGTTTTCACAGAGGATGAGACCCTGTGGATTTCTTCTATTCCAATTTGGTATGATAGACCAGGCCCTCCTGAAAGGTTGCTGTGAACACCCTCAGAAAACTGCTTCGCTCAACTGCCAACTGAGATGAAACTAGCACACAGGTTATACCATGAAAGACCTAATTAACGACGCCCCCATTCAGCAGGAAGCAGTTTGGAGAGAGAAACTGCGCCCATGTTCCCAAAATATTGTTTATAAATATTTTTTATATTTAAAGGGGGATATGATATAGATATAAATAATTTGCATTGATGTGGATTTTAATGTCAATTTTGTTATATGTATATGTATTTCTGATACTGATTAAGGTATTGTGATTGTGTAGTTCATTTAAAATGTAATCTATAATTAGAAAATATAGGTTGTTGATGAATAATCATAAATAATAGTCAAATTTGTAGTCATGTTAGATTTTCTAGATATATAGAGATACATTTTAGTTAGACATTCTTCATATCTTTCAAAGACTGCAGAATATGGCATTTAAATATTTTAATAACTTAGGTTTTTTCATGACAATGAGACACGTCTGCTCCTGGCAGCACCAATCTACTTCGAGAGGAAGATGGGCATCAAAGAGGATCCTTATGGAGTTTGATAGCCATTTGGGCAAGAAACTGCTCTTGCCTGGACTGATGCATAAACTGGACACAAAGAACCCGCAGAAAGAGGACTGCTGAACTTGCCTAAAGGTGAGATGATCTTTCAGGGTTCCTGATTCATAAAAGAGTCTATGAGACATTCTGCAGGACGCAGGACACAGCAGATAGTGACTGAACTGTCTTTGAAATTTCCTGCTTCATGAAACTGTCTGCTGGATACTATGGGCCTGAAGGCCAAAGATGGATGCCCCAACGGTACAGAGAAACTTTGGGTGACTGTCCAGGCAATGAGATGTCTCTGTCATTTCTAGAGTTTTCTTATTTCTTGTTTTAATATTATATCCTTCTGGAGTCTTTGATGGAGCTGAAGAATGAATAGATAGTTATAGTTTTCCTTAGTTATGATAAAAGATAAAATAGATATAAATATTGTAACTGTAATTCTTACTTGATAACTGTTTTGCTATATGTAATTGTACTATGTTAAAATGAAAGCCTTTCTTTTTGTTTAAACAGAAAAAGGGGAAGTGATGTGGGAGTGTCCTATATCAATCTGTTGATTTCATTGGTTAAAATAAAGAAACTGCCTGAGCCCATTGATAGGCCAACCCTTAGGTGGGTGGAGTAGACAGAAGAGGATTCTGGGAAAGAGAAGGAAGCTGAGTCAGAAGGAGTCACCATGATGTTCCCAGTCCCTGCAGATGCAGGCTAGAATCTCCCCGGTAAGCACACCTTGGGGTGCTACACAGATTATCAGAAATGGGCTAGTCCAGGTGTAAGAGCTAGCCAATGGGAGGCTGAAATTAATGGGCCTGGCAGTGTTTAAATGAATACAGTTTGTGTGTTGTTATTTCGGGCATAAGCTAGCCAGGCGACCGGGGTGTTGGGGACACAACCCCAACGCCCCAATTTCAACACACTTAGGAACATGTTTTATGTGAGTATGATGGTCATGCAAATCAGTTAATATTGTAATTGCTACCAACCATCATATGATTACAAAGTCATGAGACTGGGTTGCTAGATAGGCCTCTCTGAGGAGATAAGACTCCATGCATATCCAGAAAGATCCCATAACTAAACCTCAAAACAGAAGTCAGAGTAAGAAAGATTTAAATGCTAAGTTGAGAAAGAAGAACTAGGAACAATGGGTGGCATTTCATTAGATGCTGAAAAAGCATTCAACAAAATTCAACACCCCTTTATGATAAAGGTATTGGAGAGACTAGGGATACAAGGGTCATACCTAAATATAATAAAAGCTACTTACAGCAAGCCAACAGCTAACATTAAATTAAACGGAGAAAAATTCAAAGCCATCCCACTAAAATCAGGAACAAGACAAGGATGTCCACTCTCTCCATACCTCTTCAATATAGTGCTTGAAGTTCTAGCAATAGCAATTAGACAACATAAGGGGATCAAGGTGACTCATATTTTAAAGGAAGAAGTTAAGCTTTCGTTATTTGCAGATGATATGATAGTATACATAAGCGACCCCAAAAACTCTACCAAAGAACTCCTACAGCTGATAAATGCCTTTAGTAATGTGGCAGGATACAAGATCAACTCCAAAAAGTCAGTGGCCTTCCTATACACTAAGGATAAGGAAGCAGAGAGGGAAATCAGAGAAGCATCACCTTTCACGATAGCCACAAATAGCATAAAATATATAGGGGTAACTCTAACCAAGGAAGTGAACTTGACAAGAACTTTAAGTCTTTGAAGAAAGAAATTGAAGATGACACCAGAAAATGGAAGGATCTCCCTTGCTCTTGGATTGGGAGGATCAACATAGTAAAAATGGCAATTCTACCAAAAGCAATCTGTAGATTCAATGCAATCCCCATCAAAATCCCATCAAAATTCTTCACAGATCTGGAGAAGACAATAATCAACTTTATATGGAAAAACAAAAAACCCAGGATAGCCAAAACAATCTTATACAATAAAGGAACGTCTGGAGGCATTACCATCCCTGACTTCAAATTCTATTACAGAGCTACAGTATTGAAAACAGCTTGGTATTGGCATAAAAACAGAGAAGTCGACCAATGGAATCGAATAGAAGACCCTGACTTTAACCCACAAATCTATGAACACCTGATTTTTGATAAAAGATCTAAAAGTATACAATAGAAAAAAGAGAGCATCTTTAACAAATTGTGCTGGCAAAACTGGATGTCAATCTGTAGAAGAATGAAAATAGATCCATATCTATCACCATGCACAAAACTCAAGTCCAAGTGGATTAAAGACCTCAATATCAGTCCGAACATGCTGAACCTGATAGAGGAGAAAGTGGGAAGTACTCTACAACAAGTGGGCACAGAAGACCACTTCCTACGTATAACCCCAGCAGCACAGAAGTAAGGGCCTCATTGAATAAATGGGACCTACTGAGACTGAGAAGCTTCTGTAAAGCAAAGGATACTGCCACTAAGGCAGAAAGGCAACCCACTGACTGGTAGAAGATCTTCACCAACCCCCAACTGACAAAGGTCTGATCTCCAAAATATATAAAGAACTCAAGAAACTAGACCGTAAAAGGCTAATCAACCCATTTATAAAATGGGGCACTGAGCTGAACAGAGATCTCTCAACAGAAGAAGTTCAAATGGCCAAAAGACACCTAAGGTCATGCTCAACTTCCTTAGTGATCAGGGAAATGCAAATCAAGACAACTTTAAGATATCATCTTACACCTGTCAGAATGGCGTAAATCAAAAACACCAATGATAGCCTTTGCTGGAGTGGGTGTGGAGAAAGGGGTACACTCATCCATTGCTGGTGGGAATGCAAACTTGTGCAACCACTTTGGAAAGCAGTGTGGAGGTTTCTCAGGAAATTCGGGATCAACCTACCCCTGGATCCAGCAATACCACTCTTGGGAATATACCCAAGAGAGGCCTTATCATACAACAAAAGTATATGCTCTACTATGTTCATAGCAGCACTGTTTGTAATAGCCAGAACCTGGAAACAACCTAGATGCCCTTCAATTGAAGAATGGATGAAGAAAGTATGGAATATATACATATTAGAGTACTACTCAGCAATAAAAAACAAGGACTTCATGAAGTTTGCAGGCAAATGGATGGAAATAGAGAATACTATCCTGAGTGAGGTAAGCCAGACCCAAAAAGAGGAACATGGGATGTACTCACTCATATTTGGTTTCTAGACATAAACAAAGGACATTGAGCCTCTAATATGTGATCTTAGAGAAGCTAAATAAGAAGGAGAACCCAAAGAAAAATATATAGGCATCCTCCTGAATATTAACCTTCATCAGGCGATGAAAGGAGACAGAGACAGAGACCCACATTGGAGCACCGGACAGAAATCTCAAGGTCCAAATCAGGAGAAGGAGAGAGAGCACGAGCAAGGAACTCAGGACCGCAAGTGGTGCACCCACACACCGAGACAATGGGGATTTTCTACCGGGAACTCACCAAGGCCAGCTGACCTGGGTTTGAAAAAGCCTGGGATAAAACCGTCTTGGGAAAAAACATAGAGACAATGAGGACTACTGAGATCTCAAGAACAATGGCAATGGGTTTTTGATCCTACTGCACGTATTGGCTTTGTGGGAACCTAGGCAGTTTGGATGCTCACCTTATTAGACCTGGATGGAGGTGGGTGGTCCATGGACTTCCCACAGGGCAGTAAACCCTGATAGCTCTTTGGGCTGAAGAGGGAGGGGGACTTTAATGGGGAGGGGAAGGGAAATGGGAGGCTGCGGTGGGGAAGAGACAGAAATCTTAAACAAAGAAAGAAAGAAAGAAAGAAAGAAAGAAAGAAAGAAAGAAAGAAAGAAGCTAAAAATAAAAAGAAAATCTGTAGTATGTTGAATAGGAGTCAAGAAGTACTATTTACTAAAAGAGACTAGGAACATGAATAGTGTTGAAAGTTTCTAAGAGTTTAAGCAAGGTGACATGGTAAATAGCATGAGCGGATAATGGATTATTGCTGTAGGAAGTATTACAGCTTGTATTTACCTGCTTACTGGGGCATGGCCTCTAATATTATTTACAGAGAAGCCAAACATGCATGTGCCCCTTCTCACTCGTTCTCATCACTCTGTTCCCATCAGCTGCTCCTTTGAATTGCATGATTCAATCAGTTAAGTGGAAGATTCTGATTTGTGAGTTTACCTCTTAATAAATGACTATCTATTTCTCAATTCTGAACTAGTGTGTGATTTCTTTAAGAGTCCGACCACCATAACAGGTTATTAAACATTTTAAAAGGCTGGTAATGATAGAGGTCTTATAGAAGTGAATTTAGCAGACAACAGAGAACATAACATGGTTTATAGTCAGTTTCATGGTACATAAGAACATATCTTCAAGTTGAGGTGATGAGTTAGATGTTAAAGAAATTTCCATGTTGATTGATACCATCTGTTAATTAAGAATCTGTCTTGGCCTGTGATAGGGCAAAAGAGTTGAGCTAAGTGGGAAAAACTAATCTGATTGTTGGGAGAAAGAAGACAGAGTCAGAGAAGTCATGTAGCCCTGACCGAGACAGATGCCTGGACTTTACCCAGTAATCCACAAACTCACGGCAATACAGATTAATAGAGATGAGTTAATTTAAAGTATGAAATAGCCAGAAATACACTTCAGCTATTGGTCAAACAGTATTGCAAATAATATGGTTTCTGTGTGATTATTCCAGGGCTGAGCAGCCAGGAAAAAACAAGCAGCCTCTTACAGCAAATTAACACTACAATGTGTACTAGCTAAATCCTCATAAATCCTGAGAGGGCTTTTAAAGCAAATCTAGGCACTAAAATCAAAGTTTAGCCACATTATTATTTTTTTTGTTTCACATGGGCTCTGTTTACTGACAGAATGTTGCAACTCCTTTAAGAGAGGT
Organism: Microtus obscurus; assembly: GCA_963919715.1. Classification (NCBI taxonomy): domain Eukaryota; kingdom Metazoa; phylum Chordata; class Mammalia; order Rodentia; family Cricetidae; genus Microtus; species Microtus obscurus. The sequence goes on from CAWTZC010000490.1 coordinate 6,234,078, forward strand.
CTTCTTGATTCAGCGGTAGCAAAATAAATAAATAAATAAATAAATAAATTGTTTTGAAACAGCCACTTCCTGGTCTATGCTGCTAGCACAAACTGGCTCTTTATGGGGGTTGATGCCCACCACATACTTTGGGTCCAGATGTTTGTGTGCTCAATCAGAGTTGGGAGGAAAGTAGCTGAGACCATGCCCATGACTCAGCTCTCCCCACCAGGGCAGGTAGGGGAATCAGGTCACTAAGCATGCACAAGCAGGAAATCGTGGGAGATTCCTGCCACCATACACAAAGAAATTTCCAGACTTCACGGTGTGCTGCATGGCAGATTTAGCTATTACTCAGATAAAAAAGGGTTTATAGGCTGCACACTGGTAACCCAGAATTGAGGTGGTAAGGATAGCTTCCACCCAGCAGTCTCTCCATGAAGTCTTAGTCTTTAAGTTTTACAGGTATTAATTATTATAGGTCAATAGTTGTTCATTTTTGTTATACATATAGTCAGATTAATTAGGTTTTTTAGATACATAGAGATTGTATTCTGCCTAGATAGGTAATCTTCAACTATTTCAAAGATCTGTAGAACATGGCATTTAAATAACTTAGGGTTCTGTTGTCATGAGACATGATTGCTCCTGATAGCACCAGTTTATTTCTGAGAGAATGTTGAGCACCAAAGACATTCAATTCAGAGTTTGTTTACTTCTTGGCATAATTGACCTTTGGGCAAGGAATTGCCCATGCCTTGACCACTGACAAAATAAGTAGTATATGGACTGGACAAGCAGGACATAAGGAAAAGGACACCCAAACCTTGCTGAAACAATATACACATACACATATCCCCAGACACACATATACATGCATGTATACAAATGATAAGAAGACAAAGATGAAGGCAAAGAGGACATAGGTAGGTGACAACTAGGGAAAAGCAGCATAAAGAGGAAGTTGATGACAAATGTTGATAGATAAAGTGTTAAACTTTTAGTTATAGTTGGCATGGTTATAAATGCCATAAAAAGAAACAAAGGTAAGATATATATATATATATATATATATATATATACATATATATATATATTGAAGTAGGAAAAGGTAGTTATCTTCAAGTCATATTAAATTAAATTTAATGAAATTCCATAACAGATAATATGCTAAAGCATGTACACTTAAGGCATAAATGAACATCTTATATATAAAAAGGAAGAAATGTGGTGTGAAGAAGGAACTACTATACAAAGCATTTCTAAGACATAGAAGTGAAATTGTATTTCACCAACAGGAACTGTTTCAGTATAAGTTTAACACTGTTTTGTTGCATTGAATTTTTATAGAGTGTATTTTGACCACATTTTCCATCCCTAAATTTTCCCGGATCCTCCCCCTCCATCCCTACTGAACTTCATTTCTCTCTATCTTTCCCCTCAAAAAATAAATTAAAATGAAAACAAATAAACAAGCAGCATAACATCAACAAAAACAAAACAGAAACCAAAGTTAACTAGAAAAAAAAAACACCCCACAAACTCAACAAAAATAAAATTGAGTACATGTTTTGGTGGCCAACAAATGATATGTGGACTGTGTGTGTTATAGTGTGGTTAATATACTTACTGACACTCTATTGGAGAAAAAATAATTTTTCCTTTCAAGCAATATAAATTGCAAATAATTTTCTGGTTAGGGTTGGAATTTTGTGTTCACAACACCTTCTCAGTGCTGGGATTTTAAAACTCAACATATTTAATATGTGGAATGTTGGATGAAAAAAACCAATGAGAGGGAAGGTCAGCCGGCTTATTTGATGCATAAGTTGATGTGGTATAATGAAGGAAACTGGGATCTATAGGTAGAAAACCTATGTTTTATGTAATACACAATAAATGTAAATGAGGTACAAAGTATGCTCTTAAATACAGGAATGGAAAATGGGAAAGAGTTCAAAAAGTAGAAAAAACAGTTTGCTAATTGTTTCACTGTTGTGGACACAGAGCCAATGGGCCTGGCTGTGGTCAATTCCATGGGGAATCACACTATCATCACTTTGCAGCACATGAATTAGTGGTCTGGGTATTACTTCTGGCTGCAATGTGTGAGCAGTTTTGGGGTTAAGGCTGGGGGCTGTAATGAGAGACAGATATGGTGAAGGAACACTGAGAACAGACTGCAGCGATGCTAACTGCAGCATGTGTTGCAGTTACTGATGAAGACATGTTGCTCTCACAGCTCACTGCAACCATCATAGAAGAATTTGCTTAACTCTGACCATCTGCTTCATCCCCAGATACTCTCTCCTCCTCCACCCATGAAGATCTTCTAAACAGAATGGAAAGAAAAACGGAAAGGGGGAAAAATTAAGGTACTTCCTCAAACTTGTCTTAGGTTGGACTTCATTGAAGGAGAGTATAATTCAAGTGTGAAATCAAAGGTAGAAAATATGCTTCTAGTCTACATAATTGGATTGAAAAAAATATTATGGAAAATACCTAAAAGCTATCTTTTCAGCTGGCCACATTAGATTGTCTAATGTCCTTTGCTAGGGCAATGGAAAATATAGACAGGAAACCACTAAACCAGGCAGACAGTTTGAAGTCTAGGAATACTAAGCATGAGAGGTAAAAAGCCACACAGTTTTTCAGGGACAGGATGTGTGTAATCAAATCTGAACCCTTTATTCTTCTTACAATGCATTTATTTTAACACTATTTAATATTTGACTTGCTTTTTTCTGTATAATTTTTAAGTTATGCTTTTTTTCTAAAACTTTAATTTGTAGGTACTTAATGACTCCTAAAACATTACTTCTTCATGCTCAAAGCCCCTTTATCACAAACTCATGAGGATTTAGTTGCTGATATTCTTGACTGCCTTACCCAAGGCCTTGATCCTGGCCTAGAAAATGTTCATATTAAACCTTGACCTGAAGAAAGCAAAATGCAGTGCTTACTCTTAGACATCTTCAGAAGTTCAGTGTAGGCCTTTGATAAACATTTCAGAATCTGACACAATTTCAAGGAATACGAGTCTGCACCAAAAGATGAAAAATTGTCATGTGTTCCGGTTACACATAGAATCAGTATTGGAACCCACAGAGTAACTAACTCATGCTTTAAATCCCCAAGCTACACTGCCTCCTTAGCACCCGTCATTACTCACATAAACATTACCAGTGAAAAATTTAGGAAATGAACATGTGTTTCCTCGGAAAATTCTAATCAATTTGGGCATGGTATTATTGCACAAAAGTAATAGAAGAATATTTCATTTTCTTATAGGAGTCAAGATAGAAAATGAACCTTTGACTGATGGAGATAATAGAGCTTCTGGGTTCACTCACTTTCCAGTAACTGCCAAAGCTGGATGCTGTGCTGAGGTAGGGCTTAAACGTTGAGGCTAACTGTCCCCAGATGTTTGTCAATGCTCCAGTTCAGTGATAACCAAGTACAAGGAACTACTTAACTGGCCAGTAATACTGGCTAAAGAGATTAATTATTCGCTATCCCTCTAGATTTTCAGAATTAGAATCTCCAGCATAAAATGTCAATTTTTCCAAGTCTTTTTGAAGGTCTTTGAAGAAGAGCCAAGTATGAACAGTGCCTTCAAGCTAGTTATATTTATTTTGGGGGGACAATGTACACGTATCATAGATACAGTATTTAAGTAATCTACTTTAATCCTTCACTCTGATAAAATATATAACATAAATATTTCAATTATTTTTAAAGCCTTTGATTCAGTAAGTAGCTCTGGATACATCCATAGAGATATAAAATCATCACCACTATCTAATGAAGATATTTTCTACCCCAGAGGGAAATGTGTGACCCCTACTATGTTACTTTACATATTGTCCTCTCCCAACTTTGTAACAGTGGCTCCACTGAGTTAACCAACACAGTTTATCTTCTGAAAATATTTTCATTGCTTATTTTCTACTTAGCCTAATCAACTCATGTCCAACTTTCTTATATGCAATTTTAGAGACCACACCTATGATGATTTTATGCCTATTGATGTGTGTATATTTTGGAAAGCTCTTTAAAATTATAGTACTTCTAATCTTGTACATTTGAAGCAAAAATATAAAATAAACTTATATTTTGTAAAGTATAACATTACACTTATTTAATTTAGCGTTCAATTGTTTTAATGTTGAAAGCATCTGTATTACACTGATAACACATATTGAACTTGACAATACTTTTTAATATTTTACTTATAAGTCTTATTTCCTTATATTTAAAGATGCATTTTGAAATCAAAATTCAGGATTTAAGATTCATGCTTTTTTAATTTTGTTAAAGCATATTCTACATCTTTTGAGATCTGCTTTTAAATTAATTATTTAACTGTTTTGAGTGAATTTCAAATGTCATATTAAGTTGTATGATTCAAGTCTTCTGACAAGATTTATGTTATATACACATACACACATAGATGATAGATAGATGATAGATAGATAGATAGATAGATAGATAGATAGATAGATAGATAGATAGATAGGCATAAGATAGATAGTATGAGTTGCTATGAGTCTTGAGAAAGTGCAGTCAATGCTCTAGAAATATGCTTGCCTACTTCGAAATTTATATTATCTATTTAGATCCCAACAAATACTAGGCACTACTATATTATACTGTTAAGATTAGTATTTTGGATATGGAAATGGAGACCATGTGAGAAGTACTATAGAATTACATAGTAGAGTAAAGAAGTACTCTATATGATCAAATGAGTCACTGGTCTAGAAATGGAAATCTCAGACCTGAGGTATAAAGAAAAGGAATTATTTCAGAACTATAAATGAGTCAGAAGTAGATTCTTCCCAGCAAAGTCTCAGATAGGAATCAAGTCCAGCAAACACTCTGAATTGTCTTGTCAGATTGTGACAGAGTGTGGAATGAAGCCTGCACGTATTTTCCAGCATCAGAGATTGAGTTACAACAAAGGGTACTTTTCTTTTTTTTTTTATTTATTTATTTAAGATTTCTGTCTTTTCCCCACCGCAGCCTCCCATTTCCCTCCCCCTCCCCCAGTCAAGTCCTCCTCCCTCGTCAGCCCAAAGAGCTATCAGGGTTCCCTGACCTGTGGGAAGTCCATGGACCACCGACCTCCATTCAGGTCCAGTAAGGTGAGCATCCAAACTGCCTAGGCTCCCACAAAGCCAATACGTGCAGTAGGATCAAAAACCCATTGCCTTTGTTCTTGAGATCTCAGTAGACCTCATTGTCTCTATGTTTTTTCCCCAAGACGGTTTTATCCCAGGCTTTTTCAAACCCAGGTCAGCTGGCCTTGGTGAGTTCCTGGTAGAAAATCCCCATTGTCTCCGTGTGTGGGTGCACCCCTCGCGTTCCTGAGTTCCTTGCTCGTGCTCACTCTCCTTCGTCTCCTGATTTGGACCTTGAGATTACTGTCCGGTGCTCCAATGTGGGTCTCAGTCTCTGTCTCCTTTCATCGCCTGATGAAGGTTGATATTCAGGAGGATGCCTTTATGTTTTTCTTTGGGTTCTCCTTCTTATTTAGCTCTCTAAGATCATGTATTAGAGGCTCAATGTCCTTTGTTTATGTCTAGAAACCAAATATGAGTGAGTACATCCCATGTTCCTCTTTTTGGGTCTGGCTTACCTCACTCAGGATAGTGTTCTCTATTTCCATCCATTTGCCTGCAAACTTCAAGTCCTTGTTTTTTATTGCTGAGTAGTACTCTAATATGTATATATTCCATACTTTCTTCATCCATTCTTCAATTGAAGGGCATCTAGGTTGTTTCCAGGTTCTGGCTATTACAAACAGTGCTGCTATGAACATAGTAGAGCATATACTTTTGTTGTATGATAAGGCCTCTCTTGGGTATATTCCCAAGAGTGGTATTGCTGGATCCAGGGGTAGGTTGATCCCAAATCTCCTGAGAAACCTCCACACTGCTTTCCAAAGTGGTTGCACAAGTTTGCATTCCCACCAGCAATGAATGAGTGTACCCCTTTCTCCACATCCTCTCCAGCAAAGGCTATCATTGGTGTTTTTTTTATTTTCGCCATTCTGACAGGTGTAAGATGATATCTTAAAGTTGTCTTGATTTGCATTTCCCTGATCGCTAAGGAAGTTGAGCATGACCTTAGGGTACTTTTCTAACTGTTTAATATAGTGATAATTTGTTACACAGCAATGAAGACAATACTGGTCAGGACAACAGGAACAATGCTTCATCCTACAAATTGGAGGAATTTAACTGATCAAATAGATGAGAGAAAATAAATCTTAAAAGCCAGAAAGAAGAATCAGAACCAATTTACGGATTCAAAGATAAAGAAGCCACTATTATCTTTAAACCAGGATATATAATCAGAGGTAAAGTTATCACAGTCCAGAAATGCAATAGCATTGAGAACAGACCAGTGGGAGCAGAAGCCCAAGATGAGATACGGACAATGTGTGAGCCACGCATGTCAGAGCACAGAATGTGGGAGGCAAACAGTTGTTTCCTGTTTATTTTTCATTACTTGTCTTCTCATTGAATAATGTTTTGAGAGACAGAAAAGTAAAGCCTCCTAGAAAATAAGAAACTGTTTTTCTGGGTGATTTAAACAATAGAATGGATGTAATGACAAGAATTTAAATGATCAGTACAGAGGTCTTAACAATATATGGACAACCAACTAATAAACCAGATAATAAACTATTCATTTGCCATCTCTATGGATCTATTCTTCAGGTAGGAAATTTCACATGCATATTTCACAGGCTTCTTTAGAGAGTATACCTAAACACAGATTTGCCATGTGATGTCACCTAAAAAGTTCATATTGGAAAACAGGAAATCCAGGTGAAAATTCTCATTTTACTTAAGTTAACCTTGAAATTTCTTATTGGCTACAATAAAAACTGTGCTTGGATACATGGGGCCAAGAGGCCATGAGTTAGAGAAGCATGCCGAAAATCAAATTTAATACATTCGCCCAATTCTTCAACTCTCCCCAAAATTCCCACTCTTGCCATAGTCCTATCCTGGACTCAATCTCCTCCTCTACCCCTGACTCCTATCCTCGGATGTCTTATTTTGCTTTGGCCCATAGCGTAGAGGAGTTATAATAGTGTGCTCAATTCAAACTCGGGCCCAGTGACACTTCATAGTCTCGGCGGATCTCATTTGACGTTGCAGTCTCAACAGTGAGAATGAGCTCTGATTAACCTGCTCCTGCAAAGGCTGTGGTGAAAGTAATGCAGGGGCAAGGAGCTGTCAGCAAACAAGTGTGGGTTGAACTGCTCTGATTTGTCAGAAGAGCAGCCCTTTATCTGCGCACATCTCCAGACAATTGCTCACTATGATTATAGGAAGTGGTTTTCTTTGAGTTGCTGAGTTTTTACTTGTCCTGTTATGCAAAATTACAACAGCAGATTAGTTCTATACATTCTCATCTCAATTCTGGGGTCCATATACACAAGAGATTTAAGACTTTTGTCTAAGATCACCAGAGTTAGAAGGCAGCAGAGATGCAATTTAAACTTAGTTTTAACTGAGCCCAGACCCTATGTTCCTAATCACTAATCAGAATAACCATTCCTTGAATTTTACTATCAGCTTAGAAATTAGTGTGTGTGTGTGTGTGTGTGTGTGTGTGTGTGTGTGTGTGTCTTTGATGTGTATGATGTTTACTTGTTTGTAGCTAGGAATCTGTATGCACTCATGCAGAGGTCAGAGGGGAACATTGAACATATCATTTTCTGAATTATCCTTTTAATTAAGATAGGATCTGATACTGAACCTATTTTTGTTTTTGTTTTATTTTTAGTAAGGCTGACTGGCCAGAAAGCACCAAAGAGCCTCTGTCTCGAGACTAATCCTGCCCTTGCAATGAGTTTAGAGGCATCGATACCCATGGTCCACTTTTACTTATGTATTAGAAATATGAACTCAGTTCCTCATGCTTGTTCAGCAATTGCTCATACCTACTACAACATCTCTCCAGACCCAGGATCAACTATATTATATCTTATAACTCTCAGAGTGGTTTTTATATTGATTAACAGTGAGAGATAATAGGAAAACCTACCATCAACTGAGGAGAAACAAACATGGATCCTAGCAGCTGTGTGACTCCCTGTCATCCATTGTCCCCAAGCCTCTCAGAGACAATGATTCAGTGTTCCAAGCTGCTTCTGAAATAGTAAAACAGCAGGACTGAAGCAGGAAGCTAGTGATTTAGGGTTGTGTCTGTGCTCCTCCATGCTGCTACTCTTCCCTCAGAGGAATTCATATAAGTGGGGAGTAGATGAGCTCTCAGGGGAGGGAGTGAGGCCAGTGGTGCTGAAGCACGGTGAAATTTATGACCCTATTTCCATCAGCTGCAAGCAAACAAGTAAAGTTGTAGATGCTTAGGAAGTCTCTTCCTTGCTTAATTACACTATTGCTGCCATCAACTAGTTGTGATTTCCAGAATCACTATCGTGGAAAGGGCAATGTGAGCCCTATCAGTCAAACTCTGGTCTGTTTATTCCTCCCTCTATTAGAATTCAATGATTCTTAGCTTTCTGTTTTTATTATTATTATTATTATTATTCACCCAGGTCAAAGGATTGTGATGGGAAAGGTATAAATGTAGAAGGCAGGTATTTGGATCTCGAGTAATAATCTGGAGTAACTCATCCTTAAACAATTGAGTACCCTTAAACAAACAAACAAAACAAAAAACAAACTTTGTAACTCTGCAAAATCCACAGCCATTCCCATTGCTCTCAGCTCATGGAGGATAGTTCTATACCTGACCTGATGAAAAAAAGCAGAGAGTGAAAATACAGGCTTTCTAAAAATTACCTTTAGGATCCTTATATAAGACTTGAAGCAGAAATGAATTTCTTGTCAGGCTTGGGCTCAATTCTTAAATTATCCTATTATGTATATGAAAATATTCCAAAATTCAAAAGCATTCAAATTGGGAAAAATTCTTGGTGTCCAACATTTGAGTAAGAGATATTCAGCCTCCTCGTATATCTTTTGATAGCTGACAGATTTCCTTCACTGTCACAAAATACCTGATATGGTCTGCAGCAGGACAAGAGGTTTACTTCTGTTCTTGACTTCAGTGATTTAACACATGCTTGCTTTGCCTGTGGCAAAGAAGCATATCAAAGATAAGAGTATGTGGTGAACTAAGTTTGCCCAACACACAGCATCTGCAGAGGAAAAGGAGCAAGAATTATAATATTGTCTACAGATGTTAGTCCACAGTGGCCTGATGTCTTTCTCCCAGGTTACACCTTCTGGAAGTTTTACTACTTTTCAAAGTCCTATAGCTGTTGAACAGTCTTTTCATGCATGAATCTTAAAGAAAGATTCAAGGTCCAACTGACCACACTAACATTTATTGAACGATCCTTGGTTCTGAGGTATAGTTCTTGACATAGGGTCATCATGCTTCTTTCTAGACAAATTCGCATCATAGAATGGGAGTTTTGCCCAAGGTCTTAAAGATAATGAATAACAGAACCAGTAACTAGTGACAAAATTTTGCTTGAATCCCCCAATTCTGTATCTGAAAATCCTAAACAGAGTTTTCACCTTCTTGGTTAAAAGCATTGAGCTAATAATTTTGTTTTTTAAAATGTCTTCCTTTAAAGTTAAAAAAAAAAATGTGTGTGTATTGGTTGAGTTTCATTTACTTTCAGTTAGTAGAAAATTCATTATATGCTTTTTTTAGAGAGAGAGAGAGAGAGAGAGAGAGAGAGAGAGAGAGAGAGAAGAAACTCTCAGCCTTAGTGCCATCTTCCTTGATGTGCTCTGAGATCAAACTGGAAGAAGTGAATCAACAGGCTGAAGTGTAAGAGAAGAAAGATGAGACAAAGGTCCAAGTAAAATATCTTGTGCACCCATGAAGGCAGAAGGAGCAGAAATAAGGCATGCTGGAGGCCATGACATGGAAACAAGAAGGTGGACTGTATGCTATTGTTGGTAATAAGTATCAGTGAGTCTGCAACTCACCATCTCTCTGCTGAGACCACCTGTGATAGATGACCATCTTTACAACCAAAGAAGGCCCCATTGGTACTTTGCCCTGGAGCTTGGCATTCTGGACTGGTTTTGTTCTCAGTTGTGACAAACTATAACTCACATACAATAAATCATCTTTTATCACCTTTTTCACAGTCTCAACAGAAAAAAAAAGAAATCAAAACAGAGTAAAAAAAAGTATTAGTTTATGCAACTATCACGCTGCATTGTTTGTTTGTTTCTTTTTTTATTTTTCCCTGGAACCAGAAACACTAATCGTTTCATCCATATCATTTACTAATACTTTCTTCTGTGTTTGTTTCACTGTATATGGAATATTAATTGACAATCCCATGAAAGATTTGCACTCTATAATCCTAAGAAAATATTCCTTTCATAGTAGTTTTAATAGATCATGAAAAAAAGGTTGTTGCACCATGAAAGATACATGTGCTAATTGATGTGAGCACAGGGCAGGTTATGATAAAATAAACATTAACATTTTGCCACTGAACAAAATAGGAAACTGTTTTAGGAAACAACAAATTAAGTATTCCCTAAGGCATATTACATAATAAATAAGAGTCTACCCTTACTCTAGACAATGGGTCAGTTTATAAGTAGGATGAATATCCTTATTTAACTCAATCTAGTTGGAACAACTATGACTTTGAGAGGAGTTATTGAAATTTCACAAGATCCCACTATCAATAATTTCAAAATTCAAGACTTACACCCATCACTACCAATTCCAGATTTTGTGAACTAATTTTAAGAACTGGAATTAATTCTGGGATTTAAAATGGAAAGTTATCCTTTTAAGCAGCAAACTTCTCTTGGATAACATTTTCTTGGGACATAAACCAATATTTATAAGTATATATAGAATCATAGCTGCCAGTCCACACACAAGGGACATTTTCCCTTACTTATCAGAAATGCAATGTTCCTGAAGATTGTATTGTGTTGGCACTACTTTTTCAACTTCTTTTCCAAATGGAACACATTTATTTGAAAATGCTACAACATATGTTACGCATATTGTCAGTTCAGCAATAGTATGATGGCAGCCGAGTTCAGCCACTGACAAAGTTAACTGATAAGTAGACACTCTTGTTCTAAACCTTGTGTATGTGATAGTCTGTTAGGAGGTACAGAGGGAAATGAAATTGTGAAAGGAAATACTAGAGACAGGCATTGTGATACAGTAGTTGTTCAAAAAAAAAAAAACTTTGAAGGAAAACTCCATCTAGGAAATCCTTCTGTTCAGAGAAGCAGACAGGGGCAAACCAACCACAGGGTCTGAACCTCCATGTAAACAAACTGTTGAAATAGTATGTACTCATTAAATACAATATTGGAAATTATCTTCACTGGCAAAAGCAAAAAGCATAAACGTGTTCAGAATGTGAAAAAAATAAAGTTTGAACTATTCAATACAAATAGATTTTCTTAATCAGCATTGTATGACTTTGCTTTTGTAAAGCAATGGGCTGTTCATTTTAGACAGGATACTGACAAGAGAACAGTGAAAACAATTTCATCCAAGTCTGACTATCACCGTTGGATGTAAATCTTTGGACATGCCCTTTCTTCTCTCAATGATAGACTGTAACCTGGAAAACTAAACCGAAATAAAACTTTTCCATCACAAGTCACTTTTACTCATGTTGTTTATCATAACAACAGAAAGCAAACTAGAGTATATACCCTGTAATTATTATAGCAATTGTTCTCTTAGATGACGGTATCATAAGACTTCTTTGTTTATTCTTACTTACAAATTATTTTTCTATTTCTTCTACAGTGATAAAGAAAGTATGAAAACATGTATCTGTGCAGTTATTCAGTGTCTACTGTAAATTAAAAATAATATAAAATTATATTAATAAATATAAAATAGTTATTTTATGATACACCTGTCATTTTTCTGAGCCCCATTGGGTTCAAAATGTTGAAAACACAGACTGCTTTTTCAAAGATTTAAAAACCATAATTGAACTATGACCTTTATGAATAAAGAATAAGTAAATAGTAACATAGTGCTACAGGGAGGCAGCTGAAGCTGTGCCGTGTGATTGTCTTTTTATTAGCAGCATTAATTCATAGAAGAATAAAACATTCTTGAAATCCAAAGTGTCTATTACCTCGTTTGATTCTGAAAGTAACTAGGCAAAAATTAAGACCTCTTATTGAGAACTAGTATGAAGAGTAAGGCTCCGGGAACTGAGTGACATCCATGGAAAAGAAAACTCATACAAAGCATTAGATGGTTCCAATTGCTTGAGGATGGTTTCAGGCTCGGAGCTCTATTCACCTGAGAGCAAACGCTGTGGCATAGAATGGTGGGATTTTGAAAATACTTCACATTTATCTTATTTACTTTTACTACATCAATTAATTTAACTAGTTTATGTACAATATGTACTGTATGGCAAGGGAAGTGGTGGGTCCTGGGATACAAAACTGAGTAAATTTCAAGAAGAAAATTATATTTAGGGTATTAAACACTGAAAGAATAAGTAAACCACAACTACAGAGGGAAGGTATTAGATAGATTTCCACACTTCATTTAGTTATTGTCCAACTACACATTTCCATAAATATTAAATTAAGTACATTCTATTTTCTTATAAACACCATAAAATTTTCCCAAACCATTACACATTTTGTCTAAATATATTATTAACCAATTCTCATGCTTATACATAGAAATATAATCACAACATATTAGATATGCAAGAGGCATTTAAGAAAAGCAAAACCGGAACATTTTGTTTTTTATCAAATAAAAAGGTAAATAAATGAAAAAATCAAAACTCTCCTTAAAAATTGTGTGAAATGATTTTCATATTTTTGTCATGAAGAACAAAACCTGTAGTTCAAAGTGGACTACCTTTTATTTCTTTCAGCTTCTATTATAAGACATTAATACTGGTAAAAATAAATATAATTAAGTTTGATAAGATCTATACACGCATTCTGTGTGTATAAAGTTCAATATATGTGGTATACAAAGAAAAATATGTAGCCAGTATTATTAAAAACTTTAAAGTGGTCATCACCTCTTAACTCATCAAAACCAACACATTGGTGTCATGGATTAAACAGTCTCATGTGTCTATGGATCAGTAACCATTTTTAAGGTTCTATGATTGACACACTGCTGGCATGGAATAAATAGCTTCACATATCTTTGGAGAAAAATGTATATGTATGTATCATAAAATGACAAAAGTTAGTGTTGGTTTCTAAAGTAATAAAATAACTACAATTTGTTCTAAATTATTTCATATTTACAAGGATAAAGTCTTGATGAAATATATGCAGTTTCTACACTATACTTTTTTCTGCCTGTACCATCTTGCACAGTTCAGTCATAAGCACCAGTAATGAGGTAATAATGTCTTTCTAATGATACAATAGTGGTGATCATATAATAGTAATGAATACTTCAATATAATATGTGAAGGATTTAGCATGGTAGTTTGTATATAGGAACTAAATAGTTATTTTTCCAATAATGGTCAATGGTGATTATCTATTTAGTTGTATCAGAATAACAAAGAAGACAAGTCTCTGAATGTACTTGTGATAACTATGCTTGTCTGGCCTATGGCTATATATATTATAGATCACCTTGATTAGATTAATGTGACATAAAAACCCACTGTAAGAGTAATGGGTACCATATCTTAGGCTTGGTTCCTAGTTTGCATAAAAAGAAGAACAATAGCAGAACACAGTCATTCTTGGCTCTCTGACCCTCAAAAAAGGATATAGCTTGATGATCTGACTCAAACTCTGCCACTAGGAGTCCACGTCAATGAAGGACTGTACCACGGACTGTGATGCAAATAAATCCTTACTTCTGAATTGCTTTTGATATAACAACAAGAATCATAACCATTCTCTCCATATCTATTCAATATATTACTCAAAGTTCTAGCTAAATCAATAAGACAATAAAAGGAGACCAAGGCAAAACAAATTGGAAGGGAAGAAGTCAAACTTTTGTTATTTTCAAATGTTAGGAAAGTATACATAAATATCCCTAAAAAATACTACCATTGAACTCTGACAGCTGATAACCATCATCAGTAAAAAGGCAAGGTACAAGATCAACTCAAAAATATCAATAGCCCTCCTATATACAAATGATAAATTTACTAAGAAAGAAATCAGAGAAACCTCACCCTTTATAAGAGCCACAAATATCATGAAATATCTTGAGGTAACACTAACCAAATAAGTAAAAGACCTGTCTAACAAGAACTTTAACTCTTTGAAGAAAGAAACTGAAGAAGGTATCAGAGAATGGAAAAATCTCCCATGCTCTTATATAGGCAGGATTAACATAATAAAATAGCAGTCTCACCAAAAGAAATATACAGATTCAATGTAATCCCATTTAAAATCACACACAATTATACACAGTCCTGGAAAGTATAATACTTAACTTCATATGGATTAAAAAAAAAACAGTATAACCAAAACAATTATGTATAAGAAAAGAACTTCTGGAAACATAACCATTCCTAATTCAAACTCCACTATAGAGCTATAGTAATGAAAACAGCTCGGTATTGACCTAAAAATAGACAGGTGCACCAATGAAATCAAAACAAAGCCCCTGATATTCATCCTTATATATATAGATACCTAAATGTTGACAAACTAGCTAAATTTATACAATAAAAATGAAAGCATTTTCAACAGTGCTGTCATAACTGGATGTCAAAATGTAGAAGAATGCAAATGGATCCATATCTATGTCCATCACATAACTCAAGTACAAATGGATCAAAGACCTCAACATAAAGCCTACTACACTGAACTTAATGAAAGAGAAAGTGGGAAGTACACTTGAATGCATTGGCATAGGAGACCACTTCCTAAATATAACACCAGTAACACAGACACTGAAAACAACGATTAATAATGGGTCCTCCTGAAACTGAGAAGCTTCTGTAAAGCAAAGGACACAGTCAATAAAACAAGAGGGAAGTCTACAGAATGGGAAAAGATATTCATCAACCCCACATCAGACAGAAGACTGATCTCCAAAATATACAGAGAAGTCAAGAAACTAGACATCAAAATGCCAAATAATCTAATTTAAAAATTAGGGTACAGATCTAAACAAATAGTTCTCAGCAGCAGAAACTTAAATGTCAAAAAGATATTTAATGAATTGCTCAACATCCTTAGCCATCAGGGAAATGCAAATCAAAATGACTCTGACATACCATTTTATACCAATCAGAATGGCTAACTTCAAAAACACCAATTATATCTTAGGTTGGAGAGGATGGAGAGAAAGGGGAGTACTCCACTGATGGAGGAAGTGCAAACTTGTACAGCCACTGTGGAAATCAGTATGATGTTTTCTTGGAAAATTGGGAATCAATTTGCTTCAAGGCCCCACAAAACCACTATTGGCCATATACCCAAACTATGCTCAATCATATCACAAGTACATTTGCTCACCTGTGTCCATAGCAACATTATTCATAATAGCCAGAACCTGGAAACAACCTAGATACCCTCAACTGAAAAATGAAAAAAGAAAATGTGGGACATTTATACAATGGAATCCTACTCAGCACTAAAAAACAATGTCATCTTGAAATTTGTAGGAAAATGGATGAAACTAGAAAAACACATTCTGAGAGAGGTAACCAAAACCTGGAGAAACAAATATAGTATGTCCTCACTCATAAGTAGATATTAGATGTAAAACAAAGGATAATCAGCCTATAGTCCACAGTCCGAGAAAAGCTAGACAACAAGTAGAACCCTAAAAGAAATACACATTGATCCCACTGGGGAGGGGAAATAAACAAGATCTGTGAAAATTGGGAGCATGGTGGAGAGAGAAGGAAGAGTGGAAGAAGAGAGGAATGGGAGAAGGAAAGGGGGTAGGAGAACATGAGGGAACAGGATGGTTGAGATGGGGGAAAAACAGAAAGAAAGACCAAGGAAAGAAATATTATAATTGAGGGAACAATCATGGGGTAGTGATAATCCTGGCACTAGGAAAATTCCCAGGAATCCACAAGGATGACCCCAGCTAAGACCCTAAGCAGTACTGCAGAGGATGCTTTACTTGGCCTTTCCCTATAATTAGATTAATGAGTAACTTAATTGTCTTCTTAGAGCCTTTCTCTAGCAACTAATGGAAGCAGATGCAGAGACTCGCAACTAAGCACTGGGCAAAGCTCCCAGAGTCCAGTCAAAGAGAAAGAGGGGTGTTAATATGAGCAAAGGTGTCAAGACCATGATGGGGATATCCACAGAAGCAATTGACCTGAGCTAATGGGAGCTCACTGACTCTGAATTGAAAGCAGGATAACCTGTATAGGACCAAAGTAGACCCTCTGAATGTGGATGGTAGTTGTGTGACTTGGACACTTTGTTGGGCCACTGGCAGTGGGATCAAGATTTATCCATAGTGCTTGAACTGGGTTTATGAAACCAGTTCTCTTTGGAAGGATAACTTGCTTAACCTATATATAGAAGGGAGTTCCTTGGTCCTGCCATTATCCTTTCTGAAGAGTGGATGGTGGAGGTGGGAAGATGGCGGGGGAGCAAGAGGAGGAGAGGGAGTGAAAACTGGGATTGGTATGTAAAATGAGAAAATATTGTTTTAAATAAATAAAAAAGTAAAAAAGATACCAATACAGAATAAGAAAAATAAGAGAAATGTAGCTGATAGAATCCTTAATATTGAATGTTGATATCTATGTTATAAATCATTATATTATGGACAAAACGATTGGAATTGTATCTTTCCATATTAATACCAAACCAACAGTCTAAATATGACTTTGCACACATATAAAGTTTTGGCAAATATGACTAGTTTACAGGAAATTTTGCTATGTCAATGTGTGCTGTAATCCAGTGTCCAGTGTTCTTAAAATAACTCATAAAAGAAAAAGACACAGAGGGATTCATAGATCAGATAACCACAGAGAAATATCACCATAAAAATGTGTCTATGAGCCAAGGAATGCCAGTAAACACCAGAAACAGAAAGAAGCAAAGAAATAACTGCTAGAATCTATTAAGCAATCCATAAGCAATTTGATTAATACTGGCTTTTAGACCCACACACTATGAAGCAACAAATTTCTGGTGTTTTAAGATGCAAGGAAATGATTACAATGGATAATCTAGTCTAGATATTTAAACTGACTTAAGGAATTCTGTCGGTATTATTGTTATTCCTTGTTTTAAATAACATTCCAAGATTCTTCCTGATGCTACCAAAATTGAATTTGTTAAGTCAGGAATGTGCATACTTTTGGTATTGTTATCTATATCTAGATGTTACTATAAGACACTATTTAAAATTATACTTCATCATTGACACATTTGAGCCTTATAATGGCAAATAGATTATTATTATTATTATTATTATACAGTTTGAGTTTTGTCTTGTTTTCTTTTCTTTTTGTCTTAGTTGGGGTTTTTGTTGCTATGAAGAAATACCATGACCACAGCAACACTTATAAAGTAAAACATTCAATTGAGGCCAGCACACATATAGTTTCAGAGAGTCAGTCCATTGTTACCATGGTAGGGGGCATTGTGGATTGCAGGTAGATATGGTGCTAGAGGTAAAAGTTCTACATCTTGGTTTGCAACATAAAATTCACTGTGCATCACACTAAGCAAAGCTGTAGCAAAAGTGACCTCAAAGCCTGCAGCCACAATGGCACATTTCTTCCAACAAGAGCATACCTATTCCAACAAGGTCACATCTCCTAATAATGCCATTACCTATAAGATTATGGGGGCCAATTACATTCAAACTACTACAATTTTAGAAGAGGGTCTCATTTTACACCTTGAAAAGTTTTAGAAGTGACTATTGTAGCCTAGCCTGGGTTTGAACTCAAAACCATCCCTCTATAGTCTCCTGGCTGCTAAGATTGCCATGCTGTTAAGCTGAGATTTTGTTATTATGATAACTAAAAAGAGTACCATTTTGAAACCAACCCAAAAATATTTTCATGATAATCAGTTCTTCTTATCTCAGCAAATCCCAGACTGTTCTTTGCCCAGAAGCAGTTTAACGGGTTTTAGGTACCAAAACATCACACGGGAATCACTAGGCAAATATTCTATCTAAATAAATAAATCCCACTGTTCTTAGACAAGAATGTAATCTGACTCTTATTTCCTTATTTATTCCATCCATTTCTTCCTTTTTGCTTTGTGTCTCTCCCAGACTTTATTTCCTTTGATGTCTCTCCTAGTCTTTCCTCATTTTTCTTTCATATTTCTTTACTTCCTACATTTTTCTACCATTCCCTCTTTCTCTCTTTACTTCCCTCCTTTAAAGTCTTTCTTTCATTTAAATCTAAAACTGTTATCAAAATGTGCATACTGAAACAAATTAACTCAACCAAACACATACATCCGATATACAATTGCAAAAAAAAGGGGGGGGGGTGGATCCATGTCTACTATGCAATGAGTTAACATTTTGGGTACACATTTACATGGTTACTTCACTTTTTTCTAAGTTGCTTTACAAACATTGCTTGAGAACTTCCTAGGTTCCTTTGTGCACATAGATGTGAACAAAAGAGTAAGTATGGAAGAGCCGACATTTCCCCATGGAAATTCTTGGAAGATACATGCTAGCATATGAAAGTCAATTATTCATTCCTCATTGTGATATATATATTGTGACATAGTAGAGAAATATAAAAACAACATACAACAGGGAAACTTGGCTGTAAGGGAACAGGATTTCAAGGAAGTGACATTGAATCCTATCTGAAATATAAGTAGAAGTACCACAGACCCACCCTTAAATAAATAGCTACAGGCTGCTAAAAGAAGGAAAATCAATTTTCTTCAAGGACTAAGAACAAGGTCCCTGAGAGGTGACTAAACTCCAAATCTCATCTCTGTGGTTGTTTAAATAGGAATGTGCATTAGTGAGGGTTTCTATTGCTGTGAAGAGACACTGTGATCATGGCAACTCTTTTTGTTATTATTTATTTATTAAACATTTCTGTCTCTTCCCTGCCACTGCCTCCCATATCCCTCCCCCTCCCCCAATCAACTCCCCCTCTCTCATCAGCCCAAAGAGCAGACTGGGTTCCCTGCCCTGTGGGGAGTCCAAGGACCTCCCACCTCCTTCCAGGTCTAGGAAGGTGAACATCCAAACAGCCTAGGCTCCCACAAAGCCAGTACGTGCAATAGGATCAAAACCCAGTACCATTTTTCTTGACTTCTCAGCAGTCCTCATTGTCCGCTATGTTCAGCGAGTCTGGTTTTATCCATGGCAACTCTTAAGGAAAATACTCAGAGCTGGATTACAGTTTCAGAAGTTTAGTCATTATCATAATGGTGTGACATGGGCAGACATAGTTCTGGAGAAGGAATTGACAGCCTTACATATTGATATGCAGACAGCAGGATAAACTGGGCATAGCTTGAGCATATATGAGACCTCAAAGCCCATCCCTGAAGTGACACACCTCCTCCAACAAGGCCACGTTTTCTCCAACAAGGCCAATTCTCCTAATATTTCCACTCCCTATGGGTCAAGCATTCAAATATGGGAGTGTATGAGGGCCATTCCTATTCAAACTACCACAAAATGACCCCAAATGCTCATATATTTGAATTCTTCGTCATTTTGGTGTGGTGCTGCTTGACAGTGACTAGTTGGTGTGGCCTTGTTGGAGTACATGTGGCCATACAGGAGGGAGTATGCCATTGTGTGTGGGCTTTGTGGTTTCAGAAAATCAAACTACGCTGTCGATCTCCCTTCCTTCTGTCTATAGAGAACTCTTAGCAGCTTCAGCACCACGTCTGAATATGTGCAACCAGCTTCCTGCCCTGAGAACAATAGACTAAATCTCTTAAATTGTGAGCCAGCCACAGTTAAATGTTTTCCTTTATAAGAGTTGCTGTGGTCATTTTGTCTCTTCATAGCAATAGAACATTGACTAAGACAATCTCTAAACCCACACATAAATACAAGCAACACCTAATGGACTCAGCTGATTTTGTGTGTGTGTGTGTGTGTGTGTGTGTGTGTGTGTGTGTGTAACAATAGTAATTAAAGAAGAGGTCATGAATTTAATTTACCAGATTTGGGAGAGACACTGAGGTGATAGAGAGACAGACAGTTCTCTGCATTAGGCAGTTAGCAGAACAAGGTTCGCACTTAACTATGCACTTAATAATAACTTATGGACAATGAGGAAATATACTTCCCCCACTTGTAGCAAGTAATGACTGGCCATGACTCAGATATAATTGGTTAAGAGTGACAGTATATTTCAAGTTGGCTATGCTGTTCCAGTTACTCATTGTAATAAGAGTAGGGAAGCTTTGGGATAAAAGTGGTAAAATATATGAAGAGAATCCTTCTAATCCAAAAGTTCATGAGTGAAGTGATACAACTCTCTGAATCCATCTCAGACAGAATGTTTACTTTCATGATGGACCCATGATGGTAAGTCATGTGTGAAAGGTATTCAGAAATAATTGACTTTGTACATTTAAACCAAAAGATATAGAAAACAACAATGAGCAAGATATTCTAAGTCTCACATGATAATTAAGCTGTCACTATGATGCTAGTGTGGACTGCCCGAGTCCTGTGAAGCTGCCACCGAGAGAAATTCTTGACAATTAGTGATGACTAGTATTGGCACACAAAGAAGAGAAAACACAGGTTCCCCCAAAAACCTTCTTCCTACCCCAAAATTTGGATCAGGGCTAACTGAACAAGTTCAGAGAAATCAGAACTGCTTGGCACTTAGATGATTTTGCAGTTCCTATAACAGTGAAGGCTGCTGTGCTCCTCTGCTGCCAGTTTTTTAGTCTCCCTTTGTTTCATTTACACTGCTGACCCATTCTCACTGTCACATGCACACTGCCCACATGCATCCTTGCCTAATTTCCCATCAAAAAGTCTATATCATATAAGTCACATGGTCCAATATCAGCTTGAAATCATCAAGAAAATGTAGCACACATTGTCTGAAATCAATGTGACAAGTTTATCACACAAGAGTTGAAAATTTGTACCTAATTTGTAATAATCACCTTACCTAGATGTTATTTTTATATGAATAAGAATTAAATGTTATGAGGTATTATTTCATACTGGATTCAATAAGGTCACAGTTTTAGCCATTTCTATATAAGATTGTGGTTCCACTTCTTTTATTTTTTATTGAAATTAGATTATTCTTTAATATGATAGATAAAATCACAGTTTTCCCCTTTCTCCATTTCTCCCAGATATTCCCCTACCTTCCCTCTCCCCCATATCTACTCTTCCTTCATTTCCTCCTCAGAAAAGAATAGGCCTTCAAGAGATGACAGCCAAACAGGACAAAACAAGATACAGTAAGACAACACATAAACCCTCATATCCAGGCAGGATAAAGCAACTCATAGGAGGAAAGTAATCCCAAGAGCAGCCAAAAAAGTCAGCGATACACCTGCTTGCATTGTTAGAAGCCCCATAAAAACAGCAACCTAACTGTCATAAATATGTGCAAAGGACCTGATGTAGATCCATGTAAGCCCTGTGCTGACCATTTCTGTTTCTGTGATCCCACATAAGCCCTGATCAGTTGATTTAGTGGTCAATGTTCTCCTGGTGTCGTCTAGAACTTCTTACTCCTACATTCTTTCTTTTCCTTCCTCTCAGGGTTTCCTTGATAACCTCTGAGGGGAAGGTCCCAATGTAGACTTCCAATTTAGAGTCTCTCCTCATAATTTCTAGCTGAGAATCTCTGTCCCTGCTCCCATCAGATGCAAGACGAAGCCTCTCTGATGACAGTATACTGGACAAGGCACTCCTCTATGAGAAAAGCAGAATATCATTAGGAATCACTGCATTTATATATGTTTTCAATTATGTTTGCCTCTACCCTAGGTCTCTGGACTATATGGTAACTAGTTCCTGGACATCCAGGCAGTGGATGTATAGCATGTATAGTATGGGTTGCCGCTCATAGTGTGGACCTCAAGTTAAACTATATGGTGGTTGGCCACTATTTCTTAGGATATGGAGAGATCACTCAAAGATGAAATCTCTTGCTGTGAAGTCATAGGGCTTAAAGTTCAGATGACAGTAACCACAGACTTGGTGTTCCCCATTAGTTGTAATTCCAGCTCCCTCCTCTGACCTTTATTCACAATCGCTACACACACATACACAAACACATATGCACACACTGAAAAAATAGATAAATAAATGGATAAATATATATCCTTGCTCTGGTCAATAGGATTTGTTACAAAGTTGGAAAACGTCCTAATCTACCTAATTCTCTTTTACATCTTTTTTGTTATTCCTTATGAAAATTTCCATCCTTAGAATGCAGGAATATGGAATGTGGATGGCAGCGTTGTGTCAGCCAATCATTTGAAACCTTTACCTAGCAGATGATTATTGGTGCAAACATGAGAATCACTCAGAAGGTGAGCTTTTCTTCACCCAAACCAACAGAAATGCCTAGATGACCCACAATCTCATTAAAAAAGTATTGCACTGTTATATTCGTTTATTATTATTTTCATAAATATTATTTTCATAGATATTATCAAGGATAGGGATGAATTTTTCATATAGACCATGATTGGAGACATAAATATCAACTAATATTTTAATTAGTCTGTTAGTTCTAGACCATTTTATCCATTGCCAAGATGATTTAACAAGAGAAATGACTTTTTTCTCTGTACTGATTATATGTACTGAAGTAGTATTCTTCATCATAATTTCAAGTTGCTTTAAGTGTCTCATATCACATTGTCCAGTAAGCTATCAACTGGTCTTATTTATTTCATTTCCAATATAAATAAGTTAAAATTAAAGAGCATTAAAGATTTAGCATCTGTGTCATATGACATGTGTTAATAGTGCTTAATAACTGTGAATAGCTAATGTCTACTGAATTGAGAAGTAAAGTTATAAATCTCAGGGGCTCATTAGGACAAAGACTAGACTTGCTCGTCTCAGTATATTTATTGCTTGCTTTCTTAAATTTTCTCAGCAGTTTAAATTTTTTTTACTACATTTACTTTTAATTACATTTATTTTATTTGCATCATTTTTCAACTCCCTCCTATCTCTCCAAACTTATTCATGTGTACCTGTCCTCTGTTTCTCAAGTTTTTTTACATTTCATCTTCTGGGAGATGTATATTTACAAATTTAATTCATACACACACACACAACCTGATGAGCCATCTAGCATTGCTCAAATGTGTGTGCTTAGGGGACTAACTACTTAATATTGGATAACCAGTTACAAAGTCATCATCATGGAACACCCATTCTTTTTTGCCAACAGTACTTACCTGTAACTCTTTTTCTAAGGATAGACATCTATAAAAGCCTCCCTACCCAAGTTCTTCTGTCAACTATTGTCATTATTTGGGTAATGTTTAGGCAGTCACATGACTGAGAATTCACATGTGCACTTTTTTCTGTCATATATCAAAAACACATTCTCAGTCACGTAACCTACATCCGGTCAGGTAGGCCAAGAAGTCAGGAGTTGCCACACCTAGTTCCCTGGATAGCTGGAATTTAAGGCAGTTCCGCTATCAGATTAGGTTCATTAGCAATTAGCGAATAGCTAATTGGGTGTGGGGCAGGTTTTGCCAATAGGACTATTCTTAACATAATTATGGGTTTGGGGTTCCCTGCAGGCTCCCCAAGGTGATGGTTTCTGTAACAATCTTTAGGGGGGGAAACGGCTCCCAACATATCCCTCCTTTCTTATATAAAGGCAAGTAGTTATAGGTGGAGGGCACCAAGACAGAGTCAACCATGGTGTCAGATCTAAAGGAGAGGGGACTGGGACAAGGAGAGACACTCCTCTCGACTGGTGAAGTAATTAACCTCTCCTGGGAACAGAGGGGTGCCTTATGAGTAGCATTAGTTTCTTGGAGCTTCTCAAATAAAAGGTATCTAGTAGGATTAAAGTAAGCAGATCACAGGGCACCCTGTCTTAGGCTATGTGGAGAGCGCCCTCGTACCTAAAAACCATGCCATGTTGAGCCGGCCTGTACGGCCTCTGTATGGTTTGAAATTTAGGTGAGGATCCACACTAACTCCCGTCATTGGGCCCCTGTATCTATCATTAATGAAAGATCTGTGAGGTGCTCCTTAAACAAAAGATATGATATAATTTTGGCACCAATAACTCCATCTCCAGACAAGAAGAAAGGGGCCCCTTCCAAACCCAGTATTCACCTTTTAGTCTGGCCCATGGTATGTCCTCCTGTGCCCTACTCCCCAAGCCCTCATTCAGGGGTATATAAGTCGTTACCCTGTCCCTAATAAACGGAGGCTTTGACAAAAAAAAAAAAAGAAAAAAAAAGGTTAACAACTGAACTATCACTTATACCAGTTAGGGGAGAGACAATCAGTTTTCTACGATGAGTGACACTGAGCATGTCAACTAATTTTGGGCAAGCCTCATGTTCAGGAGTAATTGACCAACAACATATAGTTGGACTCCACAGGATTTTGTCTGTGCTTTATTTGGTTACAAGTTGGGCTTTTTGTTTGTTTTCAATCTTTTTTTCTTTCTTTTCTTGGTATGACTTTCTTGTTTCTAAGTTTTGGAAGATTTTATTGTTGTACAGGATTTTTGCTTCTTGTTAAAGAAAGAACTTAAAGTTGGGTGGGTAGGGATGGGGAAAAGATCTGAAGGGACTTGAGGGAGAGGAAGAATATGATCAAAGTGTATTTGAATTTGAAAATTGTTTTAAATAATGGAAAACATAATAAATTAATTTAAAAAAAAACACATTCTCAACGTATATATCATACCCTTCTGATTTTTCCTCTTATTCCACCTCTTATGTAATTTTTCCTGAGTTTTAGACATAGGGCTATCACTTTTGATGTGTCTGTCAAGGAGGGTATCCCATGGTCAAATGTATCTGCATTTTTACCAGTTGTGGGTTCTTGTAATAGTCTCTGTTTGCTGTAAAATGAAGCTTTTTTGATAAAGGATAAGGACTATTATAAATATTGCCCTTATTTGTATATTTATTTACTTTTTAATTTTTTGTTTTTTTCCATCCAAAAATTTACACTTCCTCCACTACTCTCATTCCCCTACTGCTCCCCCACTCTCCCTCCTCCTCCCCCTCCCTCCTTAAGGGAACCCTGCACTGTGGGAAGTCCAAAACCCTCCCTGGCTACATCCAGGCCTAGGAAGTTTTGCATCTAAAAAGCCAGTACATGCAGTAGAAACAAGTCCCAATGCCTTTTTCAATGGTTTCTCAGTCAGCCCCCATTGTCAGCCACATTCAGAGAGTCCAGTTTGATCGCATGCTCATATATGTGTATTTATAATACAGATAGGAATTACACCACTTTAGAAAAATGGCAAAAAATATGTGCTTCTTTTTTACCCATAACCTCACTTGCTACAGGTATTTGGCCATGATTTTACCACCATGCATGAATTCCTTCTTATTTAACAACTCAAATCTAGTTAGAGTAGTGTTGGTTACTTCCAAAATATAAATGCCACTGTTTCATCTTTAGGTATATCTTGCCATGTTGGTCACTGTTGTGTTTTGTAGGTCACAAATAGATAGTACTATTGACTTTTTTCTTCCTTAAATGCTTTTCTATCACCTCTTATTAATATGAGCGCTAATAGACATAGAAGAGACTACCATGTAAGACCCAGCTTGGTTCCTGGGTTCTGTGTACAAAGTGTATATTGTGACCAGCAATAGGGACTTACCTTCAAATTCTGGGAGGCAAGTTAGGGCAACAGCAAGAGTCTAAATTGTTTTGAGTGTTAATTAGATCCTGAATAACAGCTTTGAAGACAATCTCTTGTCTACTACTGAGATTTTTGTTTAGGTAGTCTATGACTTTGGAGGTATCTTTCATATTTTAAAAGATTAGTATTCAGCGTTATAGACAGAATATTTGAGGAAACTTCAGAATCACATTGATAAATTCATTAGCAGGAATTAATCAAGAAACTATTATACTAGACAATGATCAGTAGAATGACATTTCTATTTTCTAAGGAAATACCAGAGCAGAGTCATTAAAGTTTATCAATGACAACACATAAGAGAAGAAAGACAGATAGATGAATAGATAGATAGGTATGGATTATACAGATATGGATGATATAAATATATTTATAAATATCACCAGAAAGGCAGAATAAAAGATGGTAATTTAGCTTGACCATACACATAAATCACAGTCCAAGTTGGCAATAAGATTGGTGAATTTCAGTTCCAGCATTCTTAACTTAGTCTACAAACTGAGACTGTGCTCTCTTATTTTGCTCTCTTACAATTGCTTGCACATATACCTGAATGAACTATGTTAAGTATTTCAGAACATCTATTGATCAGGTTTCTGGTTGTATCCTTCATCTCAGAAAGAGTTTTATCTCTTTCTTCTTTTTAATCTACACATAAAAGAACATAGCTGTGCCCTATCATTCAAATCTCAGGACAAGGAATCATGCGCAATGACAAGCTGTTGAGTGAATCAATAGAACTAATATATATCTGCTAAATTCAATCACAATGAATGCTGCAATGCATGATTTGTTAAGGAGACCGACTACAGGGAGGAAGAAATAAATGGTTTGTCTCTTTTTTTCAAGCTTTTGACCAAAAAATAATTGTTCATCCCCTAACACAAAATTCTCTTGCACACAGATGTGGCAATAAAACTTTTAAAAGGGAGGGTTGGAGGGGTAAATGAGGCAATTATAATACAATCTAAGAAAATCAAAGAGATGGTAATAAAAAGAACTAACTGGGAGACTGTATTCTTCCTGCCCCATTAGACTAGATCCTCATTGTTTCACTTGATAAGGACAGTGGACCTATTTCACATTAACATGTTTGTCTGTTGTTATGAAGACTGTGATGAGTTTCTCTCTTCATTCCTCTCTCATTTATTCAAAAATACCTAAGAATTTGACATATACTACACCAGTGTTATTTTCATGTGTAATGATATTTTTAAAATTTATCAAAGATAGATTCTACCTTCCAGTGGAGATGACCAGATAATAAACGTGGCACATCAAATGCACTACAGTGTGGTATGGATGGTTACCAGGAAATGAGGAGTAAATTATGGCTAAAGTAGAAGTCAATTTGAAAAACTCTTGGGATTGAGAAATTAAATAATAAATTCAGTGCTCTAAGCTGGTACTGGAGGGCATTTGAACAAGAGTGGCTCATCCTCTGTAAAGTACAAATACTGCAAGAACAGAAACAATGCGTAGAATAAACCAAGAGTAGTATTAGAAATAAAAGCAGGCATTATTAAAGATGAATTTTGGTGACAAAATAAGGGTTCATTGAGGAATTAGATATGTCTTAGCTTATTCTGAAAGTGCATTTTCAGGCATTCATATATTTAGTTTTCCATCCAGGGCACAATTCTTATAATAATACTTAACTCACAATGTTGTTCTAAGACATAATGAAAAGTTTGGGGAAATAACTGGCTATAGTAGAGAATTTAAAATGGTTTTCTGTCAAATAACTTCAGTAGACTTATAGGCTTTATTTCCTCAGCCTCAAGCTCACCCTTCCTTGCTCCCACATACATCTTACACTTTGCATCTCCCCAGCCCTGCAGTCCCTTCATCATGCACCGCATCCACACTGAGTGGCAACTGAGAGAAAACAAGAAGGAAGTGGGAAGTGTACATTAACCTTATAACAAATTTAAAGACTGTATTTGTCAGGAAGCACATTTATCTATTTCGCTACTCAGTTCCTATTTGGTCATTGCTTTGTATTAATTTTCCCTTTTCACATTTAAAGGTTTCCATGCTGAATTACATACAAACTATATGACCATTGTACTCTTTGAGAATTAAAGTAAACTAAGTTTCTCTCTCTCTTTGTGTGTAGGTATCTTTGTCTCTCTCACCCCCTCTCTTTTCTTTGCTTTTCTTCAATGCCTCTTCCACTTCTTACTGTATCAGTTCCATATCCATGCCTTTTAATCTCTTTCAGTTCTATTTTACTAAATTTTAACATTCTCATACAAACTTCAACTCCTTTTCTTCCTTCATTGTTCCTTCACACCTTTCCTAGACTTTTGCATATTAAATAACTGTCCTTATTTGCTCTCCTTTATGTCCTCTTAATCTCTTCTCTTGCTTCTCTAGTCCCTATCTCTGTTTTCATTACTCTCTCTCTTCCTCAATAGTGTTCTTCCGTGTGATTGCTGTCCAGTTTTGGTTCTAGTGCCTCCACACTCATCACAGATAATAGAGTCTGGCTTAATCTGAGAAACTGTAGAGACTTCTGTGAGAAAGAATTCATCCCAACTTTCCTCTACCTTCCAATGTTCAGAGATGACAAGGAGGACAGGTGCACTTATAGAAGACTGAGCAATGACAAGAAAATAATATATTTGTCATGGCTTGCTAACTGCAGACAGATGTTTAAAACAGAATTTGAAAAGAAGGAGTGGTCCAGACCCAGAATAGATGTCCTCAAACACGGACAATTTAAAATTTTTATTTTATTTGCCAAAAGAATTTTGGTTAGGTTACTCAGCCTTCACCACAATCTCTCCCTCCTTCTGGAATCTAATCACACAGCAGCAGCATCACAAAAATAGAAATGGCTCATTCATAACATTTGTCATCCCGTAGGATGCAGCTAATCAGAGCATCACTGAGTAATGGCCAGAAAGCAGGGACATTAAAGCAAATGTGTTGGTGCCACACAGTAATTGAGTTCAGGGTTAGGAGGGAGGACAGGATGGCTTCTATAATTCTTAGTGAGGCCTGTGACTCAGAAGGTTTGCATCTTTCTGAAATATGAGAACAGCTCACTTCAAACTCTACATTATAACCTAGGAGTCAGGAAGGCAGGGTAGAAATGATTATCTTTAGGACATAAGGAATTGACTCTTGACACAAACCCCTTATGCTTTCCCAGAAAAGAAAAGGAACCACCCAAGGAGGCTGGCGTAGGTCACATGAAGCAGGCCAGATCTGAACTGTTTCTCCTCCACCCCCTTTTTAAATACAAAATAAATTTTATAATACAATACACTCTGATTGTAGTTACCTTCCCGAACTCCTTCCATATCTTCCCCACATCTTATACGCTGATCCTGCATACAATGAATGACAGCACATTGTCTGAAGGAAAAAAAAAAAAAAAAAAAAAAAAAAAACGAGCTCTGGCCAAACACTCACTGAGGCCTAATATTAGAGCACTGAAGGCCATATCAGATCAGGATTATTCAAAGCTAATGTAGGAACAAACTCCGTAAAGATGTTAACAATTAGCCGGGCGGTGGTGACACATGCCTTTAATCCCAGCTCTTGGGAGGCAGAGGCAGGCAGATCTCTGTGAGTTCGAGGCTGGCCTGGTCTACAAGAGCTAGTTCCAGGACAGGCACTAAAGCCACAGAGAAACCTTTGCTTGAAAAAAATGTTAAAAATTAATATTCTTACCTTGTGATCTAGAAGGGTCTATTCTCTTTTAGAAAATTCAGAAGAGTCATCAATTATGTTCCATGCATGAATCACATTTTTACCAAATATATTTATGTATTTGAGGATGTAAAAAAACTAGAGAAGATAATAACATACAAGATCAAATTGCATTTTGCTGGAATAGCTAGATTAGTTTGTCTGTTGACCATATCATAGACTATTTTCATTATCCCAATTTTGGCACCATCAATCAGAAAAGTCCAATTATAAATATCAATCTTCTACAGGATAGTGCATCTCTAAAATCTCAGTTTTGTCCTCTATAATATAAACAACCTTTGTGCTTTGGTGATTTTTAATAAATACAAAAAATATACAACGATTTCACATATTGTTGGGCACCCAATATATTTTTGTAACAGAGTGTCCTCTTATCCTGCCATTATTTGATTTCCAGCTATAACTAATGAATAAATTTCTAAGGGAAAACAAAATTCAATAGATAGTGAGAGCTCAAAGGAATATAGCAATTGTAGGAAACCCCTTTAAAGTATTTATTCATCAAATATAATGAAGTTTCAATTTTTTGAAGTGCTATAACATGTGGTTATGCACAGTGAACAATGTTTCTCTTTAAAATCCTGTATTCACATTGCACATGAAATCCCATCTCTTCATAGTCTAAACTGTGCATGCATAAAGTACCTGCATGTGAAGACACAGTGAGTATCCTGTTTTTCATGAAGTCCCTTTTTGACTAGCATCAGTTTGTTACCTTTAACAGTCTGTGAAATGTCACCCCAGGTGACTCATGCAGCTGTATAAAGGCACTTTTTCATCCCCTCATGTTTTGTCTGTTGTTAAGAGCACATGGCCCTGTTTCCATGACCCTTTATGTGCCAAATTTTCAACGTGGGTTCTTCAAAAACTAAGGAAAAAACTAATTTTTCTCCTTTACCATGCTCACTTCTCATTTTCTCTTACACATTTTTCACAGACCATTCCATACTGTTAACAATATTTAAGATTCTCACTTAAAAATTTAGACTAATCTAGCGTTTTTGTCAAAAATGTCTATGCCCTTCTTCTAATATTAATCCAAAAGTTGTTCAATGCTTAACATCAAAAATATGACCTGATATTTGGAATTGTTTATTTGTATGCTTCTCATGCAGTGAACCTAATACATTGTAAGTCGAAAATGTATTCATTCTTAAAATAACAGATAAATCTAATAAAGTGGGAATTAAAACTACTGTTTTCCATTCGATTAAATTACCATCAAACAGTGTTATCTCTTCAATCCAATTTATTTCTGCATTCACTTTCATTAAGTCTCACTAGAGCCAAGCACTAAGTATTTCACCACTGATGGGTCTGGATCAAAGAGAGGCAAAACATCCTGCTTAATATCTCCAACATCTAAGTTCTGCAGCCAAATCCCAAACAGGATCCCCGGAAACCTTCTTTATTCTATTTTTATTGTTTCCACAGTAGGACACCTGGAAGCCATGCAATGAGTCAACTGAACTGGACAGGGTGGGTCACAGATGTTTTGTCTTCTTCCCCACTGTCCATGCCACCTGGCACCACCTGTCCTTATTGTCCAGTGCCAGGTGGAAAGGCCACCTCATTCCACAACAATCAGAGCTTGGAATGAAAGCAACAAAGCAAGCAGCTGCCCTATCCTGTGTTCTTTTCTCATAACAATTGCTGCTGAGATAATCAAATGTTTGTTCCAAGTGATAATTTTTTGTTTGTTTATCCTGGCCATTTGATGCACAAGTGAGGTCATGGTTGGAAAGAAGAGAATTCAGCAGGGTCACCAGTAACACTTAAGCCTTTGGAGGTAAAATTGGAGACAAGAGATATATTCATGGCCAGAAATGAGCAGAAGGTACATTACAGGATACATCACATATATCAAATATTTCCTCTGAAAAATCTAGTCTTCAATTATCAGGACCCAAAATGTCACTGAACAGAGCCTGACGGTCCCTTGGAAACCCTTTTATCTCTTGATTTTCTTTCTTTCTCACCTGTGAAAGAGAAGGATGACAAATAATAATGACATGGTCACTAAATAAAAAAGGTACTTTTTTTAAAAATTATCTATTTTTTAAAATAATCTCTATGTTTCAGACTCTGGTCATTTATGTCAGAAACAATAGAGTATCATAAAACAACATTCTTGAGGTGAATCCATCCATAAAGTGCTTGTCAAATTAGCAAAAGGCCCAATTTTGTATCTGTGCAGGTTTGTTTCATTCGCTAGTATGTGTTTTTTTTTTGACAAAATACAGCATCCATCATGATAAAGGTCTTAGAGAAAATAGGGACACAAGGAACATACCTAAACATAATAAAGGCAATACACAGCAAGCCAATATCAAACTAAATAGAAAGAAACCCACAGCAATCCCACTGAAATCAAGAACAAGTCAAGGCTGTTCATTCCCTCCATATCTGTTCAATATAGTTCTTGATATTATAGCTAGAACAATAAGACAATAAAAGGAAATCAAGGGGATACAAATGGGAAAAGAAGTCAAACTCTCACTGTTTGGTGATGATATGATAGTTTACATAAGCAACCCCAAAAATTCTACCAAGAAACTTCTACAATTCATGAACACTTTCAGTAATATAGCAGGATACAATATTAACTCAAAATAAATCTGTAGCCCTCCTTTACATAGATAAGAGAAGGGCTGGGAAAGAAATCAGAGAAACAGCACCCTTCACAATAGCTTCAAATAGCATAAAATATCTTGGAGTAACTCTAACCAAACAAGTGGAAGACCCGTATGACAAGAACTTTAAATCTTTGAAGAAATTGAAGAAGACACCAGAAGATGGAAAGGTCTCCCATGCTCCTGATTGGGTAGGTAAAATTATCATAGTAAAAATGGCAATCTTACCATAAGTAATCTACAGATTCAAGGAAACGCCCAGCAAAATTCGTCATACACCTCAAAAGTGCAATATTCAACTTCATATGAAAAAGCAAAAGCAAAAAAAGAAAAAAAGAATAGCAAATACAACACTATACAATAAAGGAACTTTTGGAAGCATTAATATCCCTTAATTCAAACTTTACTGCAGAGTTACAGTACAGAAAACAGCCTGATTTTGGCATAAAAACCAACAAGAGAACGAATGGAATGGAGTCGAAGAACCACACACCTACGAACACCTGATTTTTGACAAAGAAGCAAATATATATATATATATATATGAAAAAAGCATATTCAGCAAATGGTACTGGCACTGGCCCAACTGGATATTCACATGTAGATGAATGAAAATAGATCCATGTCTATCACCATGCACAAAACTCAAGTCTAAACAGATCAAAGACCGCAACATTAAGCCAAATACACTGAACCTTATAGAAAACAAAAGTTGGAAGTACACTTGAACTCATCCACACAGGAGACCACTTCCTAAATATAACCCAGGTAGCACAGACACTGAGAGAAACAGTTAAGAAATGGGACCTCTTAGTATTCCTCATTGTCTCTGTGTTTTTTTCCCAAGACCAGTTTTATCCCAGGGTTTTTGATCCTACTGCACGTATCGGCTTTGTGGGATCCTAGGCAGTTTGGATGCTCACCTTACTAGGCCTGGATGGAGGTGGGTGGTCCTTGGACTTCCCACAGGGCAGGGTACCCTGATGGCTCTTTGGGCTGAAGAGGGAGGGGGACTTGATTGGGAGAGGGGGAGGGAAATGGGAGGCGGCAGTGGGGAAGAGACAGAAATCTTTAATAAATAAATTTAAAAAAAGACTAAAAAAAACAAGGCAAAAAAAACCCAAACAAACAAAAAGAAATGGGACCTCTTGAAACTGAAATATTTTTGTAAAACAAAGGACACTGTCAACAAGACAAAACTGCAGCCTACAGAATGGGAAAAGATCTTCAGTAACCCCACATCAGACAGAGGGCTGATCTCCAAAATATACAAAAAAAATCAGGAAATTAGTCATGAAAAGAATAAATAATCCAATCAAAAAATGGGTACAGACCTAAACAGAGAACTTTCACCAGAGGAATCTAAAATAGCTGAAAGACCCTTAAGGAAATGCTCAATATCATTAGCCATCAGAGAAATGCAAATCAAAACAATCCTGAGGTTCCATTTTATACCTGTAAGAATAACCATGATCAAAAGCACTGATGAAAACTGATTCTGGAGAGGTTGTGGGGTAAAGGGAACACTCCTGTATTGCTGGTGGGTGTGAAAACTGGTACAGCCCCTTTGGATATCAGTATGATGATTTCTCAGAAAATTAGAGAAAAATCTTCCACAAGATCCAGCAATACCACTTTGAGTATCTACCCAAAAGATTCTCAATCATACAAGGACATGTGCTCAACTATGTTCATAGCAGCATTGTTTCTCATAGCCAGAACTTGGAAACAACCTAAATGTCCCTTGACCAAAGAATGGCTAAGGAAAATGTGGTACATTTGCACAAAAGAGTACTACACAGCAGAAAAAATAATAACATCTTAAAATTTGCAAGCAAATGGATGGATCTAGAAAGCATCATATTGAGTGAGATACCCCAGACCAATAAAGACAAATATCTTATTGCTCACTCACAAATGACATTTAGACATAAAGCAAAGAAAAACAGCCTACAATTTACAATCCCAGAAAAGCTAGGAAAGAAGGAGGACCCTAAGAGAGACATATATATATATATATATATATATATATATCATTTACATTGAAAGTAGAAAAAGTAAGATCTTTTGAGTAAATCGGGAAGGTGCAGACCACGGGAGAGGGCTGAAGGGGAGGGGAGCAAGGAAAAATGTATAGCTCAATAAATAAATAAAGACCTGAAGTTGTATGAACAGCACCCATGTAAAATGATTGGTTTTTCTGTGTGTTCCCACAATCTAGAAAGATGGGTGAAACACTGAACAACTGTCTAGCCCATGAGCTTAAGATTCACTGAGATACTGCGTCCCAATAAACAAGTGATAAGGAATTAAAAGGTTTTTATTCAGTTCTGCATTACAGGCAAAATTGAGCTGAATACATCACTTATGACACCATCAGCCTACATCTGCAAACATTAAAAACAGAAGGAAAATGAGCAGAAATTTTAGGTAATCATTAGTATTACCTAATGAACTAGAGCTTCATATGGAAAACAGAACAATTCTGTCTTCAAAAATTACTACTGGAGGCCAAAAAATTGACTTCATGTAAGAGGACCAATAATTGAGGTGCCAGCTCTGTAGAAGTGAGACAACAAAGCTTGGTATGATGTTTCTCAAAGGGTCATTGTTATGAGTTCATCCAATCATACATATAGCTTCCTTCTGTAGATTTAGGTGATGTGTAAGGTGGTAATACATGCATATTTGAGGTAAAAAAAATGGAAATAAATTTGTGGTTTTATTTTGGTTGAATTGGCCTGGAATAATAAAATTACAGTGTATTATCCTTTGTTAATATCAGTCATTTCCATAATTGCTCTACAAAGTGAAGTTATCCAAGGCTATTTCTAAAACATCTGTCTAAGACACAAGCTAAAAAATCAAAGATATAAGATGAGAGCTACAGTAATAACATGACCAATCCTCAGAAACCTTTGGATAATATTACTATTCAAATAAATACATACATATAAATAAATAAAAAAGTATGTATTTGTGCATGTATGTGTGTATGTGTGTGTGCTTGTATGAGTTTCCATGATTATATTATGTTGCTAAAACTTTATTGGCAATAGTAATTTCATTATATAAAAAGACTAGTTCATAATCGTTTTCAAAACATTTTAAAACTAAAGGCTATTTTAGATAATAATGGGATATATTTTTTTTTAAATACACAGTATTATTAAAAGTTGTTTAGGAGCATTCAAAGTGAGACTTTAAAAAAAAAAAGAACATTGGGCAATAGGACTCTTCATGACAATGAGACACTTCTGCTCCTTGCAGCACCAATTACAGATGGACATCAATGAGGCTCCTTGTGGAGTTTGCTAGCCATTTGGGCAAGAAACTGCTCTTGTCTGCATGGACTGCTTGATGTTATGCTATATGAACTGAATATGCAGGACCCACAGAAAAATGACTGCTAAACTTACCTAAAGAAGATGAAACAGTTCCTCTGGGTTTCTGTTTCATGAAAGAGTCTGCCAGACATTATGCAGGACACAGATGAAAGTGACTGACAAACTGCCAATATAGGTGGGACTGTCTTTGAAATATCCTGCTTCATAGAAAAGTCTGCCAGATACTATGAGCCTATAAACTGAAGATGGGTGCTCCAATGTTAAAAAAGAACTGTGGGTGACTGTCCGAGCAAAAAGATGTTTCTCAAATTTCTAGAGTTTTGGAAGTTGAATATAATGCACTTCCTGTTAACTTTAGTAATTTTATTTACTTTTTTGGGTCTTTGACAGAGTTGAAGAAAAGACAGTTATTATTACAGTTTTCCTTAGTTATGATAAAAGATAAAGTAGGTATAAATATTATAACTAATTCTTGCTTGATACCTGTTTTGTTATGTGTAATTTTACTATGTTAAAGTTAAAATCTTTCTTTTTTATTTGAACAGAAAAGGGGAAATGGTGTGGGAAATCCTTCTGTATATGTGTTGCTTTTATTGGTTAATGAATAAAGAAGCTGCATGAACCTGTATAGGGCAGAATAGAGCTGGACTGGAAAACTAAACTGAATGCTGGGAAAAAGTAGGTAGAGTCAGTGAGACACCTTGTAGCTACCAGAGTAGAAAGACATGAGTTGTCAGCAGGAACCTTGACAGTAGGCCACAAGCCTCATGGTAAAATATAAAATAATAAAAATGGGTTAATTCAAGATGTGAGAGCTAACTAGAAATACATTGAAGCTATTGACCATACAGTATTGCAAATAAAAAAGGAAAGAAAGAAACTCCATGCAAAAGAAAGAGTGTTTTTCCAAGACCTAAGAAGATGATGAACTCAGCTTACTTAAGAAGGTGTTTCAGCAGTAGGTCAGTGTGGCTTATGCATGAGATAAGGAGGAAATAGGAAAAAAGAGGAAGGATAGAAAGACAGGGAAGAAGGCAAGGGACTAGGGAACCACGTCAAGCCAACTGATTTCCTGACTCTACTTAGCAGAATCGTGAGGGATGTGTGGCACTACATGGATAGAGACAACAGAAATAGTCCTCCCTGGGCTGTAATTTTAACTGGAAATTTCCTTGAATTACATAGGCTTAAACAAGTAAAAAAACAGTACTGTCAGGAGAAGATGACCTGCTTACTCCTGATTTTGCTCAGAAGTGAGCTGTATACAAATCCTGCTTGAAAATACAATGTTCCGGTTTTTCTCAGAAGTAAAATTTCAGTCAGTTTCATTTATGAAGCTGAAAATTTTCATCATTAAATACTTAGTGTCTATAATATCTAATTTTGCCCTTACAGGCAATCTTTCATTTCCATTTTGCATGAGAGCTTTGGCCCCATGCTCACTTACTTTCATTTGCTGTTGAAGTATTTTAGAACCAATTATGTGTTTATACTGTAAAAAATCAAATGATCATAACTAATGATATTAAGACACTTTCAATGAAGGAAATAATGTGAAAACACATAAATACCATAAAACCCAGCTTAAGATAATCATGGAGATTTCTGTATTTGGTAAATAAACAATGATTTAGGAACAACACAGAGAAAATCAGAATCACCATCCTGAGATAGTAACACAGATTTCTTCACTTCGTTGTGCTTTTCATTTTTAAGATCTTTTTGTTTCATACACCTGTTTAATGAAGTTAATCATTTTCGTATTCATTATTTTCTGTCATCTGCCTCCCCATCTTATTAAAACCCGTCTTCCTCCCCCAAAATAACTTACTCATATATTAATGTTTTCGTTATGTGAGTGAGCCACTGGGTCTAATTAGGTTTCCTTGCATTAATATGGGTTGGATATTTGTTTACTAGCACAAGGGCAAGTTATTAATGGCTATGCCACTGGAGAACATAACCTGTCTTAGTACCCATGAACTGTTAAGTCCTTGGAAAGTAATGAGTCCTCCCAAAGCATTTATACATCTACCATTAAGTGTTGACGAGTCCAATCTTGTGCAGATCTTGAGGAGATAAGTAAAGCTGCAGTGAGTTTAAGAATGCAACTGCATCCGTACTTCATCTTCTTCACAGCCCATGTTCCTATAGCCTTTACCATTAATTATTTTCGATCTTGTATTTTTATTTTGGTTATTTTATATCCCAACTAAAGTTTGCCCTTTCTCCTCTCTTTCCAGTCCTCCACTCCAGAGCTACCCTCTCTCTTCCTCCACCCCATAAACTCCTACTCCATTTCTATGCATAAAGGGCAGGCCTCCCATAGATATAAACAAAACATGACACATCAAGTTGTAGTAAGACTAAGCACATTGCCTTGTATTAAGGCTGAGCAAGTCAACTCAATATGAGGAATAGGGACCCAAAAGCCAGTAAAGGAGTCACAGATAGCTCATGCCCCAACTGTTAGGAGTCAAACAAGAAGACCAAGCTGTACAAATGTAGCATAAGCAAAGTGCCTACATCAATCCCAAGCAGGCTCCCTGGTTGTCAGTTCAGTATCTATGAAGTCCTATGAGGCTAAGTTAGCAGATTCTGTTGGTTTTCTTGTGATATATTTGACTCTTCTGGCTCCTACAGTCTTTCTCCCTCTCTTCAGTATAATTCCACAAGGTTGGCCTAATGTTCGACAATGGGTCTCTGCATCTGTTTCTACAAATTGCTGACTGAAGCCTCTTTGGTGACTATTGGGCTACACAGCATTCTAAGAGTATAGCAGAATAATCTAAACTGCTTCTGTGATGTTCTTTGGGTTTTAGACAGTATAATATAGATGTCTCATTTAAACATGATTACTCTGCAACTTGTCTTTTTTTAATCAATTGAAAAATCCCTATGTAGTAAAACTAAAAGCCTAGTTATTCACAGGCATCTCTATGTGTACACATTTATGTAAAAAAAATCCCTGTAATTTCTGTGTTTGTCATTTATGCATGTGTGTTCTGATATTCTACCATATATATACCACAGCCTCATGGTAATTCATAGATGAATAGAAATGGGTTAATTTAAGATATAAGAGCTAACTAGGAATATGCCTAAGCCATTGGCCAACAGTGTTGAAATTAAAATAGTTTCAATGTAATTATTAGGATCTGGGTGGCCAGGAAACAGAAAAGCAGTCTCTAATTACATAATGATGCCCAACATTCAGCAACATCCACATAAAGCCTAAGATATCTTTAAAAAAGTGTTTCTAACTTACAAAAATGGGAGTCAGTTGGAACTTCATGGTACTTCTAATTTTTTCAGATAAGCTATGTTTGCTGGTGGTGAATAGAAGAACAGCTCCTATAAGAGAAGACTTTGCAATTCAGCATTAACACCAAAAACTACATGGCTTCTTCAAGAGACATCTTCCTGTTTCATGCTGGAAACACAAATGGCTCAATTTTGGAAAGTCCTGTACTTAAATGGGGTTTGTGAGCAGTGTGCCACTAGTCACTTAAAGATAACATAGACCCACTGGGTCTTTGGTGCTGGGATAGTAAGCATGGCTCACAGAAGGGGTGAACAACCTCTGCCATGTTGGATGGGGCAGAGCCAACAGACGGCCATGGAGTTGGTCCTAGCCATAAATGCTTAGCATTTAATAAACAAAGTGTGTTCCTCATCAGAAAATAATTACAGATATGCAATAAAGGCTGATTCAGAAAAGAAATACACCTCTGAGTGGGTCAAAGCATGTTCAAAAAATGTACGTAGGCTTGAGAGAGAGAAGGGAAAAAAGAGTATAGACAAGAAGACAGACAGTCATAGATTAAAGGAGTAAAGGTAATAAATAAATAAAAAGTAATGGAGTAAAAAAATAAGCCACATAAAGATGAAATATACGCAGAGAATCTGAATTATGCGTATTATTGTGTTTTCTTTAAATTTTTTGACTGCAAAAAGACATTTGTTTCTATGGGTTGCTAAGCTAAGCCAACATATATAAAGGTATCTTGACTTCAAAAATTGAGTCTAAGGATAAAGACTTTGGAAAAGAGATTTTGCTTTTGTTTCCACAAGTATGGGAACCTGTAGATTCCTTCCATGTTAATGCAGTTTGATGGAACAATACCCCCTGAAAGGTCTCCTTGAACACTAATAATAATTTACCCAACAAATAGAAGGAAGTAGTTTAGAGAAAACAATGCCCAAATAACCAAATTGGTTGTTTATAAATGTTCGTTTTCACTTAAAGGGGGTTTATTATAAGTGGTTAATGGTCATACTAAATCTCTTTCTCAAAAGGGGGGTATGGTACAAAGATCAATACTTGGAAGTAATATAAATTGATACAAATTTAAGGTTGATTCTTTACACTGTGTTTAGATATATTTCTACTCTTGCTTAAGGTATTATGTTTATACAGCTCATTTCAAAATATAAGGTATAATTAAAATTTATAGATTAATACATGGATATTTATAAGAGTCAAACTTGTAATCATGTTACATACATTTTATAACATATAGAGATATACTTCAGTTAGATAGATAATTTTCAACACGTTAAAGACCTACAGAATATGGCACTTAACATGTTTTTTTTTTTTTAAATGTAGACGTTTCTCAACAGTGAGATGTGTTTGTTTCTCGCAGAACCAAGTACTTGAGAGAGGTTGATAGACTTTGAAAAAAACTCATTATGGAATTTACCTTCAATGTTACAAGACTGGCAATCTGGCAAGAAACTGCTCTTTCCTGAACTGCTTGATGGTATGGTGTATAAATTGAACATGTAGGACCCACAGAAAATTGACTGCTAAAGGAAGGTGAGACAGTCCATCAGGGCTATTGCTTCATGAAAATGTCTGCCAGACATTCTTCAGGACACAGAAAAAAGTGACCGATAAACTGCCAATATAAGCAAAACAGTCTTTCAAATTTCCTGTGTGTTTTAAGGGAGAGGGCTGCTTGTTTGTCCCAGCTGCCTGGCTTGCTTAGCCCCAAAATAACCACACAGAAACTGTGTTAATTAATTACTGCTTGCCCTATTAGCTCTAACATCTTATTAGCTAACTCTTACACCTTGATTTCACCCATATTTATTAATCTAGAGCGGAAATATACATATAACAAAATTTACTTAAAATGTTTATCAATATATTAAGATCCATACCAATGCAAATTATTTATATTTATTTCATATCCCCTTTTAAATGTAAAAAAAAACGTTTACAAGCAATATTTGGCAATATTGGCATAGTTTTGTCTATACTAATTAATGCTGATTAGGGGTGCTGTTAGTCAAGTCTTTTATGGTGTATCCTGTGTGGTAGTTTCATCTCAGTCAGTAGTTGGGTGAACTGATTTTTAAGGGACCGTTCAGGGGTTTTAATTCCATCAAACCACACCAGTCTGGAAGCAATCCACAGGTTCTCATCATCTGTGGAAATGAGAGAAGAACCTCTTTTTCAAAGCAACATATCCTTAGACCCAAACTGAAAGCCAGGCGATGGTGGCACACACTTTTAATCCCAGCACTCGGGAGGCAGAGGCAGGCGGAACTCTGTGAGTTCGAGACCAGCCTGGTCTACAGAGCTAGTTCCAGGACAGGCTCCAAAACCACAGAGAAACCCTGTCTCGAAAACCCAAATAATAATAATAATAATAATAATAATAATAATAATAATAATAATAATAATAAATAATAATAATAATCTAAGGTATATACGATACTTTCTGTTCGCCATACCCGTTCAAACATGGCGGAGCTGCTTGCCGTTTCTGAGAGCCACCCACACTGCCTCACTTCCAGGCACACAGCTGGTCCAAGTTGCCACTAAGCAAGATGCAGCAGTCTGCTCACAAAACCCATCCAAATATTCAGTCTCCCAAAATAGCCAGAGATCACACTGGCAGAATGGCCCAGAAAGCCTGCATTTCAAAACAGTGTGGCTTTTTTTGCTGCTGAGTCAGGAAAATCTCTCTTACAGGACTTGCAACACGCCACCAGCAAACCAAAAGAAGCTGTGTCAAATTCTGTATTTTTTGTCTAAAGTTATCTTTCAAGACCTCTCATGTTTTACATGGATTTAGTTGGCCACATGGGTGCCAGTTTGTTGGAAGGAGTGCCAACCTGTTCTTCATGGCCACCCAAATAGCTTAGCCCTGAAATAATCCCAATGAAACTGTATTAATTAAATCACTGTTTGGCCTATCAGCTCTAGCATCTTACTGTTTAACTATTACATCTTAATTTACCTATTTCTATTAATCTGTGTATCACCATGAGGTGGTGGCCTACCAGCAAATTCTCATCACTTCCATCCAGTGGTGGCTCCATGGCATCCCCCTGCCTCAGCCTTCCTACTCCCATGCTACAGGCCAAGCTAGTTTTTTTTTATTAATTAACTAATAAAATCAACATATAGACAGAAGGTCCCTCCACACCAAAATCATGAGGAAGAACTCTCACTGAGAAAATTCTAGAAAATACTAAATAAATGCTGTCTAAACTATCAAGAATATTATCTTATCAATTTGGATATAATACCAAAAGAGCTTAAACTGTATGTCTGAGTTATTTTCTCATGTTGTAGTCTAGGAGTCCAGCACCATAGTATCCACATGCTTAAGGTCTAGTGACGGCCCTCTAAGACTTACAGATGGTCAGCTCTGTCTTCTTCTCTGTACAGAAAGGAGAAAAGAGGGAGAAGGAGGAAGGAAGGGAGAGAGAGATAGAGAGATTAGGTATAGCTTCTCATAGGGGTGTCAATCCTACCACTAAAGTTTCACCACCAAGGCTTTATCAAAACTGTTACCGCATCCCCAGAAAGGTCCCATACTATTATGGGGAACAGTAGGCCTTCTGAATATGAATTTTATAGAGATAAAATTCAGTTGTTGATCATCAAATAGGAGAAAAATTTTCTGAAGTGTGGCTGTCAAAATTAAACTAAAGAATTATGGTGACCAAATAATAAAGTATATGGAAAAGTACCATTGGACAAAAACAACATTAAGCAAAAACATATGAATCTAAATAACATATGAATATTAGTTAGCAAACAAACATTGTTTCATTACTTA
Organism: Microtus obscurus; assembly: GCA_963919715.1. Lineage (NCBI taxonomy): Eukaryota > Metazoa > Chordata > Mammalia > Rodentia > Cricetidae > Microtus > Microtus obscurus. The sequence continues at coordinate 6,276,658 of CAWTZC010000490.1, forward strand.
TAACATGTGTAGATACTAGTGTAAAATGCTAATATTGAAGAAAAGGGGAAGGCAAATGAAAAAATCTGTGAATTAATTTTGCTGTTTTTGTGTAAATCTTAAAAGTTGATTTTAAAGAACACAAATCATAGAGTCCTTGAAAATACCCTAAAATAAGACATGTTCAATAGCTGCAAAACTGTTTCTTCATTAGGACATATTATCCCCTCAAAGTACCCAGTCTAATCTAGTAGCTTCGAGACCATTGAGTGACAGAGGTCTCTACAGGTTACTTAAGTTGATGTGTGCATATGCATGTGTGTGTCTAAAGCATTTGCATATACACACTCTGTATTCCTTTTACTTATTTATTTCTGTTTATTCTTTTTGGCATTTTCCCCCTTTTTACCAGTATAAATTCTAGGTAATTTTCTATTGGCCCTTTCTCTGTCTTTATTATTATGTGGACCTTGTATTGTAAAATCTTGATCACTGTGCATATATTAGTTAATTAATCTGTGTAGTATCCTCCTAAAAGAGCATTATTCCATTCATTTTTATAGTGTGGAAAATGAACAGCTAAGAGACTTTTTCCATCATTCACTGAGAGTTCATTAGGATGTTGACTAAATTATAAACCCTGAATTGCTAACATAGACAAAACAGGATGGTGGATGAGATCTCAGCAATATTCTAGCTCATCAATTAAGACATTCCTAACTTCATTTTCAATATACTTTTGGTTAATTTCAGGATTTCCTGCAATTTTTTCAGGCATAAGTAACTTGTTCTTTTCAAGCCAACCCAGTTAAAAGGAGGTTAAAATGGTGATAACTGTTATTTTCAGAAATAAATGTAAATACTCTTTTAAAATTGTATTTTAGTATTTAAAAAACTTTTAAATGTAAATATACTTTGTTCATATTATTTCCCTTACCTCAAGTCCTTATATATTCTGTATCCCTCTGTGCCCACTCAAATTTAAGTTCTTTCTCAAAAAGCAAACAAAAACTAAGTATAAGAATAAACCTCAAATCCAAGAAACCAAGAAAACAATCACCAATCCCAAAAAAGAAAAAAAAATAGTGTAACCAAATAAAAGCACACACAAAAGGACTGTGGAGTCCATTATATGTGGAGTCAACTACTCATGAACAATAGGTGTGTCCTGGAGTCAATGATATATTCAGAGTCACTCCATTGCAGAAAACTGATTTTCTGTCTTCAAGCAGATATGAACAAAAGTCCAGTTGTTAACATTTACCCTTGTGGCTAGGTTTTCTTTCATCCATTCACTTATTCATTTTTAAAAATACAACAAATTAAAAATTAAGTTAAAACAAAAACTATGACACTGAAGTTAGACAAGAAAAACCAACAGAAAGAAAAGAGCCCAAGAGATGACACAAGACCTAATCTTTCACACATTCTGGAGTCCCATAAAAATAATAAACTAGAGGCTAGCACATATATCCAAGGATCTGGTACAAGGCTAGTTCAGGTTACTTTCAACTCTGTAAGTTTATAGGACCTTTCCTCATGCTAATTAAAGGGTTTTCTTATCTTGGAGTCATCTGTCTCCTCTAGCTTTTACACTCTTTCTGCTTCCTTCTACAGGGTTTCCAGAACTTGAAGACAAAGACTTTATAAAGCATTGCATTTAGGCATAACTGTTCTATGGTCTCTCACTCTCTATATAATGCATTGCTCTGGGACTCTATATTTCTTTCCATCTGCTGTAGAAGAAAGCTTCTGTGATGATAGCTAAAAAGGCACTGGCATATTAGAACAGAGGAATATTGTTAGTACCATTACGTTGCTACATTTTTTTTTTTTTTTTACATTTTAGACCACTATTACTTGGTTTAATCCTAAATCCCTTGCTCTCTATCCTCTGGTATTTATCACCCAGCCAGTGTTGACTCTGTTCCATATCTCTTGGAGTGGGTCTTAAGTATAATCAGTTCTTAGCTGATTATTGCCATAAGCTTTGTGCAATTATTGCAGTAGTATATTTTGCAGTCAGTGAACCCTTGTAGATAGAGTGTTTGTGGCTAGCTTGATGTTTATGTTTGAATACTTTACAGTGTCTGTTCTTGTACCAAAGAGGCTTTGATTATCAACACAGTGGATCAATGATACTCTGCCTATATATCAGTAGGAGAATGGTAGAATAAATAATAAAGATCCACAGATGAATTTTTAAGAATAATAAAGGCTAAACTATTTTTATGACTATTAAGTAGGGTACAGACTGTAATTCAAGTATAGAGCAACAACCAAAGCTCAATCCCATGTACCAGAAATGAAGGAAGGAATAGTAAATAGTAAGGTAAACTACAATAGCATGATTTTAAACAAAGATATCTTTAAAAAGTTGGTGAGCAATATAAATTCTATTACTGTAACAAAGGAAATATATCTTTCTGAGAAAGTTGTCTACTGATAGCACTGCAAATTAACAGACATAGTATGACAATACCATATTTTTAAATTATTTTTATATTAAAATATAGTTATGTCATCCCCTATTTTCCTTTCCTCCCACCAATTTTTACCAAGTGTTCCACCTTCTTTCATCTTAAATCCATAACATTTCTTTGATTATTATTGATAAACACATACACATGTATACTTGCTTTTGTGTGTATATATGCTTATATGCTCACATGGAAGAGGGAATGCCACAGGGCCCAATGGTTAAATAATGAAATATTTGCTATATAGAGAGAATTAGCGTTGTGAAAGACTGAACCTCTAATTGGTTCATCATTCATATCCATTCTCAACTAAATTCTTAAAATCTAAACCTGCTAGATTTGTTTAATGATGATTTAGGGGGCCCTTGCAAATACAGATTTCCTGAATTCCTTCTTCTGTGTGTTCTTGTTGCTGTTCGAAGAAGCAAACTTAATTGGGATCATAGATTAGAGAGAAGGAAAAAGAAGAGACTGGAAAGACATCACAAACATCAAAGGCCATTCGAAAGGCCACATGAAAACCTGGTATTGTAGAAGCTTCCTAAATAAATAAATAAATAAAAATCTCTTAGTTAGAATTTCTATTACTGCAATGGGACACCATGGCCCAAAGCAAGTTTGAGAGTAAAGAGTTTGTCTTACAAGTCTACACTGTAGGCCTCATAGAAGGAAATCAAGACAGGAACTCAAATGGTGCAGGAACCTGAAGACAGAGGCCATGGAGAAGTACTGTTTAATGGCCTGCTCCCCATGGCTTAGTCAGCTTTCTGTTTATAGAACCCAGGATGGCCAACCCAAAGATGGCACTGCCCACAATGCACTGGGCCCTCCCTCATCAGTCATTAATTAAGAAAATGACCTATAGAGTTACCTAAAACACAATCAAACTAATGCAGGCATTTTCTTAATAGATGTTCCCTCCTCTCAGAATACTTTAGCTTGTCAGTCAAGGTAATGTAAAACTCTCCAGCACACATACTTGTTTTCTGATACTTTTTTATTTTAACTTTTCTAAAAAAGTTAAACTATCTTTTCTTCTTTAACATGCCAATTAATTTTCCACTCCCTCCCCCCACTTCTGCTTCCTCTACCTTACTCCCTCCCAGCCCCACATTCTACTCCCCATCAACTTCTCTGAGAAGGTAAGGCTTCCCATGGGAAGTCAACAAAGTCTAGCCCATTGCTTTGAGGCAGGACCAAAACCCTCCCCACAATATCTAGGCTGATCAAGATATCCCTCCAGAGAAAATGGGTTCCAAAAAGCCATCTGTAACAGTAGAGATAAATCCTGGTCTCACTGTCAGCTGCCCCACAGTCTTCCCCAGCCATACAATTGTCACCCACATTCAGAGGGCCTAGTTTGATCCTATGTGGGTTCCCATGCTGTCAGACTGTTGTTGAAAACTTCCATGAGGTCAGTTAAGCTGTTTCAGTAAGAAAGTGGAATACTGGAGGGAAGAGAGTATGGACATGTATTATATCAAAACATACTTTACATATGCATGAAAATATCAAGCAGAAACATAAAAAAGAATGTCAACTTTTTAATGTACGTCAAATATTTTATTATGGAAACAACAACAGTAATGGATACAGTAGAATGAACATGTAAACTTTCCTTTGTGTTTCATCAATGTCACTGTGGGTTAGGTGTATTAAATACATTTTAAACTTGAAGAAAGCACCCAGTATCTTGAGATTGTCAAATCCGTTCTCTAAAATTGTTTTTGTTTCTCCTTTTCTATGTCATTAACATAAAAACATAATCTGTGAAATTTCATGTATAGAAGCTAAACATCTATTTTTTTTACTCTCTTCTTATAAAACATATTTGCCAACTATCATGGCACTCTGAACTAGAAAGACTTAGTCAACTATTGTCTAAGATTTTCTGTTTCACCAGGTTCCACAGCTGATTAGCCCCAAAGAAATGCACAGGGGTCTACATTAGTTATAAACTGATTGGCCTATAGCTCCGGCTTCTTATTAACTCATAATTTATATTACCCCATTATTCTTGTATACACTCGCCATGTGGCTGGGTACCTTATTCAGAGAGGAAATCACATCTTGCTTCTTCTGTGGCTGGGTCACAACTGCAGAGTAGAACTTTCTTCTTTCCTGAATTCTCATTACCCAGCTTCTCCTTTCTACCTGGTTGTTCTGTCTCAACTTTCTGCCTGGCTACTGGTCAATCCACATTTTATTTATTTATTTGTTTGTTTGTCTGTTTATTTTACTTTGGGCACTGTTTTATAATATACATATACATATTTTAAAAAGACAATGTTACATATATTTATAAATTATCCTAATGAAATCCATTGCTCTGTGTAATTAATATGCTAGAAAAATAAAGCTGCACCAACATAGGTGGTTTTTAAACATAATGCAAAAAAAAAAAAAAAAGTCTAGAAACAACAATCCCAGAGAACTCAGACAACAATGAGGACACTAAGAGGGACTTACATAGATCTAATCTATATGGTAAGTAGAAAGTAGAAAACACCAAGATCTTCTGAGTAAATTGGGAGTATGGGGACCTTGGAGGAAGGTTAGAGGAAGGAGGGGAGAGTCAGAGAGGGGATCAGAGAAAAATGTAGAGCTCAATAAAAATCAATTTAAAAATATACAATTCTTAAGGTGGTTTAACATGATCATTCTCATGGCACAAGGCTGCAATCATAGTTATTCTGGAGGTGTCACGAGCTGTCGGGTTTAGCCACTTCAATCACTGTGACTTTTCTTAGCTAAGGGTTCTTTATTTATTTTTTGTAGGTTTTTTTTTGTTGTTTTTGTTTTCTTTTTCTGTTTTATTATATTTTATTTATTTATTTATTAAAAATTTCCACCTCCTCCCATCCTCACATTTCCCTCCGACTCCCCCCACTCCCCTCCCTCCCGCTCTCTAGTCCTAAGAGAAGTCAGGGTGCCCTGCTCTGTGGGAAGTCCAAGGCGCTCTTCCCTCCATCCAGCTTAGTCCAGTGAGCCAATGTGGGACTCTGTCTCTAGCTCCATCCGTCTTGATGAAGGTTCTATGGTGATATGCAAGATATTCATCAGTGTGGCTATGCGAGAAAGCCAGTACAGGCACCCTCTCCTCTGCTGCCCACGAACCTAGCTGGGGACATCCCCTTGGAAACCTGGGAAAACCTTTAGAGCAAAGTCTCTTGCCAAACCTAAAATGACTCCCATAGTTAAGATATCTTTTTCCCTGCTCCCATATCTACTCTTCCTCCATCTCAACCACCCCATTCCCCCAAGCTCTCCCCAATCCTCCCCTTCTCCTTACGCTCTCCCCATCTCACTTTCCCCCCAACTTACCCCCACACCCTGCTCCCAACTTTTGCCTGGTGATCTTGTCTACTTCCAATATCCAGGAGGATAAATATATGTTTTTCTTTGGGTTCACCTTCTTATTTAGCTTCTCTAGGATCACAAACTATAGGCTCAATGTCCTTTGTTTATGTCTAGAATCCACTTATGAGTAAATACATACCACATTTCTCTTTTTGAGTCTGGGTTATCTCACTCAGTAAAGTATTTTCTTTTTTTTTAAATATTTATTTATTTATTTATTATGCATACAATATTCTGTCTGTGTGCATCTCTGCAGGCCAGAAGAGGGCACCAGACCTCTTTACAGATGGTTGTGAGACACCATGTGGTTGCTGGGAATTGAACTCAGGACCTTTGGAAGAACAGGCAATGCTCTAACCACTGAGTCATCTCTCCAGCCCCAGTAAAGTATTTTCTATTTCCATCCATTTGCATGCAAAATTCAAGATCTCATTGCATTTTGCCGCTGAGTAAAACTCTAAAGTGTATATGTGCCACACCTTCTTTATCCATTCTTCTATTTAGGGGCACATAGGTTGTTTCTAGGTTCTGGCTATTACAAATAGTGCTGCTATGAACATAGTTGAACAAATGCTTTTGTGATATGATTGGGCATCTCTTGGGTATATTCCCAAGAGTGGAATTGTGATGTGGGCGTGATTTCTTATCAATAAAGAAACTGCCTAGGCCCATTGATAGGCCAACCATTAGGTGGGTGGAGAAAACAGAACAGAATGCTGGGAGAAAGAAGCTGAGTGAGGAGTCACGATGATTCTCCCACTCCAGGCAGATGCAGGTTAAGATCATTCCTGGTAAGCCAGCTTGTGGGCTACACAGATTATTAGAAATGGGTTAGGTCAATATGTAAGGGCTAGCCAATAATGGGCCAGGCAGTGTTTAAAAAGAATACAGTTTCCATGTAATTATTTCGGGGCATAAGCTAGCCATGTGGGCAGCTGGGTACCGTGGACGCAGCCCTCCACTTTTATTACTACAGAGTGGCGCCCAGACATGATGGGCTAAATCTACTTAAAAACCTGAGATAGCTTAATTTTAAACAGAGAAAAAAACAGAGTTTAACACAGATTTCTGCTGTTTGTTGGTGACGTGCTGTAGAGAGATTTCCTGATTCAGCAACAGCAACAGAAAAAATGCTACATCATTTTAAAGCACCGCTTCCTGGGCTGTGCTGCTATTGTGATCTCTGTCTGGCTCCTGTAGGAGACAGAGCTTTTGTATGGAGCATTTGGAGTAAAGTGTTATGGGTTGCTTGATGGCAATGTAGACTGCTGTGTGCCTGGAACTGTGTGTGGCTCAGGGGCACCAAATGGCTCTGAGGCAGGAGCAGCTCAGCTCCACCATGCTGAACTGTGCTGGTCTCAGGCAGGAACTACCATAATTACCATAATGACAGCGCAGTAAGGTTTCTACTGGGCAGGACACAGGCGGTACCGTATTACCCCTACATGGTGCAACTTAAGTTTTTAAGAACTACTTAACATTTTAAGAAATGCTACTGGATAGTAAAAAAAAGTTACAGATTCACAATAAAACAGATTCAGACATAAAAGACCACACTGTTGGATGAATGTATGTAGGCTTGAGAGAGAGAAGGAAAAGAATATAGAGAATAAAGTTAATGGTTTAAAAAAAAGGTAAAGTCTTTAAAGAGACAGAGTACAGATAGTTATAGATTAAGAGAAATAAAGTAAAAATAACCCACGTAAAAATGGAAAATTCACAGAGAGTCTGGATTATGTACATTGTGTTTTCTTTAAAATTTTTGACTGTGAAGGAGCTAAGTACAGAGAGTCATTTCATTACATGGGCTGCCAAGCTAAACCAGAATGGATATAAGGGTATTACGATTTCAAAATTTGGGTCTAAGGATATGATGCTTTGGAGTCTTCTTTTGTTTTCACAGAGGACTAGACCCTGTGAATTTCATCTATTCCGATATGGTATGATAGACCATGCCCTCCTGAAAGGTTGTTGTGAACACACTCAAAAAATTACTTCACTCAACTGCCAACTGAGATGACTCTGGCACACAGGTTATACCATGAAAGACCTAATTAATGACACCCTCATTCAGCAGGAAGCAGTTTGGAGAGAAAAATGTGCCCATGTTCCCAAATATTATTTATAAATGTTCTTTTACATTTAAAGGGGGATATGATATAGATATGAATAATTTGCATTGGTGTGAATTTTAAGGTCAAGCTTGTTATATGCACATGTATTTCTGATCTTGATTAAGGTATTTTGATTATGTAGTTCATTTTTAAAATGTAATGTATAATTAGAAAATATAGGTTGTTGATGAATAATCATAAATAATAGTCAAGCTTGTAGTCATGTTAGATTTTCTAGATATATAGAGATATATTTCAGTTAGATAGGCATTCATCATATCTTTCAAAGACTGCAGAATATGGCATTTAAATGTTTTAATAACTTATGGCTTTTCATGACAAGGAGACACGTCTGCTCCTGGCAGCACCAGCTACTTCAAGAGGAAGATGGGCATCAAAGAGGATCCTTATGGTACTTGATAGCCATTTGGGCAAGAGACTGCTCTTGCATGGACTGATGTATGAACTGGACACAAAGAACCCTCAGAGAGAGGACTGCTGAACTTGCCTAAAGGTGAGATGGTCTTTTGTGGTTCCTGATTCATGAGAGTCTGTGAGACATTCTGCAGGACACAACAGAAAGTGACTGAACTGTCTTTGGAATTTCCTGCTTCATGGAACTGTCGGCTGGATACTATGGGCCTGAAGGCCAAAGATGGATGCCCCAATGGTACAGGGGAACTTTGGGTGACTGTCCGGGCAGCGAGATGTCTCTGTCATTTCTAGAGTTTTCTTATTTCTTGTTTACTTAGGTAGTATTATATCCTTCTGGAGTCTTTGATGGAGTTGAAAAATGGATAGTTATAGTTTTCCTTAGTTATGATAAAAGATAATGTAGATATAAATATTGTAACTGTAATTCTTACTTGATATCTGTTTTATTATATGTTATTTTACTATATTAAAGTTAAAGCCTTTCTTTTTTGTTTAAACAGAAAAAGGGGAAATGATGTGGGAGTAATTTCTTATCAATAAAGAAACTGCCTTGGCCCATTGATAGGCCAACCCTTAGGTGGGTGGAGAAAACAGAACAGAATGCTGGGAGAAAGAAGCTGAGTAAGGAGTCGCCATGATTCTCCTACTCCAGGCAGATGCAGGTTAAAATCATTCCTGGTAAGCCAGCTTGTGGGCCACATAGATTATTAGAAATGGGTTAGGTCAATATGTAAGAGCTATCCAATAATGGGCCAGGCAGTGTTTAAAAGAATACATTTTCCATGTAATTATTTTGGGGCATAAGCTAGCAATGTGGGCAGCCGGGTGCCGGGGACGCAGTCCGCTGCTCCTATTACTACAGAATTGCAGGATCCTGAGGTAGGTTGACTCCCAGTTTCCTGAGAAACCGCCACAATGATTTCCAAAATGGCTGCACAAATTTGCATTTCCACCAACAATGGCTGAGTGTTCCCCTTACTCCACATCTTCTCCAGAATAGGCTACCATTGGCATTTTTGATTTTAGCCATTCTGACAGGTGTAAGTTTTTTTTATTTCCATTTCCCTGATTGCTAAGGAGGTTGATCATGACCTTAAGGGTCTGTTGGCCATTTGAACTTCTTCTGTTGAGAATTCTCTGTTCAATTCAGTACCCCATTTTTAATTGGGTTAATTAGAGTTTTAATGTCTAGTTTCTTGTGTTCTTTATATAATTTAGAGATCAGACCTTTGTCTAATGTGGGGTTGGTGAAGGCCGTCTCCCATTCAGTAGGTTGCATTTTTGTCTCAATGACAGTATCTTTTACATTACAGAAGCTTCTAAGTTTTAGGACGTCCCATTCATTCATTGTTGTTCTTATTGTGTCTGCTAATGGATTCTACATAGGAAGCAGTCTCCCTGTGCCCATGTTTTGCAGACTACTTCCCACTTTCTCTCCTATCAGGTTCAGTGTGGTCAGAATTATATTGAGCTCTTTAACCCATTTGGACTTGAGTTTTGTGCATGATGATAGATATGGATCTCTTTTCACTCTTCTACAGGTTGACATCAAGTTATGCCAGCACCAATTGTTAAAGAAGTGTTCTTTCTTCCACTGTATAATTTTAGCTCCTATGTTGAAAGTTAGGTGTTCATAGGTTTGTGGGTTAATATATAGGTCTTCGATTAAATTCCATTGGTCAACATCTCTGTTTTTGTGCCAATACCAAGCTGTTTTCATTACTGTAGCTCTGTAATAGAGTTTGAAGTCAGGGAAGGTAATGCCTCTGGAAGTACTTTTATTGTACAGGATTGTTTTGGATATTCTGGAATTTTTGTTTTTCCATATAAAGTTGATTATTGGTCTGTGAAGAATTTTGTTTGGATTTTATATGGGGATTGCATTAAATCTATAAACTGCCTTTGGTAGAATTGCCATTTTTACTATGTTGATCCTCCCAATCAAAGAGCATGGGAGATATTTCCATTTTCTAATAACCTCTTCAAATTCTTTCTTCAAAGACTTAAAGTTTTTATCAACTATATCTTTCATTTCCTTGGTTAGAGTTACCCCAAGATACTTTATGCTATTTGTGGCTATTGTGAAAGGTGATGTTTCTCTGATTTCCCTCTCTGCCTCTTTGATCTTTGTGAATAGGAGGGCAACTGATTTTTTGGAGTTGAACTTGTATCCTGCCACATTATTAAAGGTGTTTATCAGTAGGAGTTCTTTGGTAAAGTTTTTGGGGTTGCTTATGTATACTATCATATATCTGCAAATAATAAAGTTTGACTTCTTCCTTTCCAATTCAAATCCCCCTGATCTCTTTATGCTGTCTTATTGCTATTGCTAGAACTTCAAGCACCATATTGAATAGGTATGGAGAGAGTGGATAGCCTTGCCTTATTCGTGATTTTAGTGGTAGAATTCTGCATTGAATCCATCTGGTCCTGGGCTTTTTTGGTAGAGGTTTTTGATGACAGCTTCTAATTCCTCACAACTTACAGGTCTATTTAAATTTTCACGTGGTCTTGATTTAATTTTGGTATATGGTACTTATCTAAAAAAAAGTGTCCATTTCTTTTGCATTTTCCAAATTTGTGGCAAACAGGCTTTTGTAGTAAGAACTAATGATTCTACAAATTTCCTCAGTGTTTGTAGTTATGTCCCCCTTTTCATTTCTGATCTTATTAATTTGAGTGTTCTCTCTCTGCCATTTGATTTGTTTGGATAGGGGTTTGTCAGTCTTGTTTATTTTCTCCAAGAACCAGCTTTTTGTTACATTGATTCTTTAGATTTTTTTCTGTGTTTCTATCTTTTTGATTTCAGTCCTCAGTTTGATTATTTCCAGTCTTCTACTCCTCCTGGTTGAGTCTGCTTCTTTTTTTCTAGAGCTTTCTGGTGTGCTGTTAAGTCTCTAATGTGTGATTTTTCTGTTTTCTTTATGTGGGCACTTAGTGCTATGAAATTTCCTCTTAGCACTGATTTCATAATGTCCCATAGGTTTGGGTATGTTGTGTCTTTATTTTTATTTAATTCAAGGAAGACTTTAATTTCTTTATTTCTTCCTTGACCCAGGGGTGGTTCAGTTGTTGACTGTTCAGTTTCCATGAGTTTTTAGGCTTTCTGGGATTAGAATTGTTGAATTCTACCTTTACTCCATGGTGATCAGATAGTTCACAGGTGGTTACTACAATTTCTTTGTAACTATGGATGTGTGCTTTGTAACCAATAGTGTGATCAATTTTTGAGAAAGTTCCCTGAAATGCTTAGAAGAAGGTATATTCTTTCCTCTTTGGGTGTAATGTTCTATAGATGTCTGATAAGTCCATTTGGTTCATTACATCTGTTAGTTCTCTTATTTCTCTTTTAAGTTTCTGTCTAATTGACCTGTCCATTGGCAAGAGAGGAGTGTTCAAATCTTCTACTATTAGAGTGTGGAGTTTGATATATGCTTTGAGTTTTAGTAATTTTTTTTTACATATGTGGGTGCTTTTATGTTACAGGTGTAGATATTCCAGATTGAGACTTCCTCCTGATGAATTGTTCCTGTTATAAGTATAAAGTGTCCTTCTCTATCTCTTTTGTTTGATTTTAGTTTGAAATAAATTTTGTTAGATATTAGTATAGCCACACCTGCTTGTTTCTTTGGTCCATTTGACTAGAAAACATTTTCTTAACCCTTTACTCTGAGGTAGTGTCTATCTTTGAGTTTGAGGTGTGTTTTTTTGTAAACAGCAGAATGTTGGATCCTGTTTTCATATCCATTCTCTTAACCTGTGTTTTTTTATAGATGAATTGAGTCCATTGATATTAAGTGATATTATTGACCAGTGGTTGCTAACTCCAGTTATTTTTTCTGGTGGTACTGTTTGTGTGTTTCCCTTCTTTGAGTTGTGCTGGTGGAGGGTTGTTAGATCCTTGTGTTATTATGGGTGTTTTTGGCTTCCTTGGTTTGTGATTTTCCTTCTAGTATTTTCTGTAAGGCTCGTTTTGTTGCTATGTATTGTTTAAATCTGTTTTTGTCCTGGAATATCTTGTTTTCTCCATTGATGGTGAATGCAAGCTTTGCTGGGTATAGTAGTCTGGGCTTGCATCCATGTTCTCTTAGTGTCTGCAGCACATCTATCCAAGACCTTCTGGCTTTTAGGTTTTCCACTGAGAAGTCAGGTAGGATTCTGATAGCTTTCCCTTTATATGTTACTTGACCTTTTTCCCTTGTAGCTCTTAATATTCATTCCTTATTCTGTATGTTTAGTGTTTTGATTATTATATGACAAGGGGATGCTTTTTTTTTGATCCAATCTATTTGGTGTTCTGCATGCTTCTTATACCTTCATAGGAATATCCTTCTTTAGGTTGGAAAGTTTTTTCTATAATTTTGTTTAGTATATTTTCTGGGCCTTTGAGCTGTAATTCTTCTCCTTTTTCTACCCCTATTATTCTTAGGTTTGTTCTTTTCATGGTGTCCATGATTTCCTGAATGTTTTGTGTTAAGAATTTATTTGATTTGTTATTTTTTTAATCAATGAGTTTATTTCCTCTATAGTATATTCAGTGTCTGAGATTCTTTCTTCTCTCTCTTGTTTTCTGTTGGTTATACTTGTCTCTGTAGTTCCTGTTCATTCACCCAGATATTCCATATCCAGCCTTCTCTTTGTTTGTGTTTTCTTTATTACTTCCATTTCATTTATCAAATTTGAACCCTTTTTATCTTGGTATTCTTGGGTATGTTTGAGAGATTTACTCATTTCTTCTACCTTTTTGTTTGTCTTCTCCATTTCTTTAAAGCAGTTTTCACATCTTTTTTAAGGTTCTCTATTATTTTCATAATATTACATTTAAAGTCGATGTCTTCTACTTCTTTTGGAACAGGATGTTCAAGTTTTTTTGTTGCATAATCCCCAGGAATCTGGTGTTGTTATGTTGCTTTCCAGGTTGTTTGAGGAATTCTTGCATTGGCTCCTGCCCTTTCTTCCTTCAAATGCTGCCAGGAGAGTCTTGGCGTCTTGGTCCAATCTATGCTGTGACTAATTCTGGGTGGATATCCTTGGTGCAGGAGCAGGAACTGTTCCTGGGCCAAGGACCTTGCAGACAATAGAGCAGACAGTCTGTATTAATCTCCTTAGCATGGGAACAGGGACTACTGGAGTCCAAGGACCCTGTAGACAAAAGGGCAAAATTTGGGGGAGGTCAGGGTCATGTGGAACAAAGAAGCCCCTGAAGCAGTATCAGGAGGTGCTGTGCACTCCCTTCTGGGGACCTTCCAGCTGGCGGGCAGACACTCCTCTGGGTGGAAAGCCTTAGTCAATCCACATTTTATTAAAATACAATTGACAGGGTGCAAACCATTTTCCCACATCAGTCAACTTCCTGCCATATTTATGCATCTCATTCATGAAAACTAAACACTCATCAACAGGTAAAGAGTGATTAAATTTATTATTTTAACCACTGCTCTGTTCTCATCCATCTGTATACTCTTCTTCTCTTGTGAAGGCAAGTTCATGTTACTGTTAGGTTTGTCATAAGTAATTGCATGCAGAATAAGTAGAACAATGGCACAATTGACCTTGACCATGAACTGTGTATAATATCAATGTGTTGTCTCTTTTAATGTCTCTTTGTTAATAATGACTTTAGGAATTAGACTTGTTTGTAGGAGTTGTTTTAAGTTTTCTGAACAGACCTCACACACCATGGTTTTGTCATTTGCTACTACAGCTTTTCTCACAGAAACAAAGTAACATTAATTGATAGTTTCTATGTGCATTTTTGCTTTACCTTAGTCTTAATTTCAGCTGTGTCAAAAAATATTGGAGCACATCCATGGAAGAGAAAAAATGTAAACTCTGCTGATTTTTAGTTAAAGCATTCAGTTTGGAGATGCTGCCATTTGTTTCTTAAGCATGTCTGTCAGTGTCCTTTCTGAACTGAAAGTTTCAGAGTTTGTTGTTGCTTTTAATGCAGAATCCCTGCTCTGGGAATGGTTAATAACACACCTCACAATATCTTTTACCCTCTTGAAAAGATTTCAGAGTTTGTCACAGTAAGGCAGTACCTACTTGTGATGTATACCACATATTAATTGATAAGTGTTCAGTGAAATACCATCATATATTTAGAAAAAATCCTACGCTTACTTATAAGGAATGATGATTAATTTTAATTGTCATCATATTTGATTCAGATACACCTGTGTCAATAAAGAGTCATATCTCAAAATGTATCCATCCAGGCACTGTCACAGAAAATTGAATAGAGAAGACCTGCTCCAAATGTGGGAAAGACCAAGTCATGATTTAAAATGATAATAGGGCAATAGCAGCCAGTTTTCTCTGTTTCTTGTGATGTTTAGTTGTGAAGAAGCCACCTCCCTCTCCTGAAAACACAGTCACAAGGTTTTCTAGCCATGGCATACATTTACCATTAAGACAGAATATATGCCCTTAGGTCCTAAGCCAGGATAATTCCTTGCTCCCTTAAAATGTGTCGTGTCAGGTATTTGGTCACAAGAATGAAAAAAAAAAAAACTGATACTCTGATGTCTGTGCAAAGTAAGAAATAGCTCAGTATGTTTTAAGTTACATTTGCAGGAAATGTATCTGTCATGTTGTGTACTCAAATTTCCATATCAAAGTCTTTCAAGTAATCTAAGTAATCTAAATTTTTGACAGAGTCTTACCAGTGCTTGGCTCTTTCGAGACAGAAGCAGCCTACTATCTCTGATAAATATGTATTCAATAATGAAAAGGCACGATGTTTGCTTATAGTGTTTTGAAGTAGCTCATGTATTTTACTTTCAATACCTACTAGAGAACAACACTCATAATTCCCATTTTGCAAATAAAAGAATTGAAGCAGAGATATTTAAATGAGTTAGATAATATCAAGTAAATTAATCAAAGACTTAGAAACAAGACATAGACAACATATATCTTAAATTTGTATGTATTTTCTGTTATTTCAATTTTTTATTGTTTTGTTATTTCTGCTCCTGCCAATTTAAAAACATACTGATAACCTTTTCTCTACATGATGAATATATAAATAAATAATGACTAAAAAACTTTCATTAGAAACTTCTAAACATTGAACAGATTTGTAGGAATAAAGACACCCTTATTTATATGTATGCTTTAATATATTTATATAATTATTATGCAGTAACTTGTGACTTTTATTGAGTTTTTCTAATATTGGAAACTAGAAACTTCATTGCCACACTCCTGTGTTCTACATTGAAATCTGAAACTTTATACTTAAATAATAGTATCTTTACTCTTCACTCATTGCAGAATGCTTCTATGCCTCCATTCTTCTGTTAGCTCTAATTTTTAAGTTTCACACATAAAGGATTTAGAAGACAGTCTCAATCCTTAACCATAATCCTAATTCTTGAATGATTGCTTCATCATTTTACATTAATTAGACTGAATAGATTATCCTAACATTACTTAGAATATAGTAGTCAATATAACACTAAAATCCCAAATATTTGGTTAATCAATATTATATAAATGAGCATCATGATGAAATGAGTTAAAAACAGCAGTTTTCCTAAGAAGAGGGTCAGCTTAGTAAGCCCTGAACTTCCATGTTGAATTTTCATGTCTAGTCACTCATGGTTGGCAAAGATGTCTTACTTATTTACAGGCAAATGAAAGGTTATGATGGTTCATCCTTACAAGGATTTTATAGGCTCAACTAATAATAGCTAGTAAAATTTCTGTTTTTTTTCTCTATCTGCTGCTGGATGACATGGTCTGAAATTATATAAAGAATATTGAAAAGTGTGTGTCCAGGAAGCAAAAGCATTTTGGTCAAAATGGAAGAACATTTTTGGTGTCTGTCACTATTTTCAGTAGCATGTGACTGTAGGTCACAAACATATTACATTGTTTTGTTAAGACAGACATAACTATAAAACAACCTTGTTTTAATGCCCTTTTATTGTTTACTGTTTCACAGTTCCATAAACAAACAGTTCATTCACAGATGGAATCGTGTGATCTTATAGTTTCAAGGGGTCATCCTTGACCCAAATTCACTTCTATACCTGAGTCTATCTAATTTGCTTCTTTTATCAGTCTTATCTTTGATTTTCTTATGGTTCCTTACCATATTTGGGTAATTCTCATAAATTATTCTTAAGCAAATTTCCTTTAGAGTCTATGGATTTTAATTTTCTATCATTCCTTTTAGGTAGTTTCTAACTTAATTCCTTCCCCCTTTAAAGTTCATCTAGTTAGCAGTACCTGATATGATCTTTAAAGATGTCAAACTTAATTATATAACCATCATTACTCTATAGCATTGCAACTTCCTTTAAATATCTCTGACGACTCCCATTCTTTACTCAAGACAAAGTGAAGAATAGCTTCCTGTCTTTTAAGTTTTAGTGTGAACACTTCTCAGACTCAATTGTTTGTGGCAGTGTGGAATTAGTTCTACAAACTATGCCCCAGTGTGACATTCATCATTACCTGTTTATTGCATACCATTGTTCTCTAACATTCTGAATTCACCATCCCTTCTCATTTGTTCATTTAGTTTGCCACATGAATCATGACTAAATGGAATAACGCAAAACTAGGTTTAGAATTTTAGCTTTATTTTGCTTTGTCACTTACAGCATGTGTGACCTTCAAGGTATCAATTAACATTTGTGTGACTTGGTTTTCTAATTTGCAAAACAAAAAGGGGACATTTACACCTGCACAATAATGTCATTTTAGATTTTATGTGAAACAACATAGGTAAAAAGCTCAAATTCATTTCTCAAAAATTAAAAGATATTAAACAATGCTTTTACTTTCTTGTTCTTGGGTAAAAGAGACCATACAAGAAAATTCATAGGTTTAATTTGTAAGTACCTTAAGGTGCTGCACCAAAATTGAATGTACCAATGAATCAGAATGAGATAATTCAATACATTATAAGGAAATTAATTTTACTACACCTTTAAATAGAAGAGCTTTAACCTTAATATAAATGAGTTTTACGAAAATAGTTTAGAGTAAATTATTCTTTTCAATTTTATGCGAAAGATTTTCCTCTGAATTGTAAGCGCACACAGCAAAATATAAAGATCCATATTTGCCTTCAATTTATAATTTAAACAGAAGAATTAAGTTGTCATGAAATTAGAAGTACTTAGATAAGTGAGAGGAAAAGGCAATTCTTATAAAAATGTTTATATAATCTGAGTCTTAGAGAATTAGCAGAATTTTGGCAGGTAAATTTAGGAAATTGTTCTTGAAATTTTCTATATGTTAATTTAGACTTTAATTCTAGAGGAATTATTTAGATTTTCATTTATGTTCAAATTATATAAAATTTATGTGTTTCAAATATCTTTCATATTTTCACTCATACTAGTTTGAATGACAATGGCCTTCATAAGCACATATGCTTGAGTTCTTGACTCCCAATTGTGGAACTATTGGGGAAGTATTAGGAAGCATGGCCTCTTTGGAATAGCTGTGTCACAAAGGTTGGCTTTGGGTTTTCCAATGGACTCCTGATGACATTCCTAGTATATTTTCCATCTCCTGATTGTGGGTTAAAACGTGAGCTCTCAGCTGTTCCTGATACCACGCTCTTGTTTCATCATCATGGACTCTCTTTGAAACAGTATGTCTAACTAAATGATTAAACCTGTTTCCTTGGGTATGGTATTTTGTCACAAAACTTTAAAAGTAACAATAACTTATTTTGCCAAGAAATTTACCATGAAATGGATATGAATTTAAGAGGTATGTCATTAGTCTTTTTTAGTGAAACTTACCAAATAAGGTTTCAATATTTGTACATATAAAACTCACACAGTTAATTCATTTTTACGGATGATTTTCACACAAGAAATCATTACCCTTCTTTTGTTCTATAGCCAAATTTAATAATCTACTGCTTCCTCACAGAACTATGAATTCAGTCATTACTTATTGTCTCTTCTGTGACAGATACTCTTCTAGAAATAAAAAGATAGAGATTTTTATTCCCAGGAAGAATATGTTGTTATTTGGACATGTAAAGATTAATGACAAATATATAAGCATGTACTACACAGATAAGTTTGTGTGTGTGTGTGTGTGTGTGTGTGTGTGCTTGGGGGTGGGTGTGTGTCATGGTACTCAAGTGAGTTTAGAGAATAGCCTGTTTACTCCTTCTAACATGTGCACCATGGTTATTGAACTTAAGCCGTAAGACTTGATTGTAGGTATCTTTTTAAATGTTTTTTAATTTATTTATTAAAAATTTTTACCTCCTCCCATCCCGCCATTTCCCTCTCCCTCCCCCCACTCCCCCTCTCCCTCCTTCTCCAGTCCTAAGAGAAGTCAGGGTGCCCTGCCCTGTAGGAAGTCCAAGGCCCTCCACCCTCCATCCGGGTCTAAGAAGGTGTGCCTTCAAACAGATTAGGCTCCCAAAAAGCCAGTACATGCAGTAGAATCAAAACCCATTGTCATTATCATTGGCTTCTCAGTCCACCCTCATTGTCAGCCACATTCAGAGAGTCTGGTTTGATCACATGCTCATTCAGTCCCAGTCCAGCTGGTCTTGGTGAGCTCCCATTAGATCAGTCCCACCATCTCCATGGGTGGACGCACCCTCACGTTCCTGACTTCCTTGCTCATGTTTTCCCTCCATTGTAGGTATCTTATGCTGATGAACTATCCCACTGGGCTCACATTTGTAGGTTGAATTAAAATAAATAAAGGATATCCATGAAAAGGTAATAATTCATTAATTTTGTTATACTTGAATAGGTGACTCAAACAGTTTCTAAGATTGTAGAAAGTGAATTCTAAGGAAAGAGACCAGCACATACAAAGATTCTGAATTATGACTGTATTTGTTATGTCACAGAATAGCAAAAAATGAACTAGAGAAAAGTTGAGACAACATGAAAATATTGGAAGAGATATAAATGTTATACCAAAAATATGTTGATGGTGGCAGAGAGAAGAAACAGTGCCTTGAACATGTTGGAATGACTCCAACTTTCGCAGTAAGTAAAATATGGGACCATGCAGTTTGAACACTGAAGTGATACTGCATGACTTATACTTTACAGAAATCACTTTTGTGTGAAATTAGATCTTTATTGGGTAAAGGGAATAAAAATAATAAAAAAGACTAGTGTCATAATCCAGGTAAGATGAGGGTGATACTGACCAGCCTGGTACATAAATTCAGGGTGTATTATGATACAACACCAATGAGATTTTTATTAATCTATTCATTAAATATGGGAGAAAGAGAGACAGAAACACAGAGAGATAGAGGCAAACCAAGAAACAGATAGTCATAGATGGAGACACAGAAAGAGAGAGAAGTCATGGATGGAGAAACAGAAAGAGAGAGACTGACAGGAATCATAGAACTCAGATGAGAAAAAATGGGTATAGTAGATTTAGGAAGAAAGGTTATTTTAGTTTTTAACTACTCATTTTGAAAAGTCAGTTCCATAGCTACATGTACATATTGAGTAGCCAGATGGATGGGTAGCTGTGTTAGAAGAAACATTTAAAGAAAAAATATAAATTTGATATCTGGAGAGAAGATTCAGTGGTAAAGAACATTTGCTGTCCTTACAAAGGACATGGGTTCAGTTCCCAGAAACACATGATGGCTCACAAAAGTCTTTAACTCTAACTCCAGAGGATTTTAAATCTGTCTTCTAGCCCCTGTGGGTACTAGGGTACTACTGGCTCTCTCTCTCTCTCTCTCTCTCTCTCTCTCTCTCTCTCTCTCTCTCTCTCTCTCTCTCTCTCTCTCTCTCTCTCTCTCTCTCTCTCTCTCTCTCTCTGTCTTTCTCTCTCTGTCTTTCTCTCTGGAAAAGCAAACATCAATGTGCAGCATGATTGCTGGAGGAGAGTTTATGTTCTCTGCCTATTTTCTTGATACAGGGCTTCCTTCTGAACTTAACGTTATAATGGCAGGCAGCAAGCCACAATGGTCTTCCTTGTTCTGCCCCACAGAGTGCTGAGGTTTCAGACTATGTGAAAGGCCTCGATGATTCCACTCAAGTATTGCAGAGAGGCATCTCTCCAGGCCTCAAAGACCACATTAAGTTTAACAAAATGGCTAAAGGAGAAGAATAAAAGACAACAAATAGAAACCACATTTGAGTAAGAGAAAAGAAATACTGTACAAATTGGGTTTTATTCACATTTACCTGCTTTATGACTTTTTTTTGAGAAGACATAAACATCCATACATATTCCTCACACAGAGAAGGCATTAGTAGATTAAAGAACTCCTCCATGTCCAGCTTGTTGAACCAAAAGTTTCCTGAGGTTACTTACTTATAAGATGCAGAGCAATGCAATGGAGCAACATCACTGTGATATCTTCTAGACCAGTGAAGCTCAACCTGTGGGTTGTTAACCTTTTGAGATCGAATGACGATTCACAGTGGTGTATATCAGATATCCTGTATATCCAATATTTACACTATGATTCATAACAGTAGAAAACTTACAGTTGTAAAGTAGCAAGAAAATAATTTTATGACTGGGTGTTATCACATGATAAATTGTTTTAAGTGGTCGCAGCATTAGAAAGACAGACTGCTCTTGGCAGTTTCACTGCTGACTAGATTCTCACATGCATGATGTAAATTCATACTGAAGTGTTTTTTGACTAACTTCAGGCAACTGACATTCCAAAATACTCCCTACATAATTCAACAACCAATTCATTATGCTTACATATTCTCAGAAAGGAGAAGGGTCTGTGGGAATCTTCAGAAGGTCTTGAACCTTTTAATTCTACCTCTTCCCATCACCAAGTGATCTTCCTAATCTACCCAATCTCCTGAGGTTTTCTGGTGGGTGATCACACCTGCCCTGATCTAAGAATGGTCCTGACCAACCCCAGGAAACAGCTCCGTGGTTACAGAAAATCATAGCAATGCAATGGTGTATTGCAATCATCTGATTTTGAATGAATAAAGAAAGAAATTTTAGACTATCTCTTCTAAACTAACACACTTATGTAAAATGTACCATTAAAGAATTTGGTACAGTGATTTTCTGTCATGATGTTTCTTTTTGTTCTCCATTTAAAATCCCTGAATAACATAGATATTTTTATGGACTTTCCTATTGGTATTTTATAGCATGTATAATGATTTCTGTACTTTTTATAGAAAAATTTGTAACTTACGCTAACCAGAAATGTTATCCTCATTTTCTCATGTCAATGTAAATCTGTTACTATTTCTTTCTTAGTTAGAAATTATTTTAAAATAACAGGAAAGACCATACCATAGATATTTAATTTTACCTGATTGTTTCTAATAGTCACTGCCAACTGAATGGCTATGTAACTGAACCACCTTCTAGATACCTTCCAATCATAGTCAACCATGAGACTGAAAACTTGGAGTGCAATAACTTCATGATATGGTCAGAAATCTATATGGAACTCTAGAAACCAAAGACAATAGAAACTTAGGCTTCTAAAGAAATAGAAGGTTCAGAACATAGCCCAACAATTAGAGCCTTCCAGCTAAACTCTCTGTAATTGTACATGGCATGCTTCACTAGGTTTCAGAGAAAACAATCACAGTCAGTCTTCAATTTAAAAAATGCTTTTGTCAATTATCACAAATTTCTCCCACAATGGACTTTTGTTATATCTAAGTCATGGTTCATTAATGTTGTTTATGACACAGTGTCCACAATCTTGCTCTATAATGTTTCATTAGCCTGCTAAAATGTTAACTCTTTTAAACTAAAGTAGAGATAAGTGTCTTTAATTTATATTTTTTTAATTCTCTACATAATTTTTATTTTAATGTTCCAATTTAACCATATTTATACCATTTAACCCTTGCAATGGAACATCAAAAAAGAAATGGCTCATCCTTCCTCTTTGCCAACTGAAAAATTAATAAATATATAATATTTTTAAAAAATTCATGACTTCAAGTCTTGAATATGCAATATAATCTGTCATGCTTTGAATGACAAATAGGTTTAGTCCACTGATAAGTACTGTATTTAAAAAATCTGAAGATTCAAGTGATAGAAATTACATCATCACTAAGAATGTGCCTGATCATTGGCTAGTTGATTTTTTTCCCTTGTTGTGTAACCTTTTAATGTAAAATTCTAGTTCTAGGCTGCTACATACACAAAAAAATTTCAAATATGCTGGGTAGGTGCTATTGTATATTGAAGAAGATATGATCTATAACTATCCAAATCTT
This sequence comes from Microtus obscurus, assembly GCA_963919715.1. NCBI lineage: Eukaryota > Metazoa > Chordata > Mammalia > Rodentia > Cricetidae > Microtus > Microtus obscurus. The sequence goes on from CAWTZC010000490.1 coordinate 6,299,227, forward strand.
TATAACATATATCTGAAAATCCATAGCGTATTTTCTAAACAAGATTATACACAAATCTGTCAAAAACAAAAGAAAGACTACAAATATGGAAGGTTACCATGGCCACTATAATTTCTTGTATTTTCTGTCATGGTTAGTGTTGTCAATTTGAAAGAATCAAAAATTACCTGGGAGATGTGTCTTTGGATACACCTGTGAGGTTTTATCTTGTGGATGATGCCATCTCTGGGTTTGTGGTCCTGTTTTCTATAAGAAAATAGGCTAAGTAAGCCATAAAAATTAAGTCAGTAACTCTTGTTTAGCCTCTGCCTCATCTGCTATCTGCAGATTTCTGTCTTGCTTGAGATCCTGCCCTCACTGCTTTGATGATGAACTCACAGTTTTTTGGGACTGTGAGTTAAGGAAATCCTTTCCTTCCCATGCTCTTTGGCAAGGATGCTTCTCCACACTCAGCTGGATAACTTACTCACCTGTAGCTCCAGTTCGAGGGATATCTGACGCTTCTGGACTCTAAGATACCTATAATCACAAGTGCATGCCCCAATAAAAACATTCCTATAAGGGGGCATTCTACCACCTTTTCCTTGAAATCTCAAGCACATCATTTCTACATTTATAATTACTAATGAATATAACCATAATCATATCATTATAAGTATATTTAGTACCAATATATTTGTATTCATTTTTGTTGTTTTCAAAATAAAATTGCTCTGCTTTCAGAAACAGAAATGAGGTTATAGAAGAGTTTCTTTTCATTGTAATACAGACCAAAAATATAGAAAAAATGACAAAAGATAAAACACCTCACACACACACAAAAAAAAATAGCACAAGACCAAGATACTACCTAAACTTTTAAAAGCTGAGATTGAGAGTTCAGATACAAAGAGTGGAATAAATTACTTTCACAATGCCAGTATCACAGGAAATGTTCAAAACTTCAAATTTTAGTGTTTGTTTGTTTGAATAGGCTGTTCAAGATATGTTGATGTTTCTTATGTAGGCTATGATGTACAAAAAACACCATAGGTTCTGGGCTTATGTATTAACACATAATCACATACAAATCTTCTCTCTCTCTCTCTCTCTCTCTCTCTCTCTCTCTCTCTCACACACACACACACACACACACACACAAACACACATACACACACATACCACACCACTCACACACAGACACAAATATATACATGAACAAACACACAAATGCATACATTCTAACACATACACACACATACCACACCACACACACAGAGTACATACATGCACACACACAAACACACATCCCACACCACACACACACACAAAAGTGCATACATGTACACATACACATCCACACACATACCATATCACACACACACACACACACACACACACACACACACACCACAGAAAGATTTAGTGGGGCATCAAAGAAAGTTAAATTAGAATGCTGCATATCAGTAGAATCAAAATGTATCTTGAAATGCAGGATAAACAGGAAATTTCTTAGTTCATTTACCTAAACATAGGTATTTAGGTTAGAATCCATAGTTTGTGTGACTTTTAAAACAATTACTTGCATCTGACATGCTTATTCAGCAGCGTCTTGAACTACTGTGAGGACACAGATTCACTGACCATTTTCAATTTAGAAATACTCAAGGAAAATGTTTCCTTGACAATTAGTCTTCCCAACCTTAGTAACAGTTAAGGGAGTGGTGGGTGTTTCATAGGACTACAAACTGTGTAAATGAGCCAAGGAGATTTAGGGTGAAAATAGCTTTTTTTTTTTTAATTACACTGTCTTAATTTTATAGATGAAATATGAAGGATTCGAAAGAGACATTTGAATCGCTGAAGGTCATGTGATAATGTAGTCCCAAAGTGCTTTATAGAAGTGACTTCAGGTACTTCACCTGTTCAGTATGCTTTCTGGTCTGTGCTCTTATTTCCAATTAAGAAGATGCTCTCTGAATTTGGCGGACAATGAGGGCTGCTGAGAAGCCAAGGACAATGGCACTGGGTTTTGATCCTACTTCATGTTCTGGCTTTGTGGGAGCCTAGCCAGTTTGGATGCTCACCTTCCTAGACCAGGATTGAGGGGGGAGGACTTTGGACTTTCCACAGAGCAGGGAACCCTGACTGCTCTTTAGACTGGAGAGGGAGGGGGAGGAGTGGGGGGAGGGGCGGAGGAGTGGGAGGAGAGGGAGGGAAATGGGAGGTGGGGAGGAGGCAGAAATTTTTTTTTCAATAAAAAATAAATAAATAAATAAATAATAAATAAAAAGAAAAAAAAGAAGATGCTGGAGGTACAGAAGGTATCGTTTGCAGGCTTACTACTGGGAAAGCATGCTATACACTTATCTCATATTCTGAAAAATGGGTTCGATTGGAAAGAAATCCACATTTGCATCTGATGTTTAGAGGACAAAGTTCTCTCTATGCATAGAGCAATACAACAATTTAGTAAAAATGATACATCCAAGTAAAATCAAATTTTAGTATGTCTGTTTTCAAAAATAAAATTAAAATGAAAAGGGGAAAAATAGTGAACTTGATAAGAAACATCCTGCTGTTCGTGTTTGTGGCATCTTAGTTCTTCCTCTAGCTTCTGTATGCCTATTCACAAACTGAAATGTGTACTCCCATGTCAGTGCAAGTATATTCAGACACACACACACACACACACACACACACAGACACACACACACACACACACATAAACCTTCTGCCTGTTTCTGCCTCCTAGATGCTGGGACTACATGCATACTTTATTATGCAGGTCGTTTTTCCTGGGTTCTGGAGAACATAGTTGGATCTTTACCCTTACAATAATTTTACTCACTGAATGTGACCCCATCTACCAAGAGATATGCTCACAATTAACATTTTTGTTTTTAGGGGGAAAATGATTTGTTGTAGAACATTTTTAGAATGCAATAAAATATTCAAAAAACTTAAAACAAATAACCACAAGTGTCATGAACCATGACCACAAAATTCTGTTTATAATCTTAGAAGTAAATGAAACTGAAACTTAAATAAAATTAACATTGGTTTTTCAGAATATTCAAAAATAGGCATATACTGTATTAGCACAACTGTAGGGAAAGTAGAAGTATTAAAATGTTGTAGACTCTATTATTTTTTTGTGTATTTGCTACTTCTATCTACCAGTTCTATCTTCACAGGAAAGGCTGTAGTCTTCCTGAAAAAGTCTTTATATTCCTCTATATGCAGCTATAGCAGTCTATGCCTGATTGTTTTGAACTGCTTGATGTGATTACAATGGTAGGTGTCTTAACTTATATAAAGAGATTATGAACTCGAGAGTGAGGAGACATGAGAAAAGTTCAAGGGGGCAGTTGGGAGCAGCTAAAGAAAGGAAACAGTGAAGGGGAAGTGATGTAATTCTATTTCTGTGAAAATTATTAAAATAAAAATAAAACTTTAAAACCTGTAGGAAACCAAAAAAGAAAATGATACCTAATATGTAATATATACAAATATCCATAAAATTGAGAACAGTATATCAAAACTTTTTTTTACAGATAGCTGAGATAAATGAATACCTTATTTTTTTTTGGAAAAAAAAGAAATTTCTGCCTCCTCCCCGCCTCCCATTTCCCTCCCACTCCTCCCCCTCCCTCCCCCTCTCCACGCCTCCCCCTCCCTCTCCAGCCTGAAGAGCAGTCAGGGTTCCCTGCCTTGTGGAAAGTCCAAAGTCCTCCCCCCTCAATCCTGGTCTAGGAAGGTGAACATCCACACTGGTCTTGCATATCACCATAGAACCTTCATCTGGCGATGGATGGAGATAGAGACAGAGACCCACACTGGAGCACTGGACTGAGCTCCCAATGTCCCAATGAGGAGCAAAAGGAGGGAGAATATGAGCAAAGAAGTCAGGACCACAAGGGGTGCACCCACCCACGGAGACAGTGGGGCTGATCCATTGGGAGCTCACCAAGGCCAGATGGACTGTGACTGAAAAAGCATGGGATAAAACCGGACTCTCTGAATTTGGCGGACAATGAGGGCTGCTGAGAAGCCAAGGACAATGGCACCGGGTTTTGATCCTACTTCATGAATACCTTATTTTTAAATATATTCCTAGGTTTCTAAAATGAGAATTAGTGTGATGATTTTTAATTCTTCCATAATGAAATCTCCCAGGATATATAAGTATCTGGAAAAGCCCTGTTTAGAATATACTTCTATCTATGAATTTCATCAATATACACTTATTGTTTTTATGTTAGACCACCGTGGTTGTGAGCTTTAATACTCACTGTTGGAATATTGTTGTCAAGGAGATAGAAGTGCAATATCTTCTAATCTGCTCTTCTCCTTTCTATAAAATCACATGAAATCCAGAATGGAAGTGTGGCTATTTTATCTCATAATTCTCTTTCCTAACATTTGTTTATTCTATAATTATTGAGTCAGTAACCCCTAGATTTTTAAGGACGAAGATGCTCATAGGAGATTAAATATTGAAGAGTAAAGAAATAATCCCTTCTCATGGTGAGTTTTCTAAAACTCAGAAATCCTGTAAACCCTCTTTGCTTCATACCACCTGACTTGATCTTCAGAATGTCACTCCAGTTCTCATAGTGATGTTTGGATTGCTTGTGTTTGAAATGTCATCCACATCACTCCATCTACACCATTCCAGCCTCTCACTCCCCTCACAACTCCTCGTTCATCTTCCTCATCCCAAACTCATGCGTCATTCTTTAAATTATTATTGCTAAATGTGTGTATGTATATATGCATGCATGTGTTTGTATGCATGTGTATGTGTGTGTGTGTGTGTGTGATTGTGTTATGTATGTGTGTGTGTGTCTATAAACAATCTACTGACTCCATGCGATGTTGCTCATTTATCCATCCAGGACTGGCCACTTGGGATTAGAGATTCTATGTAAGAGCTCTAAGGTCCTAGTAAAAATTATTAGTATGTATTTATTTTGTTGAAAATTGATTGGATTGATTGACTAATTTGAAGCACTTTTCCTCATGTATCACAGGCTGGCCTCAAATCCTCTATATAATTGAAGATAACTCTTAACTTCTGATTTTCCTGCCTCTACTTTTTTTTCCTAGCCTGTAGAGGAAGTCTGGTTTATGTGATGCTGAGAGTGGAAGCCAGGCTTTCACCTATGCTAGGCAACAATTGGACCAATGGAGCTACAAACCCGGCCTCTGTGGTTGATCTCATACTCACTCATATTCACCAAGCCCTCTTTACTGGTGCTGTGCCATGTTTATTTAGAAATAGATAGTAAATATACTTGAGTTTTTAAATATACTTTGCTGAAGATTCATAAATTCTTTAATCTTTCACAATGTTTGACTTTTTAATTTTTTCCTTTATTAAATAATGCTGCATGTGGGTATTTCTGTTGCCTAAGTAACTGTAATTGCACATCTACCCTTCTTTAAAGATACCTTCTTTATGTATATTTAGCAAAATCCACTTTATTATTAAGAATATTCACATATCATCTATCTCAAATGATACTTGCCATCTTTGTGTTTTAACCCATTATTCTTATCCAAAAGTATGCATTACTTTCAGTTACTTTTCTCTAATAGTTTTCGATACAAATTATCAACTATCACAGCCTGGTGATTTAAAAGACAGAAATGTGTTTTCTCATATTTCTGAAGGCTACACGTCAAAGATGTGGTCTCAACTGATGAAATTTCTTCCAAGGAAGTTCTTAGAATTCCCTTGTTTGTCCATAGTTGTGTTTTCACATGTTCTTCCTTTGACTCATGGCTTTCGTTTTGTGTTGGTCTTCTAATCATCTCCTTTCGTAAGAATATCATTCATATGAATGAAGACCTAGTGGACTTTATTTTACATCTCCAAAAGTCCTGTAACAATGAAAAATTTCAGTTTGAAATATACGCAAGAAGATTATAATGAGTACATTTTATGGCTTGAATTCAAATAGTATAAAAATAAGTTTGTCTTTAATCTCAAATATTCTCATTATCCTTTAGATACACTTTATTAAGTTGAGTTTAGTTTTCATTTTTTAATTGATTTTTATTGAGCTCTACACTCTTCTTTGCTCTCCTTCCTGGCTCTCCCTTCTGCCCTGATGAGTTTTTTTCCTCTATTGTATCTTCAGCACTTGAGACTCTTTCTTCCATCTCTTGTATTCTGATGTATATGCTTGCGTTTGTGGTTTCTGGTCATTTTCTCATGATTTGTGTTTCTACAATTCCCTTGGCTTGTGTTTTCTTTATTGACTCTATTTCAATTTTCGAGTCTTGAGTAGTTTCTTTCAAAAGTTTGATTTCTTTTTTTTAAAGGTATTTGCTGATGTTTTCTAATTATTTATTTGTTTTTTTCCCCTCCATTTCTTTAAGGAAATTTCTCATTGCCTCTTATTAAGAGTTTCAAATATCCTCTTGAAGTTATTTTTTAGGTCATTTTTTTCTGCTTCATCTATATTTGGTTGTTAAGGTCTTGCTATTGTAGGGTCTTTAGGTTTTACTGATGTTGTGTTGCTCTTTATGATGTTGTGTGTGTGTGTTCTTACCTTTTCTACTCATCTTTTCCTCTAATAGGTGTGGTTGGGTCTGTCTGAGATTCTGTTGATTAATCTTCTAGGTGCCAGTAAATCCAAAACTCAGATGGTTGTTCCTTATGGTACAGTCAGTGCCACAGTTCTAGTTACCCCATTAGTTACTCCATGTTCCTGGGGATAGCTCAACGCTCCTGTGCTTTACTCTGCTTTCTTGGAGTTTGCTGTCCCAGGCCTACTTTGGCCTAGGTTACTGGCTTTGACCTGTTCCTGTAAATCCTGGTCTTGACCCTTTCCTGCAGAAGTCCCTGGCATGGGGTTGGCCCTACAAAGGTTTCTGGGTCTGGTCTACTGCCTCAGAGTTTCTAGGCTCAGGTGTACCCAGAATTGCTGAGGACCTGGCACAGTCTTACTCACTCAGATGTCTGAGACTCATGCTCAGACCCCCAGAGGTTCCAGGTTCTTGCCTATTCCCTTTGTTGTCTCAGACCAATGCCTGGACCCACAGAGGTCCTGACTCAGACCTACTCCCTCTGAGGTCCCAGACTCACACCTGGCCCCATCAAGATCTCATTTCTGCCTATTCCCTTGGAGATCTCAGGTTCACTCATGCCCAGATTGGCAGAGGTCCTGGCTCAGACCTAGTTCCTGGGAGGTCCTAGACTAATGCCAAGACCCACAGGGGTCCCGGGATAGGTCTACTCCCTTGAAGGTCCTAGATTCATAGACCCTCAGCAGTCTCTGGCTCTGGCTTGAGTTTAGTTTTCAATATAGCAAAAATGAAACATTATATTATTAACAAAACCATTTAAAGGCAGGAACTTTGACTTGGACTTCTAAGACATAACTGCAGACTACTGAATGGGAAAAGATTTTCACTAACCCCATATCTGAGAGAGGACTGATCTTCAAAATATATACAGAACTCAAGAAACTAGACATCAAGTTATCAAATAATCCTATCAGATAAAGGGGTAGAGATTGAAACAGAGAATTCTCAAAAGAGGAATTACAAATGGCCAAAAGCCACTTAATGAATTTATCAACATCCTAAGCCATCAGGGAAATGCAAATCAAAACAATTCTGATATACCATCTTACACTGGTCAGAATAGAAAAGATCAAAAACACCAATGACAACTTATGCCGGATAAGATGTGGAGTAAGGGGGAACACTCCTCCATTGTTGGTGGAAGTGCAAACCTGTAGAGACACTTTGGAAATCAGTATGGTAGTTTCTTAAAAGATTAGGAATCAACCTACCTCAGAACCCAGCAATACCATGCTTGGGCATATACCCAAAGGATGCATACTCATACCACATGGACATTTGCTCAAGTGTGTTCATAGCCAAATTATTGATAATAGCTAAAACCTGAAAACAACCTAGATGTCTCTCAAGTGAAGAATGGATAAATAAAATGTGGTACATTTACACAGTGAAGTACTACTCAGTGGTAAAAAACCAATGACATTTTGAAATTTGTCTACAAATGGATGGAACTAGAAAAAAACATCCTGAATGAGGTAACACAGACACAGATAGACAAGCGTGGTATGTATTCACTCATAAGTGAATATTAGACGTAAAGCAAAGAATAACCAAACTTTAGTTCACAATCCAAGAGAAGCTAGGTAATAAGGAGAACCCTAAGAGAAACATACATGAATCCCTCTGGGATGACCTCCTGAAAAAAATTAGGAAGGTGGGGATAAAAGGGAAGGTGGAAGGGAAGGTAGGAGGAGGACATGAGGGAATGGGATGCTTCAGAATGGGCAAGGACAGTGAGGGAGAGAAAGGAAAGAGATACCTTGATTTAGGGAGTCATTAAATGGCTATTGCAAAACATGGCTCTAGGGAAATTCCCAGGAATCCACAAAGATGATCCTCACTAAGTTTCTAAGCGACAGTGGAAAGGATGCCTAAACTGGCCTTCCCCTATAATCAGATTGATGACTATCTTAATTGTTATCATAGAGCTTTCAACCAGCAACTAATGGAAGCAGATATAGAGATCTTCAGCAAAGCACTGGGCAGAGCTACCTGAGACCAGCCCAAGTGAGGGAGGAGCAATAATGTGAACAAAGGGGTAAAGACCATGATGGTGATACCTACAGAAACTGCTGACCTGAGCAAGTGAGAGCTCACTGACTCTGGACTGATAGTGGGTGAGCCTGCATAGGAACAAATTAGGCCCACGAAATGTGGGGAACAGTTGTGAGGCTTGGGAAGTCTGGGGCAACTTGCAGTGGGACCAGAATTTAACCCTAGTGCTTGAACTAGCATCTAGGAGCACATTGTTTTTGGAGGGATACCTTGCTCAGCCTAAATATAGTAGGGGGTGGGAGGAGAGCTAAGTCTTGCTTAAAAGTGAGGTGTCAGAATGTGTTGACAGGATCCTCAAAGGAAGCCTTACTCTTTCTGAGGAGTGCATGGGAGGTGTGGTTGGGGAGATGTGTAGGAAGCAGGAGGAAAGGAGGGAGTGGGAATGGGAATAGTTATGTAAAATCAGAAAAGATTGTATTAAAAATACTTAATTTAAAAAGAAAGCCTGGGTCTGTTGAGTAAAGCAGAAGGTATCCATAAAAATAAATTTATAAATATTATTATAATGATTATCACATAGATGCATACATCTGTGTAATCAAGCTACTTACTACAATGGCTGACAGCTCCACAATTCTGGAGCAATTTATTAGGATAAAAAGAAAACTTTTCTAAGTAAATCTCAAATTTGCATTTTAGAAAATCTAAAATGTTCAAGCTATTATAAGGAAGCATTCTGGCATGGCATTGAGTTGTGAAAGAAAAAAATGTTGACAATAATTGTTGGGGGAGGGAGTAAATCAAGAGAGCATGTTTCTTTGGAATTTTGCCCAGGTGCAATGGCAGCTACAAAGAGCTTCACGGTGGTGGTTGTGTGCAAAGGTCAGCCGCTGCACTTAGAACCAGGTTCCTCTTAGTTTGTGCTTTAATTTAAACTTAAAAAATAATAGAACTCTATTTTCAGTGATTACAGATTAAACAGTTCACCTACCATCTGATTTCATCTGTAAATTTGTTCAGCAAATCCTTTCTCCATAAAGGGAAGAAAAGAAATTTTCTAACCAGTCCATATTTGAATGGGGACTTAACAGAGCTGTGCTTAAAAGACTCCAGGATTAAAGTCCTTGCTAATTTCAGTTGACTTTGTGACCTTGAGCAATCATTTCACTTCAGTGGAGCTCAGGTTCTGCACAGGTGAAACAACGGATTTGACAATCCCTTTGGTGCTGGAAGAAGGAAGGTCAACCTTGACTTCAGCGGTGAAAATTCTCAGACTGTCTCTAAGTTCCTGCCCCATAAACCATCAGTGACATCCAGAAATCTGTGTTTGAAGTTTTCCAGGAGATTACAACACTGGATTTGACAAGCTACTGGGCTAGAGATATGGGAAGCTGCTTAGTCCCTGCCATCTGGGAAGGGTTATGATCTTGCGGTCTTTGAATGGGGGAGGAGGGAATACCCTATGGCTATTAGTGCGAGAAAGAGCCGATGTGGATGAGCCGTTTGGAAAATGAGTATCCTCCTTGGATGAGATTAGTCTGCCTAACCGATGTCTACAGATCTCACGGGGAGAAACTCTTGCATATTGTTTTTCTGGCCACCTGGAAAGGGAGCTGGGACGGTATGGTTGGTGAATAGGGGTGGGAGAAGGCAGGTTGATAATGCCTTCATCAGGAACAGCTTGGCTCACATCATGCATCATGTTTACAAACAGAAATTGTGTGTTTTGGTATTGGGAATAGGGTTTCCAAGTCCTGAAAACTCCCATTAGCTACTGCCTCTATTTGTGTTTTGGTTTCCTGTCTTCTATGGGTAAGTAAGTGGATAAACCATGTGGTGGTAAAATAAAGCTAGACCAAGAAAATAGAAAGTTCCACAATCACGAACGCCATGAGGCATTTCATGTCCCACACACTCTTGTGAGACCTAAGATTTTCCCAGAAAACTAATTCAACCCAATCCCAGTGGAGCCTGCTAAGATGCAGGATCAATGTGGCTAGCGGCTGCATAAGTGGACAGGAGGTAGAGGCAGAAAGGAATTCCAGCGCCATCTAGTGGCACTGGAAAAAAGGCTCATGTCTTTAGCACCATAGATGAGAATAACATCTGTCTCGGGGGAAAAAAAAAAAAAAAAAGTAGGCTTTTTCAGTAGTCCTCATTGTCCGCTATGTTCAGCGAGTCCGGTTTTATCCCATGCTTTTTCAGACCCGGGCCAGCTGGCCTTGGTGAGTTCCCGATAGAACATCCTCACTGAGAACTCAAGAACAATGGCAATGAGTTTTTGATCCTACTGCACGTACTGGCTTTGTGGGACCCTAGGCAGTTTGGATGCTTACCTTACTAGACCTGGATGGAGGTGGGTGATCCTTGGACTTCCCACAGGGCAGGGAACCCTGATTGCTCTTTGGGCTGACGAGGGAGGGGGACTTGACCGGGGGAGGGGGAAGTAAATGGGAGGCGGTGGCGGGGAGGAGGCAGAAATCTTTAATAAATAATTAATAATTAAAAAAAAATCTGCCCACGTTCCCAGCAAAAAAAAAAGTAGGCTTTTTCTATAGTTCACGACCCTAGAGAAGCTAAGTAACAAGGTAAATCCTAAGAAAAACATATATAGATCCACCTGGAAAATCAAAATAGACAAGATCATCTGACAAAATTGGTAATATAGGGGTGGGATGAAGAAAGGAGGGTGGAAGAGGAGGGGAGGAGAGGAGCTAGAAGAACTTGCGGGAATGGGATTGTCGAGATAGAGGAAGGACAGAGATGTGAGCAAGGAATTTTTGACTGAGGGAGACTTTAGGGGGTTAGCAAGAAACCTGGCTCTAGAGAAATTCCCAGGCGTCCACAAGAATGATCCCAGCTAAGACCCTAAGCAATAGAGGAGAGGGTGCCCAAGCTGGGTTTACCCTGTAGTCAGACTGATGAATATCTTCAATATCACCATAGAACCTTTATCCAGCAACTGATGGAAACAGAGGCAGAGACCTGATTCGGAGCACAGAACTGAGCTCCCAAAGCCCAGTTGAAGAGTGGGAGGAGTGAGGATATGAACAGAGAGGTCAAGACCATGATAGGGACACACACTGAAACAGTTTACATGAGCTAATGGGAGCTCAACAACTTCAGTCAGATAAGGAAAAAAAACAGTATAGGTCCAAACTCGTCCCTCTGAAAGTGGGTAAGAATTGCATGGCTGGGGCAGTGGAACCAAATTGTACCCCCACTGCTTGTACCGGGGTTTTTGGAACCTATTCTCTTTGGATGTATATCTTGTTTAGCCTAGATATAGTAGGGAGGGCCTTGGACCTTCCCCAAAGTAATGTGCCTTATCCTCTCTCAGGAGTGGATGAGAGGTGGGGTGGGGAGGGTAGGTGGAGGATATGGGAGTAGGGGAGGGAATGGGAACTGGGATTTGTATCTAAAATGAAGAAAAAAAAAGATAGTTTGTTTTCTTTTTTAAAAATATAATTTAAAAAGTGAAAAAGAGTAAGCTTTTAATATAGTTGAATTGCTTTTCCCCAGGGATTTAGGTAAACCCTGTGCTCACCACCAGGGCTGTGCACAAGTTGACAGCCTGAATAGTAATGACAGAGATTAGTGGACAGGAGGTTGCTACTGGATCAAAGAAGCTTGAATAGATTGATTCATTTTAATTCAAATGATCTCTACAATTTGCATGTGGAATAGCTCTTTCAATCCCCAAATTAACCCTGAGTGGCAACTATGGGTACATCATTCAATGGATGCAAAACTGAGGACTAGAAAGATATGACCAAAGGTCACAGGGAGAAAAGGGCAAGGAAAACACAGCAACCTCCAAACCAGACTGTTCCTTAATGACATAACCATGGTATCCAAGAGTCCTAAACAACAATCTGGGGAATACAACATGTGATACCTATAAGCCCACGTCTTCGGTAAGTATTACCTGAATTCTTCTGGGATTTCACAGCTTTCATATACCAAGTTACAATTCACTCTGCTTTTTACCATGAGGGAAAAAGGGAGAAAGGCCTCTTTCTTACAGAGTCAGCATTTTAAACACAGTCAGGTTTCAAACACACATGGTAATTAGGAAATAAATCTATATCATATATATGGGCTAACTGGAAAAGACTGAACATTCTTACAATTCACAGGGACAAGAAATAAGTGTGTAATCAATCTTCCATAGATGATCTGAAGGCTGCCTGCTTCTATGTGTCTTGGGGACCACTGTAGTAGAATGCCTTCTTTGTGGGGCATCTCTTGGAATTCATTGTATTCCCCACACACCCTTACAAAGCAAATCATTACAGTTTTCCTCTTGAAACTCACCAACAAGTTTTCATTGCACACTCACAGAAAAAAGACCCCAGACCATCAGCAAACAGTAAAGTAGATCATCCTGTGTTTGCCTACTAACTCTGTCCAGGTTGTTTTCAGTGTCATTCCTACTGTCCTGCCACCCAAGTTGTCTAACAGTCCAACACTCACCGAAAACCACTGATGCCTCTGTGGATGTGTGGAGAAACATGGACTGGGGGGGGGAGGGTAGAATAGCCTGTTAAGCCTCTTTGAAAGATAACTTCCTACCTTGTAATACTGAACCTTACCACCTGCTACAATTCACAATTCTCTACATCATTCATTTTCATTTTTTTATTTGTTTATACTTCAGATTCAGAGTATGCTAAAATTATTAACCATATTCGCTTATTATTTATTATCCCATTGTAAACACAGGTTACAATAGAGATTGTTTCTGACATGCTTTCAGTACAGAACTTAGGGCAGAACAAGCAAGCAGTAACTATTTTATCTCTACTACTTGGAGTCAATACTGGAGTAAATCAGAATAAGGGCTCAGTAGGTATTGTTGGAATATGTGTTGTAATTTCAATTGAGGAAGAATTGAAACAGAAGTTGGATGAGAAAAGAGAGTCATTTCATAAATGGCATAACAGCATTAGATGAGTAAACTGGACAACCACATGAAAAACAATGACTTTCATATTATACCACACAAAATTTAAGATGGATTACAAGGAAAATATTACAAAGACACTGTAGAATACATTTAAAACCTTATTCAGTGAAACTCTAACATTTAGTGTGCTGGTTAGCATGTGAAATTTCCAAATATAAAAAAATAAATAAACTAGACAAGTTGGTCTATGCTGAAATTGAGACTGGGGCAACAAAAGACACTGGCACTGAGGGAAAACTAATTCTTGGGTTCTAGGAGACATTCAGAATAGTGCATGTGGCACTCAGTTCCAGGATGAATCAGAAGTAATGTAAAAGAATACCAAAATCAGAAAGGCCAACAGAAAAATGGGCATAAGGCATTAAAAACAAGAAATTAATAGAACATACAAATAGAAGCACACTTGAGATGATAATTAATCAAAATTATGCAAACTGAAACTATAACAAAGATACATATGCATATATGCACACTACTATCACTCCCATTACTACTGATACATAATAGATTATCTGAGATATGTGAATGTTGCCTTCTGGAACCCCTCTAAATAAACACATACATCTCTAACCCTGCAATTCTGTTGTTGATATTGCATTCTAACACAGTGCAGAAGTGCATACTGTCAGATAGGTGCGAGAATGCTTTCAGGATTGCTATTAATAATAGCAGTTCACACTGCCATCCTTTCTATTAGAATTACCTACAGCAGTATTAATAATAGCTTCAAATTGGGAAAAAAGGCCAAACACTCACCAAAGTCTAGAATTTATAAGTTTTGAAATGTCCATAATAGGATATTTGGGAATGAAAATAATTATCAACACATTGAACGACCTTGAAAATTTCAGCAAGCAAAAGAAATAAAGTAACAAATAGAATATTATAGGTATCGTTGCCTAGATTTCAGAAAACAAATGGGCAAAACCAGATTTTGATAGTATTAAAATAAATTGGGATAGAAGGAGCATTGTTGAACAGAAGATAACTAGGCCTGGGGTTTAACATCGGGTGGCTGTATGCTGACAACACAGTTTTTCCACCTTTCCTGGTAGTGACTACCTTTGTGAAAACTCATCACCGATCTTTTCATGGTAATATGTATTTTCTGAATATAAGTAAACATTATTTAAAAAGAAAACTAAATTAATAATTATTTAACAGATGATGAAGGAATAAAAGAAGGGGGAAAGGGAAGAAAAGATCTAAGTGAAAGAAAAATAAAAATTCATTGTTTTTTTATGTTTGTGTGTGCATGCACACACTCTCATCTGTGTGTGACTGACTCTCACATTAGAATTTCTTTACCCTATATTTTGAGATGGTATCTTACTGAACCTGGAGCTGACAACTGGCTAGATTTACTGGCCAGTGAGGCCCTCACTGTGCTGTCTCCTACTGCTGGGACTAGAAGTATACATACCACACCTAGTTTTTTTATGTGGGTGCCCTATTCTGATTTCTATGAAGATTTCATGTCTTCATAGAAAGTACTTAACTTATTAAGCCAATTCCCTAGGCTCAGCCTTTATTATCTCTCATCAAACCACATTTTACTCTAGAGTCTGGGCCATCAACTGTATCTGGTCCTTCTTTGAGTTTTGGCCTACAATTTCTGGAAAGTTGTACGTGATTCTCCTTGAATCTTCAACTTCCTCCACAGCAGAAATGAGGGATGCATCACTTGAAACCCCTTCCCATCTAATCCTCTGCAGAGAACCATGCCTTTGAATATATGCTTAGTGCTAAACCTGTAACTAGTACTGACCAATTTCCAGAATCCTAGTGGTGAATAATCTGCAGACAACCACATGGTCCAGATCACCCAAGGAACTGTACAAATTGTACAAAATAACTCAGTCTTCTGTAAAAAATGAAGAAGCAAAACTACT
Source organism: Microtus obscurus (assembly GCA_963919715.1). NCBI lineage: Eukaryota > Metazoa > Chordata > Mammalia > Rodentia > Cricetidae > Microtus > Microtus obscurus. The sequence goes on from CAWTZC010000490.1 coordinate 6,314,662, forward strand.
AGCCATGCCAATCATTTAGTGCCCCTTTCTCTTCTACCTTTCTTGCCTCCCCTACTTGACCTCAGAAAACTTCAAAGGTTGAGTCTCAGGACTTGCAATGATAAACTGAGGATTCTAAAAATATGCTCATAATTCTACTTAGGTTAGGTTATGAAATCTCAGTTGGTAGCACCAACTTCTAATTATTCTTACAATTGACTGGGGAGTTTATTGAAAATACATTCTTCAAACTTTGTCCTCAATCTACAGATTTAAAAACGCTGGGGACTGATGATAGTAGCAGTTTTCCTAATTCATACAATTAGCAAGAAATGAGATTAAAGCTCTCTTTTCTGAATCACCAGATTTCTGTTGAAATCCCCAAGTTAACATATTTCCATTGTATAGAATAGAGAAATTTATATACCTTTCTAGATTCTTTCTTTCTCATTCATGACACTGGATGGGCCTTACTTTACAGTTTTGCTTTGAATTGTAAATGAAGGGCCAACCCTAATATTCATTGTGTTCTACATTAAGTACTCTGAAATATTAAACCTTATGTCAGGAGTTAAGTAAGCACTAAGAAAGTGCTGTTAAAAACACACCAGTTTCCTCAGTTACACAGAGAATAAGCACAATGAGTAAAATTAACATTGTATATAGCAACAAATGCACGTAATATTAGTATATGTCATCTGCATGTACAAAGATCATGCTTTGAAGCTTTAGAACACTTTTGAAGAAGAAGATAAACTAAATATTCTACTACAAGCTAAATGACTGTAATTTTCAAAACAAATTATTCTACCATTCTATTAGGTATATTTAGCTTTCGGTATAACATTGTTTCTCACATGCAACAGGTATAAAAAGCACTGTGCTGCATAAGCAAAAGTATAAATAATAATTGAAAAATACATGTTCAGTGACACTGAATCCTGAATTTATCTTTTTAGCTTAATGATTATATATATATATATATATATATATATATATATATATATATATATATACTGTCATTTAAGTTTGGATTTCAACTTACCAGCATATCACTTTTAGAATAGATTTATGTAATATTTGAGACATTATTGTGATAAAGAGTAGCACTTGTTTTTTAGAAATTCAGATTTAAACAATTTCCCTAGTATCAAGTTGCAATCCTCAAGACAAACTTAGTCTAATTTTAAAAATCAGAAGCTGTTATATGTGGCAGGAGACAATTTATAAACTAAAATATTTGCTATATGAAGGACAGAACAACTGGAGAAAGATGGAGGGGGAAATGAGAAGACATGGAGGGGAAAGGGAGAAAAAGAAGAAATGATGGATGGGGTAAAAAGAGACTGATAAAGAGAAACAGAGAAAAAGATTTTTATTAAAGGAAGCATGCAAAGTTTAGAATCTTAATTAAGATAAGTCTCGGGAATTTTCATTTTAGAGTATTCCCAGTTCCCAGTCAGCCCTTTTCTATGCTCCTGTATCTCCCTGAAAGAATCCCATATTTGAGCTCAAGAGTACTCAGGTTTCAAAATTGTGGCATGAACAAGTCATTGATTCATGAGCTCTCTAACTGTTCTCTATTATTTGATCTAAGCATATGTTGTTGCTACAAAAGGGATTCAAATGCTCACTTAGGGGTAACTAGATAATTTTAAGTTGCTTCTTTAATATATATTTATGTATAATCATATATGTCTAAACATATTCTTGAATAACACAAATGTCCAGAAAATATTGCTCAGTGAGGTTTTCTCTGAGAAAAAGAATGTTATCTAGACATCAGTGAATGACAATGGCCAATTAGTTATTACTACTTTTCATATTTACCACTATTTACCTTTTTTTCTGATTTACAATAAATAAATATCACCTACATTTACTAATTTATCAATACATTTTTAATTTTTAAAAATTTTCCTGAGAAGACAATATTGTTTTGAATACATGACTAAATAAGACATTTATTCATTTTGAATGGGCTCAGAAATGTTAGAATGTATCACATATCCAATTGCCTGACCAGTGTTAACTTTCCCATCCATGTTTAATATCACTAGGCTAACTTACTCTTGGAAACCCCTGCTTCAAGTCACCAGCACTGGATTCTTGCCTCCTCTTCTCCTGAATATCTAAGGAGAAGGCATGGTAGTAAATAGAGTAACCATGTATTCCAATAACCTGCATTCATCTTTAGTACTATTACCAAACAACCATTTCACCATCTGTACAACTGAGGAACTGTGCTGGTTGAATTTGAAGATACTTTATGTCTAGAACATTCCTCGTAGTTAAAAATCTCTTAATTCAATTGGGCGGTGGTAGTGCACACCTTTAATTCCAGCACTCAGGAGGGAGAGGCAGGAGGATCTCTGTGAGTTTGTAACCTCCTAATTCAAAGCTATGTTCCAGGAAGGCTCCAAAACTAGAAAAAAATACTAGGAATCTATAGCAAGACAGGAAATTAGAGGAGCCAAAAATCGTGGGCCTATGAGATTCATATTGATTTTCCCACTTGGGCAGCTTGATGCCTGGCTCTTAAAGTAGGAGAAATCAAGCACATTGTTCATAACCATTAGGAGAAACAAATATTAATTTAATTTACCTTAATTACTTCAATACATGATTTTGCACATGCTTCATATTTTATAATATGATGGTGCCTTGTTTATACTAATGACAATAATAAATTTCAGGGCTTATTGAAAACAAAGTGTGTACCAGACACAAAACTAACCACTTGATAAGAGGAATATAATTGGAAGTACCCTACAATCCCTGAGAGGTAGTAAAGTTGATCCTTATGTCACAGTTAAAGAAACTAAGGCTTTGATAGTCAACTGTTCTGCATAGTATTTCACACAATATGAAATGAAGTGGGAACTGAACTCAAGTTGATGTTCTAAATCCTCTAATCTTAGCTCTCTATGATATGTTCTCTTCCCCTTAACCATCATTAACTTTATTTGATGAGTAACCATGTTGATTCTGTTCCTAACTCAGTCAGCTTAAGCACGGAGACTGCAACATTCATCCTCTCCACCCTTTTCCCAAAATACTCTATATACTTATGATATATTAAAAATGTATATAATGTTAGGATAAATAACATTTCCTTTGTGCTACAAACCTACATCTTGATGTCCATCAATATTGGGGAAATGAAGTCTTATAGTTTTCAGTCAAATCATGATCAAAAGACATACATTTATAAAATACGTTGTGCTATTTAAATGACATAGGTCAAGTACTTAAAAGAAATAGGAAATGGGTTGAAATTTATAAATTTTAAATTTTGATCATGGGATGCATAAGAAAGAGATTGAGATAATTTTGGAAAAATAAGTAGACTTTGAAATTCAATAAGAAAAAGCACTTATAATTTTAATATTTTTATTATTTTATTAGGTTTTTGAGACAGGGTTTCTCTCTGTAACAGCCTGCCTGTCCTGGAACTCACTTTGTACGGTTGGCTGGCCTTGAACTCAAAAAGAGACCTGCCTACCTCTGGCTAATATGTGCTAGGATCAAAGGCATGCACCACTATCACCTGTCTGCACCTCTAATTTTAATACATGCCATTTCAATTCACCCTTTTCTGGGTATAATTATCCATTCTATAGGTAGGTGATAGATGCTTAAAATTCTAAATGAAATAACAAATTACTATTTTATGGAGAGCTCTGTACTTTCTTGTGCTGTACTTTATAATTCCTGTATATGTAGGAAGAATGTACAAGGAGTCTCACTTATAAGACAGAATTAAAGCATTCTTTTAACAATGTCTATGGAGTCCTCTGAAGAAGGACTATTAGTCTAGACTAATGATAAAGATCAGTCAGGATATACATACAACATGGCATATTGTGTACATTAAAACCTGAGAAAGACTAGGAGGAGATGGGGAAGAATAATAAAAAGGACATATTTTGCTTGAACAAAGTTCTCTATCTTTGTTTTCTGAGATTATTATACTAAAAAAATTCATTATATATCTGTATATAAATACAGAGATACAAAGTTGGATTTAGTGATAAAGCTGGCTTTGGAGTTGGATAATGGCTATCCTTTTCTAAATCCAAGCATCCTGTTCAAAGAAAAAAATCAGAGTTTCTGCCTCATGTCAAGAGCTATCTCTTATGGGATAGAAAGAAGATAGACTTTAAGGAAATATTTTGGTTTTTCCCATGCCTATTTTGTCTATATCATATCTTTCATTGAATATATGTCTATATGTATAATGTTTAAGTTTTCTCCAGTGAACATGAGATTTTTCTGCATTAAACTTTGAAGCTTCCAGGAAGAATATGGGGCCCCACAACAACAACTCTATCTGGTTGATAATGATGTCATGATACTGATAGCACTAATATAAGACTGCTTCTGTGTAACAACTTCTCAGGATGGTTCCAACTTGGTTAGCTGAAATGGTGCACTTTCTTACAATGTTCTGGCCAGGACTCCAAAGAGTAACCTCAGAAAAACCCTATCAAATACTCAAGAGACTCTTTACAATTAGACCAGACAGTAGTCTTGAAACTTAACCATCGACTTTATTTCACAGAATCACATAGAAAAAAAAAAAAACAAAAAACCAAAAAACAAAAAACATGGCCCATATGACAGCTGGAAGTAATTCTAGAAGATGACGTCTCCTCTCCCAGCAAAGTTTTTCCTCAGGGTTAGAAACATCAATTAGGGGTCAATTATAACTGGTATAGGGCTGGGGGTTGGGGTGAAAATTATGTAGGCTCAGGTATCTCTTAAAAGACTGAGGGAAATTGGATGGGCTAATAGGTAGATTAATGTGAGAATTATATATCAATAGACATCTAAGTTTGTCATACTTATAGTTAGACTTATCAGGTTCTTTAGATACTTAGAGATTATATTCCACAAAGATAGGTAATCTTCAACCACTTCAAAGAACTGTAGAATATGGCACTTAAATAATTTAGGGTTCTGTTGAGGTGAGACACAATTGCTCCTGGCAGCACTGATCTGTTCCTGAGAGAATGTTGAGCACCAAAGACAGTCCACTTGAAGCTTGATTTCTTTTGGCAAAAACTGGCCTTTGGGCAAGGAAATGCCCATGCTTCAACGACTGATAAAATCCGTGGTGTCCAGACAGGACAAGAAGGATACAAGAAAAACGGCTGTCAAATATTGCCAAGAAAGGGTAAGACAGTTTTGGAAAATTTATTGCCTCTGAAAATAGTCTGTCATTTACTCTCAGCCTTAGCAAAAGTTGGTTGCTCCAACATTGCAAATGAAACTTTGGATAATTGTCCAGGTAGCCAGTTGTCTCTGTCATTTGTTGCACATTTTGGAAGTTGCTTGATTGCACTTCCTGCTTACTGAAGTGATATTATTTCCCTTCTCAGATCTTCAATTGAGGTTGAAGACTATGTAGTCATAGTGACTTTCTTCTCTTGACTTGGCCAAGTTATTTCTAATGCAAGACTTTGAATCCTTAGGATAGGACTATTGTTAAAACATTTATCATTTGTTTCTTGCTTGATATTGTTTATGCTGGTTGTAATTCTAATTTTTATACTTAATATTTGTTCTTATTGAATATAATTTTGTATTAGGCTTAGAACACTCTTATTTACACAAAATGGGGAGGTGCTGTAGGTACTTTATCAGCCAGTAGCCTTTAGGATGACTGACCACTTGGGCATGGCCTGTTATCTATAAATACCAATGTAAAGCACACATGTGCTTGCACTCTCTTCCAGCTGCTAGATTTGGTTCCTTTTCCCCATTCATGCAGAGACCGGGATTTGTGAGTCTACCCCTAAATAAATAACCCTTTATTATACTCAATTCTGAGCTAGTGTGGGATTTCTTTTTAGCATATGTCTTCATATTTCTAGACAAGGAAATATAAAGGCAAATTCACCAGATGGGAAATAAAATTCCAGAAATAGTCTTTCAATACTTAAAGCATGATACATATAATAAAATGGCTTTTCCCACATAGGCTTTTGCATTTGGCCTCTATATGTACTTGAGTATTGATTGCAGCCACTGATTCTACTTAGCAACCAAGAGGAAGGAACAAATAGAGTCGGTAGTGTGATCTTTTCTGGAACATTGTGTTTCTGACTTCCTGAATCACTGTTGCTAACCATTGCTCTCAAACACACCTTTAAGTGGGGACAGGAATGAATATTCATTAGTTTTAATTCCTGAACTTGGTGATTTCTTTCACTGATAGCTATTTTTTCCCACTTAAGTTTAGAGTTAATCACTATAGCACTGAGAGGGTGAAAAGCTCCAGAGTACAGACAGTTGGTTCGGCAATAGCAGCAGAAAAAAAGCTGCGTCATTTTAAAGTGCGGCTTTCTGGGCTGTGCCGCCATTGTAATCTCTGTCTGGCTCCTGTGAGAGACAGAGCTTTTGTATGGAGCATTTGGAATAAACTGCTTTGGCTTGCTTGATGGCAATTTGGACTGCTGTGTGCCTGGAACTCTATGCAGCTCAGGCTCACCAAATGGCTCTGGGCAGGAGCGGCTCAGCTCTGCCATACTGCAGTCTCAGGCAGGAACTACCGTAATTACCTTAATGACAGCGCACTTAAGGTTTCTACTGGGCAGAATGCAGGCGGTACCGTATTAACTGTACAAGAAGCAACTTAAGTTTTTAAGAAGTGCTTAACATTTTAAAAAAATGCTCCTGCAGATTCAGACAGACCACTAAATGAGTCACAATGTTGGATAAATGTACGTGGGCTTGAGAGAAAAAAAATAGAGAGAGACAAAATAAAGTTAATGCCTTTAAAAATAAAAAGGTAAAGTCTTTAAAGAGACAGAGTACAGATAGTTATAGATTAAGAGAAATAAAGTAAAAATAAGCCACGTAAAAATGGAAAATTTACAGAGAGTCTGGATTATGTACATTGTGTTTTCTTTAAAATTTTTGACTGTGAAGGAGCTAAGTACAGAGAGACATTTCATTATATGGGCTGCCAAGCTAAACCAGAATGGATATAAAGGTATGATTTCTAAATTTGGGTCTAAGGATATAATGCTTCGGAAAGGGTCTTCTTTTGTTTTCACAGAGGACCAGACCCTATGGATTGCATCTATTCCGATATGGTATGATAGACCACGCCCTCCTGAAAGGTTGCTGTGAACACCCTCAGAAAATTGCTTCGCTCAACTGCCAACTGAGATGAAACTATCACAGGTTATACCGTGAAAGACCTAATTAACGATGCCCCCATTCAGCAGGAAGCAGTTTGGAGAGAAAAACCTGCGCCCATGTTCCCAAAATATTGTTTATAAATGTTCTTTACATTTAAAGGGGGATATGATATAGATATGAATAATTTGCATTGGTGTGGATTTTAAGGTCAATTTTGTTACATGTATATGTATTTCTGATCTTGATTAAGGTATTGTGATTATATAGTTCATTTTTAAAATGTAATGTATAATTAGGAAATATAGGTTGTTGTTAAATAATCGTAAATAATTAGTCAAGCTTGTAGTCATGTTAGTTAGAATTTCTAGATATATAGAGATATATTTCAGTTAGATAGACATTCTTCATATCTCTCAAAGATTGCAGAATATGGCATTTAAAATATTTTAATAACTTAGGGTTTTTCATGACAATGAGACACGTCTGCTCCTGGCAGCACCAATCTACTTTGAGAGGAAGATGGGCATCGAAGAGGATCCTTATGGAGCTTGATAGACATTTGGGCAAGAAACTGCTCTTGCCTGGACTGTTGCATAAACTGGACACAAAGAACCCGTAAAGAGAGGACTACTAAACTTGCCTAAAGGTGAGATGATCTTTCAGGGTTCCTGATTCATAAAAGAGTCTACAAGACATTCTGCAGGACGCAGGACACGGCAGAAAGTGACTGAACTGTCTTTGGAATTTCCTGCTTCATGGAAATGTCTGCTGGATACTATGGGCCTGGAGGCCGAAGATGGATGCCCCAACTGTACAGAGGAACTTTGGGTGACTGTCCAGGCAGCAAGATGTCTCTGTCATTACTAGAGTTTTCTTATTTCTTGTTTAGTATTATATCCTTCTGGAGTCTTTGATGGAGTTGAAGAATGGATAGATAGTTATAGTTTTCCTTAGTTATGATAAAAGATAAAGTAGATATAAATATTGTAACTGTAATTCTTACTTGATAACTGTTTTTGCTATATGTAATTTTACTATGATAAAATGAAAGCCTTCCTTTTTGTTTAAACAGAAAAAGGGGAAGTGATGTGGGAGTGTCATATATCAATCTGTTGATTTCATTGGTTAAAATAAAGAAACTGCCTGAGCCCATTGATAGGCCAACAGTTGTAAAGTAAGTTCTTCAATAAATGGAATAATTATGGGAACTGTAAAAGGAATAGCAAAGAGGGGTGAGAGATAGAGGATGAAGCGGGGAGAGACAGAAAGAGGTGGCAAGGAAATACTGTTTATCTTATTTATTCTTCTATTAATTCAACAACATTTGAGGCCCAGCTATCTTCTGTTGGGTATTTTCCAGGCACTACAAGTACAGGCCAAAAAAATTAACAATTAATTGACCAGAGTTTTTGCAGGCTAAGAGGTAACCAAAGGCTAAACACTAGGTACATTTTAAATACAGTGGTTATGAAAGGCATCAATGCAAATGAGAACATTATCCAGTAACCTAAGGACAGTAAGAGGTCTGTAAGAAAGGCTGGCTACTATGCCATCAAGAAAAGATTCCAGGTGGAGAAGCAACACCAGAGATCTCATATGACATATCCCTGACATTTAATGAATAATGACCACTGTGAGGTGTAGCATGAAGTTTCTCTTCTGTCAGGCCCCGCAGCCATTTAGCCCCAAAGAAACACATAGAGGCTTCTATTAATTATAAACTGTTTGACAAAATATTAGCTTGTACTTATTATTAACTATCTCTTACAACTTAAATTAACTCATAATGCTTGTCTGTCATTAGCCATGTGTTTTGGTACCTTTTCTCAATGAGGTATTCTCATCTTTATTCCTCTTCATCTGCCTGGTGACTGACTGCTTTTCCTCTTCCCAGAATTCTCTTGGTCTGGTCACCCTGCCTATACTTCCTACATGACTCATAGCCAATCAGTCTTTTATTAAACTATTGCAAATGACAAATCTTTACAGTGTATTAAAACATTACCCACAGCAATGTGTTCACAGAAAAGTAAGGGGAAGCAGCCTTAGAATATATACTGTGAGAGGCAGGGGCCAGAGAATTATTTAGGGGGTTATAACAATAAAAAATTTTTATCTTCTTTTTGAATGAGCTGTAGATATGTTGGGAGCCTGGTGTAGAGAAACAACATGTAATACATCTCACAAATTTACTAGGTTGAAAGCAGGCATAGAAGACAAAAGGCAGAAGTTGAGACTATTTGGAAAACTATTGTAGAAATGAAGAAAGGTGATAGCTTGGGCAAGATTTTGCTTGGCAAATATGACAACAGATGTTTGGACTATGTATATTTTGGGTGGTTGTTTTAATGGCAGACAAAAAGTTAAGAGAAATGTTTGGGAGAGAATTGACCTTACATTTTCGGTTACTTAACAGGTATCAAATCATTCTAATTGCAACACAGGAAGATATTGAAGCAAGCCAATCAATTTCATTTTCTTCAGAGATATGTGATGCAATATATTGCATCAAACATAATTTGGCATAATGATAAAATGATTAAAAACTCAGGATCACATTTGGAACTGAGACTTACTGTTATAACTGTTGGGATCTGTAAATACTTAGGTCCTTTTTAAATTAATACCTATTCTGTGATAACAGAGGCTGCTATTTCAACCAGTGGATAAATAAGCAATATTTAAGATGCATAATTGAAGAATCAAAGGTACCCATGAGTCTTCAGTGCATAACCAACTGTGTCAAGTAAAGTGAGAAATAGAACTTGAAAATGAAAGAAAAAAATAAAGTACTAAAATGGAGTTAAGTGTCTAAGCCAGGTGCATCATTAATGACAAAGAAGAAAAAGAGGAACACAGCACTCTGCTATGTGGAGAAATAACAGAGTAGCAAAATCTTACTACAACATTCTCTGTACTTTGTGAAGTATGAATATGAGTAGTTTTGGCAATCAGTCAAAATGAAAGCTAGACTGTGCAAAACACATATATTCTTAAGTACACAGAGAATGAGTTAAGAGAAACTAGAGCTTCAAGCAGATTGGCTGAAAATGAGAAGGTATGCTCTCACACAGGCAGGCAAACATGTAAGATTCCAGATGTCGATAGAAAGTGTCAAATACATTTTCTATACTGACTACCTGAATTTCTGCAATATGTTCTACTTTTCACTCCTTGGGCATGTAATTTCCACTTATTAATTGGTTTTGTATCCCTGGATATTAGCACAAAAAAAAAAATCCAAAAAAGCTTGATAAACTGAATTATAGAAGTCATTACCATATTGTAGAGAAACAAATTTGCTATATGCAAATAATCTCAAATAACTTACCATTTTACGTATTCTAAGTCACATAATTAAAAGATTCAAGGAACACTGAAAGGTTTACAAAATAATTGTCTGTGTAGTCAGTGAGCTATTGCAATGCTTCTCGGTGATTCCCACCCAACCATGACTTTTTAGTTATACTTAAACCAAATCTATGAGAAGGTAAGACTGAAAAAGGCATACAGAAATACAATAAATGGGTTTTATTGTTTAAATAAATAATTTTTAAAGTATCTTACTCATGAAATAGAATTTTCCACATGCAGCTTAACATTATTAATATTACAGCCTCAATGAACAAAAATGAATTAGAATTTCCTCAGACATGAGTAGATTAAAGAGTCTTGTTCAAGTTGTTATTTGTGATACAATGGTGCTAAGAGAATCTGATGCACGTATGCACTGTGGTTAAGAATTCTCTTACTTATTTTTCTATTCCTATGACGAAACATATTGATCAGAACAATTTATAAAAGAAGTCATTTCATTGGGGGCTATAACACAATTTTCTCCTTGTGCAAAACAAATACATAGCTCAAAAAGGATTCATGCAAAGACCAAATTACCATTATCTAGCGGTTGATTCGGAGCCAATTCCTCAGGTTAATGTTATTCTGAATATAATTCTGATCTAGGTAGACCCAACACAGTTTTTCATCATTGTTTTAGTAGTGAAACCAGTATCTTTCAATACTCCTTTCTCCTGCCTTAACCACACACTTAGGTTTTTAGATAGCGTTACTGAGTTTTCATGTGTAAAGCCTCCTCACTTCTGTTTTGTACCATAGCACTACAACCCTATGAATAGATGGAATTAGTCTGGTTACAGAGAAACTGAAACTCAAGTTTCTACTCTACAGCTAAGTAACATTGGATTATTCTATTTATAAATAGATGTTGATGAAAACTATCATCTGACCTGGTTTTGTGAGTCTCTAGTCCATAGTTGATTATAATTAGACACAATAGACAACACTGTCTTCCCAAGACCTGTAGTTCAAGATCCCCAGAACCCATTCTTGCCAAGATCACTAGGCATAAAGAAAAAAAATGAGAAAATAAAGGTCTGTGTGTTTCTTTATTATTTGTGCATATATAATGCATGAACTTTATCTATATTATGCAATAAAATGTTTGTTTTCCCCAAAGCAACTTCAAGAAATTCACTAAATTAGATGGTGCATTTTGCATGATTTATTACAGGAATCTCATCCATATATCAAAGGCCTGACATTTTAAATCACATCTTCTTTTCAATAGAAAGGAATGAAATGATTTTCATATCTTGACACGATTGATTACTTGGAAGCTGAAGCCAAAAATCTGTAGGAGTTCAATCTATAGCTCCCACTGACTGATAACATATTATCAAGCCATATTAAAATCACGTGTGACTTGCAACTACAGCTTTATATTTGACAGTAAGTAAATATAATGGTCTTCTGCCTACAGATTACACTTTTATATTAATGTGGTGGTTGATATATCTATTTATGAAAGTGTTACAGCTGCTGTAAATTTTACCTGTACAGATAAATGGTATTTCCTTTGTGTTTCGTATCTATAGGAGATAGAGGAAATCTCAAATGGTGATGAGCAGGAAAGTTTATCGGGGAGGGGAATTTATAAACAGTCTCCAATAGCAAACTGCTGGTCCCAGGAGGAAACCTCTTTCCTGATTTCCTAAGCACCCTTCCTTTAAGACAAGCCCTGAACAATATCTCAGTATAAAGATGAGTGGGTCTGAAATTTACACACTCTGTTGTAAGTAAACCTATTGAAGAATTTGATCTCAACCATTTAAAGCTACACAGCAGGATATGAGACATAGAAAATGGACATTGTTCTGAGGGTTGGCATCTTTATTGGGAAATCGATGCTTAAGTTATCATTTCCCTTGCTTTAATTATAATTCCAATTTTCTTTTAGGGTGGTACAGATCAAATAAAAATAGACCGTGTCCATTCATTGTGAACACTGCTTCATAAATCTGGAATGCAATGCTACAAGGCTCTATCACAGATATTTAACCCAACTCCCTTGGACATAGAGGTAATTTTGGTTTGAAGTGCCTAGTAGTGCATGTCATAGTGATCTAATAATTACAAACATCCATATGTTAAGAAGACCTAGACCATTCTAAAGAAAGTGAATATTTACAGACATTTTCTAAGATTGAATACATGAGTAAATCTTCTTTACTATATATGGAAAGAAGGGTCATATTGGTTTTTATCTCTATATATTTTGTGTTTACAAGAGATACTCTCTGAACCTAAAGACAAACAATGCTATATGGTTCTATTCACAAAAAAAAAAAACTATGATAAGACGAATAGTGTTTATGGTTCCTTAACTAAGAGAGTTTATAGCTGAATTGATAACCAAAGTACTAAAAGAAAATTGAATAAAGATTGACAGATACTATATTGTAGAATGACATATTTTAGTGCAGGTATACAAGAAACTCCTTTAAAGAATCCATCACTGATCTAAGACAGATAAACTGGTGGATGAGACAAAGATGTTAACAAGAGTATCTCAGAAATAGATGAGAAGTTGACATGGTAACCTGGAATGTAGGAAAGGTGAATTTGAAAGACACGGTGCAGCTAAGAAATGACTGTACAAATATTTTTAATTGCTTTTCTTGCTGTAAATTTATTGAAGTACTTTAAATATAAAAAGTATATGTTTTTTCTACTTTATTTTTTTATTGGAAAAAAAAGAAATTTCAGCCTCCTCCCCGCCTCCCATTTTCCTCCCACTCCTCCCTCTCCTCCTCTCCTCCCCCACTCCTCCCCCTCCCTCTCCAGCCCGAAGAGCAGTCAGGGTTCCCTGCCCTGTGGAAAGTCCAAAGTCCTCCCCCCTCATCCTGGTCTAGGAAGGTGAACATCCAAACTGGGTAGGCTCCCACAAAGCCAGAACATGAAGCAGGATCAAAACCCGGTGCCATGGTCCTTGGCTTCTCAGCAGCCCTTATTGTCCGCCAAATTTAGAGAGTCCGGTTTTACTGCATGCTTTTTCAGTCACAGTCCAGCTGGCCTTGGTGAGCTCCCAAAGAATCAGCCAAACTGTCTCCATGGGTGGGCGCACCCCTTGTGGTCCTGACTTCTTTGCTCATATTCTCTCTCCTTCTGCTCCTCATTGGGACACTGGGAGCTCAGTCCAGTGTTCCAGTGTGGGTCTCTGTCTCTATCTCCATCCATCGCCAGATGAAGTTTCTATGGTGATATGCAAGATATTCATCAGTATGGCTATAGGATAGGGTCATTTCAGGTTCCCAATCCTCAGCTGCCCCAGGAACTAATTGGGGACATCGCCCTGGGCACCTGGGAGGCCCTCTAGATCCAAGTCTCTTGCCAACCCTAAGATGGCTCCCATAATTAAGATGTGAGCTTCTCTGCTCCCCTAACCAACCTTCCTTTATCCCAATCATCCCGTTTCCCCAAGTTCCCCCCACCCTCCCCTTCTCACATTTCTCTCCCCTTCTCCCCTTACCCCCCCTCCCACCACACCCCCAAGATCCCAGTTTTTTGCTAGGCAATCTAGTCTACTTCCCATAACCAGGAGGATAGCTATATGTTTTTCTTTGGGTTCACCTTCCTATTTAGTTTCTTTAGGATATCAAATTATAGACTCACTGACCTTTATTTATTTCTAGAAACCAATTATGAGTGAGTACATCCCATGTTCATCCTTTTGGGTCTGGGTTACCTCACTCAGGATAGTGTTTTCTATTTACATCCATTTGCATGCAAAGTTCGCGAAATCATTGTTTTTTACCGCTGAGTAGTATTCTAATGTGTATATATTCCACACTTTCTTCATCCATTCTTCCATTGAAGGGCATCTAGGTTGTTTCCAGGTTCTGGCTATTACAAATAATGCTGCTATGAACATAGTTGAACAAATGTCCTTGTCATATGATCGGGCATCTCGTGGGTATATTCCCAAGAGTGGCATTGCTGGGTCCATGGGTAGGTTGATCCCAATTTTCCTGAGAAACCGCCACATTGCTTTCCAAAGTGGTTGCACAAGTTTGCATTCCCACCAGCAATGGATGAGGGTACCCCTTTCTCCCCAGCCTCTCCAGCAAAGGCTATCATTGGTGTTATTGATTTTAGCCATTCTTACAGGTGTAAGATGATATCTCAATGTTGTTTTGATTTGCATTTCCCTGATCGCTAAGGAGGCTGAGCCTGACCTTAAGTGCCTTTAGGACATTTGAACTTCTTCTGTTGAGAATTCTCTCTTCAGATCAGTGCCCCATTTTTTAATTGGGTTAATTAGCATTTTAAAATCTAGTTTCTTGAGTTCTTTATATATTTTGGAGATCAGACCTTTGTCTGTTGCGGGGTTGGTGAAGATCTTCTCCCAGTCAGTGGGTTCCATTTTTTTGTCTTAGTGACAGTGTCTTTTGCTTTACAGAAGCTTCTCAGTTTCAGTAGGTCCCATTTATTCAATGTTGCCCTTAATGACTGTGCTGCTGGGGTTTTACCTAGGAAGCGCTCGCCTGTGCCCGTCTGTTGTAGGGTACTTCCCACTTTCTCTTCTATCAGGTTCAGTGTGTTCAGATTGATATTGAGGTCTTTGATCCATTTGGACTTGAGTTTTGTGCATGGTGATAGGTATGGGTCTATTTTCATTCTTCTACAGGTTGACATCCAGTTGTACCAGCACCATTTGTTGAAGATGCTTTCTTTCTTCCATTGTATACTTTTAGCACCTTTATCGAAAATGTGGTGTTCATAGGTTTGTGGGTTAAGATCCGGGTCTTCAACATGATTCCATTGGTCAACTTCTCTATTTTTATGCCAATACCACACTGTTTTCATTACTGTAGCTCTGTAATAGAGTTTAAAGTCAGGGATGGTAATGCCTCCAGAAGTACCTTTATTGTATAAGATTGTTTTGGCTATCCGGGGTTTTTTGTTATTCCATATAAAGTTGATTATTGTCCTTTCAAGATCAGTGAAGAATTTTGATGGGATCTTGATGGGGATTGCATTGAATCTATAAATTGCCTTTGGTAGGATTGCCATTTTTACTATGTTGATCCTCCCAATCCACGAGCAAAGGAGATAATTCCATTTTCTGGTATCCTCTTCAATTTCTTTCTTCAATGCCTTAAAGTTCTTGTCAAATAGATCCTTCACTTCTTTGGTTAGAGTTACCCCGAGATATTTTATGCTGTTTGTGGCTATCGTGAAAGGTGATGCTTCTCTGATTTCCCTCTCTGCTTACATATCCATTGTGAATAGGAGGGCGACTGATTTTTTGGAGTTGATCTTGTATCCGGCCACATTACTAAAGGCGTTTATCAGCTGTAGGAGTTCTTTGGTGGAGTTTTTGGGGTCACTTATGTACACTATCATATCATTTGCAAATAACGAAAGTTTAACTTCTTCCTTTCCAATTCGAATCCCCTTGATCCCCTTATGTTGTCTTATTGCTATTGCTAAAACTTCAAGCACTATATTGAAGAGGTATGGAGAGAGTGGACAGCCTTGTCGTGTTCCTGATTTAAGTGGGATGGCTTTGAGTTTCTCTCCGTTTAGTTTGATGTTAGCTGTCGGTTTGCTGTAAATAGCTTTTATTATATTTAGGTATGACCCTTGTATCCCTAATCTCTCCAAGACTTTTATCATAAACGGATGTTAAATTTTGTCAAAAGCTTTTTCAGCATCTAATGAAATGATCATATGTTTTTTTTTTCTTTCAGTTTATTTATATGATGGATTACATTGATAGATTTTCTTATGTTGAACCAGCCTTGCCTCTTTGGGATGAAGCCTACTTGATCATAATGTATAATTTTTCTAATGTGTTCTTGGATACGGTTTGCCAGTATTTTGTTGAGGATTTTTGCGTCGATGTTCATGAGTGAGATTGGCCTGTAATTCTCTTTCTTGGTTGAGTCTTTGTGTGGTTTTGGTATCAGAGTGACTGTAGCTTCATAAAAGGAATTTGGCAATGACTCTTCTGTTTCTATATTGTGAAATACGTTAAGGAGTATAGTTATTAGGTCTTCTTGGAAATTCTGGTAGAATTCCGCATTGAAGCCATCTGGTCCTGGGCTTTTTTTGGTGGGGAGGTTTTTGATAACAGCTTCTAATTCTTTGTGACTGACAGGTGTATTTAGATTGTTCACCTGGTCCTGATTTAACTTTGGTATATGGTATTTATCTAAAAAAGTTTCCATTTCTTTTACATTATCCAGTTTTGTGGCATATAGGCTTTTGTAGTAAGATCTAATGATTCTCTGAATTTCCTCTATGTCTGTGGTTATGTCCCGCTTTTCATTTCTGATCTTATTAATTTGCGAATTCTCTCTCTGCCGTTTGATTAGTTTGGATAAGGCGTTTATCAATTTTGTTGATTTTTTCCAGGAACCAGCTTTTTGTTTCATTGATTCTTTGGATTGTTTTCTGTGTTTCTATTTTGTTGATTTCAGCCCTCAGTTTGACTATTTCCAGTCTTCTACTCCTCCTAGGTGAGTCTGCTTCTTTTTTTTCTAGAGCTTTCAGATGGGCTGTTAAGTCTCCAATGTATGCTTTCTCTGTTTTCTTTAAGTGGGCACTAAGGGCTATGAACTTTCCCCTTAGGACTGCTTTCAAAGTGTCCCATAAGTTTGAGTATGTTGATTCTTTATTTTCATTGAATTCAAGGAAGACTTTAATTTCTTTCTTTATTTCTTCTTTGATCCAGGTGTGGGTCAATAGTTGACTATTCAGTTTCCATGAGTTTGTAGGCTTTCTGGGGGTAGCATTGTTGTTGAATTCTAACTTTAGCCCGTGGTGATCTGATAAAACACAGGTGGTTATGGATATTTTTTGTAACTGTGGAAGTTTTCTTTGTTACCGAGGATGTGGTCAATTTTCGAAAAGGTTCCATGAGCTGCAGAGAAGAAGGTATATTCTTTCCTGTTTGGGTGGAATGTTCTATAGATGTCTGTTAAGTCCATTTGATTCAATACCTCCATTAATTCTCTTATTTCTCTGTTAGGTTCCTGTCTGATTGACCTGTCCATTGGTGAAAGAGGAGTGTTGAGATCTCCTACTATTAGTGTGTGCGGTTTGATGGCAGCCTTGAGTTTTAGTACAGTTTCTTTTACATATGTGGGTGCTTTTCTATTAGGGCCATAGATATTCAGGATTGAGACCTCATCCTGATCAATTGTTCCTGTTATAAGTATAAAATATCCCTCTCCGTCTCTTCTGATTGATTTAAGTTTGAAGTCAACTTTGCTAGAAATTAGTATGGCCACACCTGCTTGTTTCTTAGGTCCATTTGCTTGATAAACCTTTTCCCATCCCTTTATTCTAAGTAGGTGCCTGTCTTTGTGGTTGAGGTGTGTTTCTTGTAAACAGCAGAATGTTGGATCCTGTTTGCATATCCAATCTCTTAGCCTGTGCCTTTTTATAGGTGAGTTGAGTCCATTGACATTAAGGGATATTAATGACCAGTGGTTGCTAACTCCGGTCACTTTTTTAGTCATAGAGTTTGTGTGTTTGCCTTCTTTTAGTTGTGCTGGTGAAGGGTGTCTAGATGTTTGAGTTATTGTGGTCATTGTTGGTCTCCTTGTTTTGTGATTTTCCTTCTATTACTTTCTCTAAGGCTGGATTTGTGGCTACGTATTGTTTAAATTTGTTTTTATCCTGGAAAATTTTGTTTTCTCCATTTATAGTGAATGAAAGCTTGGCTGGGTATAGTAGTCTGGGCTTGCATCCATGTTCTCTTAGCTTCTGCAGTATATCTATCCAGGACCTTCTGGCTTTCATGGTTTCCATAGAGTAGTCAGGTGTAAGTCTGATAGGTTTACCTTTATAAGTAACTTGACCTTTTTCCTTTGCAGCTCTTAATATTCTTTCTTTATTCTGTATGTTTTGTGTTCTGATTATTATATGGCGAGGAGATTTTTTTTTTTTTGGTCCAGTCTATTCGGTGTTCTGTATGCTTCTTGAACCTTCAAAGGAATATTTTTCTTTAGGTTGGGAAAGTTTTCTTCTATAATTTTATTAAATATATTTTCTGAACCATTGAGCTGTACTTCTCCTTCTTCTATTCCAATTATTCTTAGGTTTGGTCTTTTTATTGTTTCCCATATTTCCTGAATGTTTTGTGATGAGAATTTGTTGGTTTTGCTGTTTTCTTTGATCACTGTGTTAATTTTCTCTATGGTATCTTCAGTGTCTGACATTCTTTCTTCTAACTCTTGTAATCTGTTAGTAGTACTTGTCTCTGTAGTTCCTGTTTGTTTACCCAGATTTTCCATCTCCAACCTTCCCTCGGTTTGAGTTTTCTTCATTACTTCCATTTCATTCTTCAGGTCTTGAACCATTTCCCTTACCTGTTTGATTGCATTTTCTTGTTTTTCTTGGTTTTCTTGGGTATCTTTGAGCGATTTATTCATTTCCTCTACCTTTTTGTTTGTAATCTCTAATTGTTTATGGCAGTTTTTCACCTCCTGTTTAAGGTCTTCTATTATTTTCAAATAATTCACTTTTGAGTCGATTTCTTCTACTTCTTCTGGAGTAGGGTGTACAATTCTTCTTATTTCGGGATCCCTGGGTTCTGGTGATGTCATGTTGCCTTTCAGGTTGTTGGAGGAATTCTTGCATTGGCGCCTTCCCATCTCCTCTTTCAAAGGAAGCCAAGAGAGGCCTGGTGTCTTGGTCCTGTCTTTGCTGTGCCTGAGTCTCTGGGTGTATCTCTTCAGTGTAGAAGCAGGGACCGTCCTGCTGAGCTTGAACTCCTCAGTACCCAAACATGGACAACCATCCAGATGGGACTCCTCAGCACCACCCCCAGTGATGTCTCTCCTGGCACCCGGATCCGGTCTCCCTGCTGCTAGGGTGTCTTGCGAAACAAAGGGCCGACCCCACTTGGTGCAGGTAGGCCACCTAGACAAAGGAGCCACCACCCTCCCGAATGCCCTCCCAATTCGGACCCTGTCCCAGCGCCCAAACAGGCTGAGCTGGGAGCTGTTGTGTGGTTCAAAGAGGGGAGGGGGTCAGAGGTAGTGGGGGGAGGGCCTTGGATGCTAGCTGGGTGGGACAGGAATGGAGAGGAGGTATTAAGCAGTACAGCCCCCGCAGACTGACCAGGAAGTGCAGGAGGGGTGGGGAACGTCTGAGCTCCCTGTCCCGGGCTGCAGCCACGGCCAGAAACTCACTTACCCCAGCGATGTCCCTCCTGGCACCTGGATCCGATCTCCCTGCTGCCTGGGCGTCCCACGAACAAAGGGCCGGCCCCGCTTGGTGCAGGCCAGCCACCAAGACAAAGGAGCCACCACCCTCCCAAATGCCCTCCCAATTCGGACCCTGTCCCAGCGCCCAAACAGCTCTACTTTAGAATGTAATAGAAATCTTAAAATGATTTTGAATGAAAATGTCAAGAAATGAAATCACAACTGCATTTTTAGTAAAGAAGATTAACATGTTTGAATAAATCTAATTTTCCACTGTTTCCCACTGTCTCTTACTCTCCAAATTTGCTTTTATGAAAATTACTAAGTTATTGTGATATGGTCACAATTGGAGCTAATTTTGAATCCATTTTAGATGTAAATTATTCTACTCCCAGCTACTAAAAGTGACATTGAATCTTAAAACCCCATTTATTGGGAAAGGAGTCAAGATTGGACCTTCTACAAATAAAGTTAGAGACTATTGAGTGATAATTGGCTTGAAATTGGAACATTCTTTGCTAAATGGAAGAAGGAGTCTCATGAGAGTATAAGGAATACCACTCACAAATATAAGGGAGCTCCTGAAACTAACATAATTCACAATAATTCTAAGATATTTATCTCTTCTAACATTATGGAAGTAATAGGTAGCTGTGGAAAGAGAATATTCTCCCATCAGCTGAAATTCTGTAAGTCATGCAGAGAGACTGAAGGTTAAAGCTTTGATCAGTCACTACCCATGCTCAGGTTGCCTCTTTGGTGATACGATGAGTAATTTGATGAAAATGCAGGTTTTTGTTTTTGTTTTAATCAATGGAAAGACCAAAATGTCAAATGCCATAAAAAAAAAAACAAAGCTCATTAGGATTAAAGATATATAAAAAATCAAAAAATGCAGGAATTTGAAACAAATTCAGTGTTATTAGAACAACAAGAGAATAATAGAGAAAAGAAATGTGACTATAATATACAAAACTAAGACAGGTTAAAAATACATACACATACATGTTCTTAGATTGAAAACAGTTTCCAGTTACCAACAAAGACAACAGCTAGCTTACCAGAAAAATAAGAGTTGGTAATTCCCCAGTCATGTAAATCTGTGAATATGCAGGATGCATTAGTATCTGAGATCTTCCAGCAGTGTTATAGTTAAAAAGCCAAAAGCATAGAACAAAGACTCTTGAAAGCTGCAAAAGAGAAACATCAATTCACTTACAAAAGGAAAGCCATTGCAACAATAGCTGACTGTGACATAGGACCTCTGAAGACAAGAGTAGGGATAAAGAATTTAGGGATGCAGGATAGCGGTGGTGCATGCCGTTAATCCCAGCAGTAAGGAGGCAGAGGCAAACAGATCTCTAAGTTTGAGGCCAGACTGATCTACAGAGTGAGTTCCAGGACAGCCAGGGCTACACAGAGAAACCCTCACTGCTAGGAGCAGATTCGAGTGGCCGCCATTACAAGATGGCACTTGGCCCCCAAGGTCAGGGAGTGTGCTGCAACAGGTGCCAAAACCAGGGATGCTGGGACAAGCTTTGGTACTGAGTGAGGGGCCAAAGAGGATTCAGAACTCGACAGGTGGAACAGCAACATCGGTGAATGAGTCTCCCAGGTATGATGATTGCTGGGGTTGCACCTGAGGTATTTTGCTTGATCTTTGTGGCCCTCGTCATTGTGGTTTTTCTATGCTGCTTTTGGTTGCACAGGGAAGGGAGGGGGGCACTGCAAGCACACCAGGACAGCCTATCAGAGTCTGATTCAAAAGGGGGGGACTTAGGCAGGTCTAGACCGAAAAGAATAAAGATAAAAAAGGATAGTAAAAAGTAAAAGGATAACAAGATAAAGGGTATACCAAGAGAAGAAACTCAAGAGAACCCTCAATGGGAGGAAGGGGATAAAAAGGAGAAAAACCGGCTTTACCTACTCCTCACAGAGTTCGCTGACTTAGATTTGTCAGATGATGAACTCAGCTCACAGAAAGAGGGGGAGCTAGAGGAGGAGGCTGCTAAGTGTGAGGAAGAAAGGTATGAGCAGGACTATCACCGTCCCCCAGCCTATAACCCACCTAGTGCTCCAGCGCTGATGGCTGAACCAGGAAGGGGTTGCCATTATATCAGCCAGAGCACTTGGGCATGCTTAGCCTCAGCATACCCGGTGATGGAGGATCCCGTCACCCATCATAGGTGGTATGAGCCAGTGCCATATAAACCACTAAAAGATCTGGTAAAAGCAGTTAAGGATTTGGGGGCTACTGCAGATTATCCAATCGCCCTCGTGCGCAGACTTTGCACCTTGGTGCTGACGCCTACAGATTGGACAGAGTTGGCCAGGGCCTGCTTGCCCAAGGGACAATTTTTAGATTTTAAGTCTCTGGTTGCTGATAAAGCCCATACCCAGGCTAGAGTTAATGCTCAAAATGCTCATCATGATTGGACAGCTGATATGCTTCTCGGACAAGGACAGTTTGCTGGCAACCAGGTTGGATTCCCTCTAGAGGTCTATCAGCAGATAAGTGATATTCACTACAAGGCCTGAAAGGCACTCCCCAATAAGGGGGAGGTAGCTGCCAATCTAACCAAAGTTATTCAGGGGATTATGGAGAGGGCAAATAGAAGTCTTAAAGAACTCCTACAGAAACAGAAAGGGGGAATAGCGGAGACAGCTTCCCCCAGGAAGAGAGTTGCACTGGCACTCTTTACTTTTAACTTTTTGATAGTTGACGGCAGGGCCAGGACAGCTGCTGATAGGCATGCAGCAATAACCCTTGAAGATAAAGGAGAGGCCGTCATGTGGAAGGATGTGTTGGATAACAAATGGTATGGCCCAGATCCTGTCATCAGAAGATCCAGGGGAGCTATTTGTGTTTTCCCGCAGGGTCAAGAGGTGCCTCACTGGGTTCCATGCCGATTGACAATAACCGTTAAGAATGATTCAATTGCTCCCCAGCCAATGGAGGAAGGCCATGGTCCGGTCGAAGATGATGCTGCTGCTGTTCTTGATGATGATGGTGATGACAATCCGGATTCGGGCGGAGCAGAGATGGGGAATACTGTCTGCCTTCTCTAAGCCGATTCCTGTTTGCCACAATGCCGCGGTTTCCCCCGCTTTTTTATTACCAACAAGGATTTGGGCCTCCCCATGTTACCTCCTGGATGTCCACCGCATTTTTCCTCTTCAAGGATTGGGTGGGAGTGGGAATGTTTTTTGCATGCTGCATAGGAGGATGTATAGTCTGCCTTTGGCTAATATGCCGCCTCCAAGCTCAGACATCTCAAGATAAGGTTGTGGTTCTACAAGCATTAGCCACTTTGGAGAATGGCGATTCACCCCAAGTATGGTTATCTGTCCTAAAAGGCCAGCAGGTTTGTTCCTTGCATAGCCTTTGCACTCTCAGGGAGAAATTCTCCATTGCACTGAGGAAGGTATGCATTTTTACTCTGAGTACTGCCTTTGTACCTCCCAGGAGTTTATTCCATTGCACGGGAGAAGGAATACCAGGAGTTTTGGGCCTCCTTTGATTGGTCCTCGCATCATGAGGTGAGGACCTGAACGGGAGTAAGACCTTCTCACTGGCCTACAGAGAAAAACAAAAAAGGGGAGCTTCTGGGAACCGATTCGAGTGGCCGCCATTACAAGATGGCGCTTGGCCCTGGCCTCCCTTGGTAAACAATTCCATATTAGGCAATGCAGTGGAACCGTGCCTCTCACATGCGCAGTGGTGATGATGTGCTTAGGGCCAATCCCGTGGCCAGGAACATCGGCAGGCAAGCATTGGCCAATCCAGGCATGACTCCTTTCCATACCCTCTATATAAGCAGCCACTGCTTGGCGCTCGGGGTCCCTAGCTTCTGCTCTCCCTTCAACCAAGAGGCTCCAATAAAGCGTGATTCACGGAAGAATCCTCGAATCGTGGTCGTCCTTCCCTGCTGGTCAGGGAGTGTGCAGCACCTCTCTTAATAAACAAACAAACAGAAATATGGTTAAGAAATAAACAAAAATATACACTTAGATTATCCAGAAAAGTTTCCATTCATAATAAAAGGGGAAATAATGACATGCATAAGCATAAATGAAAGAGACCCACAAACTACTGTTAGCAGTGTAGAAAGAAACTGTAGAAAGAAGACAAAGGCAAGTACAACCCCAGGAGCACAGAAGGGATGGATTCCCCAAAAATGTAGACAAGCAAAGGCAAATATCAAATATTAAGAAACTTAAATGAGAGGAATGAACATATTCATTTTTATTATAATCATCAACATAAATTTTTATGAAAACATAGACTGAAAAGAACAAACATCAAAGGACTGAAAACCAAAGAATGGTGTCATAATTAGAATGAGACTGGTTCTCACATACTTATATATTTTAATACTTCATTCCTCATTGGTGGAACTGTTTGGGAAGGACAGGTGTGTGGACTTGTTCAAGGATGTATGTCATAAAGAATGGACTTTGAGATTTCAAAAGCCCATGCTCTCTCTCTCTCTCTCTCTCTCTCTCTCTCTCTCTCTCTCTCTCCCTCTCTCCCTCTCTCTCTCCCTTCTCTACCCCCTTCTCATATTTTTAGATAAGGAAGTAATCTCTCAGATGCTGCTCTGATATCATGTTTGCTTTCCTACTTCCACGTTCCCCATTATGACAGCCAAAGACTCAGTCTTTGAAAGTATAAACTTTTAAAATCTTCTATAAATTCCTTAGAAATGATTTCTTTTTACACAAATTTAAAAGAGACTAAGACAAAAGAAGACTCATACTCCAAAAAAATGGAAGCAGAGTAAAGTTGTTATATTCAAATCTGACACAACAGACTTTAAGCTAATATTACTACAAAGTGACAAAAATACACTACTTATTGACAAGAAGATAATACATCAAAAAGTTAAAATAATTCTATATAATGTCAGTGAATCCAATTAAAGAACAAAATATATTCATTAACGAATGTGGACAGATAATCTATGACAATAGAGTGGCTAAAGGAAATAGTGCATTTTTACCAAGAGATAAACTGTCCACATAAAAATATTAGAGAAACTAACTGAAGTTTAGCTCGGTGAAATATCACTTGCCAAGCATGTTCAGGACACTGGGTGCTCATAAGCAAGACTGCAAAAAAGTATTTTTAAAAAGAAAAATCATTAGAGTTAAACTATGCTATATATCAAACAGACATATAGGATTCTACAATATATCTCATGCCAACAACTGCAGAATATTTTTATGTCAACTCATAGAACTTTCCCCATGATAGACAATTTCTAATCTCAAATATCAAGTCTTAATCAGTGTTAACATTGGAATAATTTCTTTAATCTTATTAAATCATAATGGAGTAAAAATAGAGATCAATAGAGGGAAAAATTGAAATTATATAAACACATGGAGGTTGAACAATATACTTTTGAATAATTGTAAGTTATTGATTAAATCAGAGAGAAAAGTCCTAGCAACAAATAAAAATGAAAAGACAATACATAAAAATATGTGAGCTGAAGCAAATACAGTGCCCAGATGGAAAGTTGTAGCTATAACTGAATACATTAAAATTTCAGAGAGATGTCAAATGAATTAAAAAGCATGCATTTCAAGGTTACAGAAATATAACAAGCTAAATTCAAAACCAGTAAAGGAAAAAAATAATAAAGATCTGAGCATAAATTCATTAAATAGAGCTTACAAGAACACTGCAAAGGATCCATGAAACAAAACATGATCTTTGAAAAGATTAATTCTTAGCAAAGCTAATCAAAAGAAAGCAAGAGCATGCCCAAATTAACTGACTTAGAGATGAAAGGTTTGTATAACAGATCCCACCATAGGGTAGATGATCACTGGGAACTGATTTGAAAATGTTTACTCCATATATATATATATATTAGAAGAAATATATATATGTGTGTGTGTACACACATATATATATATATATGTGTGTGTGTGTGTGTGTGTGTATACACACACACACACACACACATATGTAATTTGGTAATTAATGAGAATTACCAATATTAAAACAAAATTGTTTTGGTTAAGGCTTCAACTCCAGACCCTGATATCCATATACCCAAAGAATCTGGAGTGTTTGGGTGGAAGTCCCATTCCAATTTCCCCTCCCAAGGGAGTTACTTCAGTCTAGACTCCACACTCAAGAAAGCCTGACAAATGAAGATCACTCCTCAGAGATGCTCAAGACCACTCCCACAGCGTATTTAAACAGCATCCCAAAGAACAAACAAGTGGTTTCCTGGGCTTTCTTGCCTATTTTCTCTCTTGCAGGCTGTAAGGCCACCTGGGAGCGCTGGTATCCATTAAACCTGGGCCTTTTTTAATTTAGTTTGGTTCCATCTGATTTGGATTATTATGTAGGCAGAGAGGTTTATTGGGGTGCAAGAACTTTTCAAAAATGATTCAAAATGCCTGAACATATCAATAACTAAAAGAAAGAGCAAAACATTAGTGGATATCTTCCAATAAAGCAACACAAAATGCATTTAGACTTACAAATAATATTTTATCACATCCATCTCTGAAGATAAATACCAGTTCCCTTTAAATTATTTTATAAGACAGAGCAGGACGAAACACTCATATATTCATTACTTCAAAACAATATCACCCTCATACCATTACACCCAAACCAGATTAGTACATAATTTCAAAGGAAAAACAAAACAAAACAAAATGAAACAAAAAATGCAGCAACAAAATTGAGAGTGGTATTCTAGATCAGCACAGCCAGACATCCTCCACAAGATAATTTATGTCTGAAATTAACAGCATATTAAAATACTTATGCATAACTTTTAAACCAGTTAAATTTCAGGGATGAAGGATAGTTTGACATATACAAATGACAAACAACATGCAACACATAAAAACAAGGATAAGAGTCACAGGACCATCACAATGGATGCAGACAAAGCATCTTACACAATTTAGCATCTCTTCATTATGACAAAAGCCCCAAGGAAACCAGGAAGAGAATGCACAGACATCAACATAATAAAGGTGATATGCAACAAACCCACAGCAAAAACAGGGATTGTGGAAAACCTGAAAGCATTTTATCTAAGATAAGGAAGAGAAAAGAATGTGCATTCTTTGTGCTCATTCAAAGTGCCTGTGTGCCTGTATTCTAAGCCAGAGCAATAATATGAGAGAAAGACATAAAGGAGATAAAAAAGGAGAAAGGGAAGAAGTCAAATTATCTGTATTTGCAAATGAAATGAGGCACTATTTAAAAGATCCAAAAGTCAAACCAATAAGTTTAGATCTGATGTAGAAAAAAAATTCAGCAGTCAAGTAGAATATAAAATAAGCACACACACACACACACACACACACACACAAATGAGGATCACATTTTGAAAAATATGTTTTGGTTTTCAAATTTTATTCCTTTTTAATTAAAATATAATCATAATTTCCCCCTCCCTTTTCTGTCCCCTCCCCCTTCCATGTATGCCTCTCCTGAGATATAGATACATAACCTGCTTGGTCCATATAATGTTACTTGCATTTATGTGAGTTCAAGCTGACCATTTGCTCTTCAACTTCCAATTAGGGATCACATATCTGTGAACAGCTATTTATCCCTTCTCATATTCCTTAGTTGTCTGCAGTTCTTTTCTAGGGGTGAACTTCAGGAGATTTATCCCCTCCTGTATTAGCATTTCTATTGTTATTGCACTTCTTACAGGTCTTGTTTAGGCATATATATATATATATATATATATTTGGTTTTTTGAGACAGGGTTTCTCTGTAGTTTTGGAGCCCTGGAACTAGCTCTTGTAGACCAGGCTGGTCGAACTCACAGAGATCCGCTTAGGCAGATATATTATTGAGGTATCATGGATGAAGTTTCTGTGTCATTTTTTTGGAAACACAATCTAGTGCAGAATTCCCCATCCTTTGATTTTTACAATAGATATTGATTATAGTCACTGTCCATTCACACCTTTCAATTCTTCTGGCCTGTTACAAAACTCTCTCAAGTTCATGTCCTCTTTTACGTTGTTATTTGAGCAATTCCCATAATCCAGTTATTGCTGCCTGCTGCAAGAACCAAAGTTAACCAGCAAAACCAACTTACCCAAGGACAGACACTTTCTAAAATGCTGATGGTTGTGTTTTTAAGAAACAACATGCCACTCATTTTTTTTCCTCCAGACAAGTTTGTCTATATGGCAAATATTTGAATGGATTTGGGTGGGAGGTACATAGGAAGGAACTATCAGGATATATGCTTGCTGATTGAATTTAATGGGTAATAAGTTGGCCTTGTGGTTTTACCTTTTAAGCCTCTGCAAAACATGACTTGTTAATATTTCCTGGGAACTTTGCAATGGACCTGGTCAGACTCCATTTTCCTAGCCAATATTTAATTAAAGTTCACTTTAAATTTGTTTCAAAGTTGTGGAAATATTTTTCTCTTGAGATTCTCAGGTTTAACATCCACAAATATATGGGTTTGGTGCCATCCGACTGGGGCACTGGTAATCAGTTCATGATGACACCCCCAAATAAAAGTGGTTTTCTTCAAAATCTGCTGTTTTTAAATACAAAAGACCTACACAAAAACCAGTGAATTAAAATTTCACTGACTTATGTTTTTCTAAATAATAACATGAACAATTTTTTTCAAATTTATAACAAATCTACTGAGAAAGATATTAGCAAAATACCCTCTTTCAGAATAACTACAAAAACAAAACTAGGACTAAAAATAAACCTAACCAAGGAGATTAAAAAATTTTAAAATAAAAGCATAGAGATTAGTTTCTTAAAAGACACCAATGACATCCTTCATAGAACTAAAAAAAAAAATACCCTAAAATTTATATAGAAACGTAAAATATGTGTGAACATAACAATGCAACACCTGATTTCAAGTACACTACAGAGTAATAGATGATGAAAAGAAGGCATTGTCATGAAGGCATATGTGATATATGCAATACAGAATTCATGTTGGCACAACTCTCTGAATCTGTAAAAGGGGGTAAAACATGAAGTTACCACAATCCATTTAGCAGATGTTTCTGGCAAAAGTGAATATCTCCATGTAAACTACTGGTACTAAAGACTCTGTTCCTCTACTTAAAACAAATCAAATGCATAAAAGATCTTGGTGGAATAAAAATATTACTTCAAAGCATGGGAAACTATTTTAAGAAATAAAAATAGGCAATGACTTCCAGACTAGAACCTTAGTAGCTTCAGCAATAATAGCAAAAGTTGACAAATGAGCTTTCAACAGACTGAAGAGAATATCTACAGCCAAAGAAATCATCAACCGAGTGAAGAGACAGCCTGCAGAGTGGGGAAAAAATCCTCAACAGCCATTTATCTGACAGAATATTAATATCCCAAACATGTAAACACTAGGGAAATTGAACGCTAAATGAACAAGTAGGCTACTCAATAAGTAAATAAGTGAACTGAACACACAGTTTTCAAAAGAAGTACAAATATCTAAAAATATCACAAAACATGTTCAAAGGAATGTAAATCAAAAGTTTATTGAAACTTCATCTCCCTTAATCCACAATGACTGTCATGTAGAAAAAGTATTAACAAAAAAATGTTTGTAATAGTGCAGATGCATAAGAGTCTTTATGTATATACCAATCATGATGGATGTTTCTCAAAAAGCAGAATATAGAGCTACCTTATAATCCAGGTGTACCACTCATAGGTATATACCCAATGGACTCCTTGCAAACATAACACAGGGAGAACTGTTTATTACAGCTTATAGATAATGGGTATTTAAAGTTTTAAAATTTACTGTATTAAGATGTATAAACTGAATAGTGACTTTTAACATGGCATTTTCATAAATGAATACAACTTAATTATACATACTTCTTATCATTATACCCATTTACCTCCCCTCCCTCTTATGTTCTTAATATTTTTACCCTCATTAGTAATCCCATTGTTTTCATAGCTTCTGTTTTCTGATTTCAAATGAACAAAAATATATTTTTTTTGGTTTTGTTTATTTTGCTTATTTGTTTTTACTTTCTCCCCCTCACCTCTATCTTATCGGTTCCATAGAATACTATCCTCAAGTACCATTTTCAATTCCATGTTTTTATGCTTTCTAAGCAATATGTATTTCCATCCTGACTTTGACTGTTCTTTCAAAACATTTTTCTTATCTTCTTTATTAAAATGTGTATACAAATTAAAGAGCTATTGTAGTTTTTTTGAAAAATTCTGCCTCCTCCCATCCTCCCATTTCCCTCCCCCTCCTCCCACTCCTCTCCCCTTCCCCCCACTCCTCTCCCCCTCCCTCTCCAGTCTGAAGGGCAGTCAGTGTTCCCTGCCCTGTGGAAAGTCCAAAGTCCTCCCCCCTCCATCCTGGTCTAGTTTTATCCATTTCCTTCCATTGTATTAGTTTCTTTCTTATTTACTGGTGAATGATAGTTATTCCATTGCGTCAATATGCCACATTTTCTTTATACATTCATCTTTTGATGACAAATAGTTTCTATAGAAGTAAATATAATTTTGCCAGAGTCCATCATTAGAAATTCCTTAAGAAATTATATGAAAGTTAAAGTTATAAACTATTATAGAAGAAAAATTTGAGATTAACTAATTTTAGCAAAGAAGACAAACAGAATTGAAAAATTCTTATAGCAATTGGGCCAACAGTGACCAGAAGGAAAGTATGTAATGTGTGACTCTACCCTCTAGTTTATTCTGCCAAGGGCTTCAGTTTTGATGAGTAAAGTAGCTATAATATTAGATTTAGTTTCAACATCGTATATTAGACATAGTCATTCATATAATAATAGACATAGTTTTAGCATTTCATGCCCATTGTATATTTACACCAGAGCATCCTCTATCTTCCTTCCCACACAGCTAAAATTTACTTTCTTATTCTCAACATACAAATGTAACCTTGTGGTGTTTAACCGAGGTTGGGATTAGTATCTCCTTCTCCAATTTAGAATTTCCACACCACACAAATACTACAAGCAACCTAAAGGATCTACAAATCAACTCTTTCATATTCAAGGCAGCTTTTCCTTAATCCCCCCTTTTCTGGGCTCTCCTTACTGTCACTCTACATTGTCCCTTGTTGAAAGCCTAGTGTAAAAACAAATGGATATAGCTCTTTGTCTAGGGTTGATATCTTGTGCGCATTTCCCCCTTTCTTGGTAGCATACCTATTTGTGTTGTCCTTCTTCAGGTCATGTTTAGGAAACCGTGTGGACAAGACTACTTTGGTGTAGCTTTTCTATCTTTGCTTGGAGATACAATCTCGTGGAAAACTTCTTTTAGCATGATAAGAATAGAGCTGGCACCAGCAAAGAAAAAGAGGAGAATAATTGAAAAAAAGCATTGAGCAAGTACATGGGAGAGCTTAGAGGTTAGAAAAGAAGGGAGAAATGATGAGATTACATCATAATCTAAAAAAATAATATACATTTTAACAAGAGTAATTGGGAAGATAGAACAGTTTGGAGGTGGAGAGGTGGAGACAGATGGATCTCTGAGGTTTACTAGTCATCCAGCCTTCAGGCAAGTAATAAAACATGTTTAATAAAAGGAGATGGATTTCTGTTGAGTGATGATGGCACTTCATATTTTTCCTCAGGTCTCCACTTGCACTTATAAATATATATGCATATTAAGCATCCACATGCCAAAATATTTGCAAAAATTATTCTGATTTAAGTCGATTTTAATTATATAACATTCAATTTTTTCCCTTTTGTAGTATTAAAGTCAGCTTTTCTTCTGCTGGATTCTCCCACTGTGCGGTATCCTCTGCTCTCATTCTTTCTTTATGTCAACCTTGTGAGAAAAAAAGATCTGAACCACCTCATGCCACTGACCAGTTTGTAAGTTATTATGAATTTCCTTGTATTGTTTAACAAAAACACGCCTGGGAAGATGAGCCTCATGTCTACTCACCTGGCACAGCCATCTCCACCTAACAGTCATGAAGCCAGCACAGCTGACTGACATATTTCCAGCATAGGTGAGCTGAATGCTAAAACCACTGTCATCCTATCTCTTACTTTCAACTTTGGTCTCTGTGTGTTTCATGTTTAGGGGTGTTTCTACATTATAATTCATTTAATGTCTTTCCCCAAGAAACTTATGTCTGAGCTTCTTTAGGAAATTCTCAATTTTGTGTCCCTCCCTCTTTTCAGGAGATAATTTGATCCGGCCCTATTTGAAACACTTCCTTTTGCCCCAAAGATTATGAAAAGCACAAAGATGCTGGAAACTTTTCTTATAAGGCCATGACTCCACAAACTTCTTGGGACTTCTGCTCCCAAGCAAATTCAAACAGGATACTTAAAACAATGTAAAATTAAAGAAAACTGACAAGCTTCAACTAATCCAGAAGCTTGACAACAGACTGGAGGCCTCTTCTTACATTAGACTCAGAGTTTGCTGAATAAGTAACACACTAAATAGGAAGTTTGGCCGGGCATGCCCCTGGAAAACAAAAGCTCAATGACAGGCTAATTAGTGAATAACACGTTGTACTCTAAAAATGGATAGCACACTATTCAAGGCAACATGATTCACCTGAACTGGTTCACATATTTTATATTTACTGCTAGATGTTTTATATAAGTGTAATATCATCAAACTATGCCATCTGAATTCTTCCACTTTGGGACTACACTGTATTTAGAAGAAGGGAGAGGAAATCCATCTTTAACCTTTTATTTTGATAAGAATAATTAGCATGGCAATATTTGATATATTATTAAACTTAGCAATGCTTTAAGTATATACAAATTGTTGTAATTTTATGAGTACATCGAGCTTTCTCATAAATATAGTATATGATTTTAATAACAAATAAGGCAGAAGAATTATTATATGTTCTGGAATTTTAACCAAAATGTATAGTGAAAGGAAACAAAATAATTGGTACAAATTTGTCTTCCTACCTGTACTTGATTCTCCAACCAAAATTTTCTCTCCATAAAAGAACTTATGAAAAACTGGGGTTCTCTAAGAGTATCCCATGAAAACTATGAAGCTTTATCAGAATATGTGTGTGTGCTGTCATTGTTTTCTTGGCTGCTCTATAGACTGTTGAAATAGGAGCAGCGGGGTTGCATCCCCAACACCCCTGCTGCCTGGCTAGCTTATGCCCGAAATAACAACACACAAACTGTATTCATTTAATCATTGCTTGGCCCATTATATCTAGCTTCTTCTCGGCTAACTCTCACACCTGGACTAGCCCATTTCTTATATTCTGTGTAGCACCCCAAGGTGCGCTTACCGGGGAGATTCTAGCCTACGTCCATCTTGGGTCAGAGCTTCATTGCAAGTGTGCCTCAGAGAGCAGAGCTATCCTGTCTGCCCGCGAGAGAGGAGCCTGGAGTCTCTGAGCTCACTTCCTCTTCCTCCCAGCATACTACTCTGTTTACTTCACCCACCTATGTTCTTACCTATCAGGGTCAAGGCAGTTTATTGAACCAATGAAATCAACAGATTGATATATGACACTCCCACATCAATAGACCCTGATCTTTAACATGTACTTAAGATCAAGATGTGAATGACTTACTTGGTTTCTACAGACAGACTCTGACTGTGCTTCATTGAGGTTGAAGCAGAGTTCAGTATGAAATATTATAGGATATTTTTCAACTCTTCTCAAATAGGTTTGATATGGAGTCTACTTGGTGACTCATACCCTTGTCTCCAATGCCGTGGACATTTAAAATTGAAGTTCTCTTCACCAGAAGCAATAAGCAAGAAATACCATGTTTTCATGCCAAATCATCATTTTTAGTGTGACTCATATCTCAGTGGTTGACAAAACTGCCCTGTGGTTTGGAGACATCCCTGCTTGTCCTAAAGCCCTCTCAGACTGGCATCAGACCATCGGTTTGTTTTCAATATTATTATTGTTTAAAGTTTTACATCTTCATTTTTATGTTTACTTAAGAAAACTTTTATTTAAAATGCATATGAGGCCTTGTTGGTAATATCATGTACATGAGAATTAAACAAACAATTAGAGTCCCTCTTTTAGAGGCATTGCTCACATCAGTGTTCTTATGAGAACCTGACACTGGCAACAGTGACAGACATGCAACAGAAGTCCAGAGAGTGCTAACAATCCCCAATGAGAAATGAGATGCTTATATTCTTCCATGTCATAAACCAAATAGAATTTCCATGTACACCAAGAAAACATCTCCAGTGCTTAGACTTCTTTCTCTTTCATACAAAGTGTGTACTTGCGAGTAGCTTTTGAAATTAAGTGCCATAGAAATTAACACATCTAGGAAAGCAGAAACAATGTGAGGCTACATAAGCAACCATTAGAAAAAATAATAGTGGTTATGATCTTTAGGTCTGCCTAAGTAAGCGCTCTGTTAAAGCCAGACATTATTCTCAGTCATGATAACTTGTAGGCTCTTGCGCATACATCCTTCAGAGAAGGCTATGCACAAGGAGACAAATAAATCAAGCTTTTTAAGTCTTCCTGAACCCTTTATTTTCAGTCAGTGTTTTCTAATAGTGTATGTGGGATGTCCAAGTAGGTTTATTTTATGTATTATATGTGGACATTCCATAGCATTCTCTTTCCCAGTATTCCTTCATTAATTCAATACATTGAAATGGGACTCAAAACATGCTCAAAGACTTTCTTGTGAGCATCTTGCTTCAACAAACTTATCTCAATTCCCCTCTGAATTGAATTGTCTTGCTATTCTTTTTTATTTTTTTCTATTTTTATTTTCTTTATTGTTTTTATTGAGCTATACATTTTTCTCCATTCTCCCCCTTTCTCTCCCCTCCCCTTCTACTTCTCCCATGGTTTCCATACTAAGAATTTACTTAGGAGATGATTTTGTCTTTTTCTACTTCCCATGTAGATTAGATTCATGCATGTCTCTCATAGAATACTCTTTGTTGCCTGGTTCTCTGGGATTGTGATTTTTAGGCCGTTTTTCTTTGCTTTATGTCTAATAGTGACTTATGTGTGAATATATAGAATATTTCTCTTTCTGGGTCTTGGTTACCTCACTCAATATGATGTTTTATAGATCCATTCATTTCCCTGCAAATCTCAAGATATATTATTTCTTTCTGCTATGTAGTGCTTCATTGTGTGAATGTACCACATTTTTCTTATCCATTCTTCAGTCAAGGGGCATTTAGGTTGTTCCAAAGTTCTGGCTATGACAAACAATGCTGCTATGAACATAGTTGAATATATATCCTTGTGGCATGATTGAGCATCTTTGGGTATATACCCAAAAGTGATATTGCTGGGTCTTGAGAAAGGTTGTTTCCTAATTTTCTGAGAAATCACCACAATGACATCCAAAGGGGTTGTACCAGCTTATATTCCCACCAGCCATGAAGGAGTATTCATTTATTTCCACATCCTCTTCAGCATAATCTCTCATCATGGTTTTGATCTTGGCCACTCTTAAAGGTATGCGATGGAATCTCAGAGTTGTTTTGATTTGCATTTTTTTAATTTTTTTCCATTCAAAAATTTACACTTCCTCCTCTCCTCCCATTCCACTCCTGTTCCCCCACTCACCCTCCTCCCCTCTCCCTCCTTAAGAGAGGGCAGGGAACCCTGCCCTGTGGGAAGTCCAAAGCCCTGCCCCTTAAACCTAGGAAGCTTTGCATCCAAATAGACTTGGGTCCCAAAAAGCCAGTACATGCAGTAGAAACAAGTCTCAGTGCCTTTATCAATGGCTTCTCAGTCAGCCCCCATTGTCAGTCATATTCATAATTTGGTTTGATTGCATGCCCATTCATTTCAGGTCCAGCTGGATTTGGTGAGCTCCCATTAGAACAGGCACACTGTCTCAGTGGGTGGACAAACCCCTCTCAGTCCAGACTTCCTTGCTCATCTACATTTTTTGATGGCTGATGTGGGATTGGTGAAGATTTTTTCCTATTCATTAGGAAGCCATTTTGTCTTGTTGACCATGTCCTGTGCTTTAAAGAAGCTTCTCCATTTCAGGATGGCCCATATATTGTTTTTCTCAGTGTCTGTGCTACTGGGGTTATATTTAGGAAGTAGCCTCCTTTTCAAATGTGTTCAAGTGTTCTTCCCACTTTCTCTTCTTTAAGGTTCATTGTGGTTGGTTTTATGTTGAGGTCTTTGATCCATTTTGACTTGAATTTTGTACATGGCTTAGATATGTATCTATTTTCATTCTTTTACATCCTGATATTCAGTTATGCAAGCACCATTTGTTAACTATGCTTTTTATTTGCTTTCTTATCAAATTATCAGGTGTTCATAGATGTATGGCTTGATATCTGCTTCTTTAATTTGGTTCCATTTTTTTTCCTGTCTCTTTTTATGTCAGTAATAGGCTGTTTTCAGTATTGTAGCTGTGTAGTTGAGTCTGACTTATGTAGAAGTCAGGGACTGTGATGCCTCTAGAAGTTCTTTTATAGTACAGGGTTGTTTTGGCATCCTGAGTTTGGTTTTTTTATTTTGGGGAGTATTTTTACCGCTTTTCATTTCTTCACATATCCTTTATAGTTTGATTTAATCTTTCTATAACTGTCTAACCTGTAAGATTTTTTTGGTATACCTGTAATATGCTTTCTATTATAATAAGCAAAAAACTTTCATTTTCTTTGATATATATATATGATATATATATATAGATATATATATATATATATATATATGCTATAATATTATCTGTCTTTATTTGTGCAGGTATATCCATGATGGCCATAACTTCTAATAAATATATGGCTACTGAATCAGCCTTTTCTGAGCTTAAAGCAGTTGCCCATTGAAAAACTGAATAGATGTCAATTGTGTGGTGTGCATACTTTAATTTTTCAAACTTTTAAAGCAGAGCACATCTATCTGCCAAATTTTATTCTTTTGAGTACCTTTTGGGTTACTTCCTGAATGTAGCAGTGTTGTGTTATACTAAAACAAGAGCAAGTTGGACATCTCCTTATAATTTTCTTAGCTTGTCATGTAATAGAAAACTATTTTTGCAGACTTTTGTTATTGACATAATTTTTTTATGAAAATTTTTAGGCTTTTAGCATATTTTAATCAAAAATTTTGTATTTCTTCATAATAAATATGGAACAAAACTTATTTTTGATTATATCTAGAATCTGCATTAATAATACGGTCAATTATTTATTATTTGGTATAAATTTTATGGTTTTTATATGTAAAACAACTCTTTTTGCATATTGCAAATAAGTAACTGTATTAAATTATTCTTTAAAATTTCTTAGTAGTGTGAAAATAGAATATAATTCTTAAATTTTGACATAATTGTGAGGGCTTTGCTTTACTTTACCTAAATCTTTTGATTTGTAACCTGCCTATTTTGATTTATTTGTGTAAGTATAGAAGGTATGGGCTCCAGTTATGGGTGTCACATAAAATGTGGGGAAAGATCCACATAGCTCAATTTATAAGGTTAATTTTATAGTTTTGGGGATAATTACCATTAAATCTCGTCTAGAAAATTAGCATGAGCCCTTTGCCATGGTTTATTTTTTTTAATAATTTTTAGTTTTGTCATGAAAACAAGGCATTATGACCTCTGTTGGTTTATTTTTGCTATTTAATGATGTCTCAATTTTTTTATAATTAATTTAGAGATATTTTTACATAAGTTCTTAAGCTTTTACTCGGTTTATGTAGTAAAAAGATCTATTTTGGCGCACGCCTTTAATCCCAGCACTCGGGAGGCAGAAGCAGGCGGATCTCTTTGAGTTTGGGACCAGCCTGGTCTACAGAGCTAGTTCCAGGACAGGCAACAAAGCCACAGAGAAACCCTGTCTCGAAAACCAGTTAGTTCCTTAGGAAGCTGAGGATGGGGAGCCTGAAGTGACCCTGTCCTATAGCAATACTGGCAAATATCTTGCATGTCACCATAGAGCCTTCATCTGGTGATGGATGGAGATAGAGACGGAGACCCGCACTGGAGCACTGGACTTAGCTCCCAAGGTCCCAACGAGGAGCAGAAGGAGCGAGAACATGAGCGAGGATGTCAGGACCACGAAGGGTGCACCCACCCACTGAGACAGTGGGGCTGATCCATTGGGAGCTCACCAAGGCCAGCTGGACTGTGACTGAAAAAGCATGGGATAAAACCGGACTGTCTGAATTTGGCGGACAATGAGGGCTGCTGAGAAGCCAAGGAAAATGTCACGGGGTTTTGGTCCTACTTCATGTTCTGGCTTGGTGGGAGCCTGGCCAGTTTGGATGTTCCCCTTCCTAGACATGGACGGAGAGGGGAGGACCTTGGACTTTCCACAGGGCAGGGAACCCTGACTGCTCTTTGGACTGGAGAGGAAGGGGGAGAGGAGTGGGGGGAGGGGGAGAGGGATGGGAGGAGGGGGAGGGAAATAGGAGGCTGGGAGGAGGCAAAAACTTTTTTTTTTCCTTTTCTCAATAAAAAAAAAGAACTGGGACCAATAAGAAAATATCTCATTTACATACAGTGAATTATTCATGAAAAATATAAAAAAAGTTCCCTACAGTAATGCCCTAATTATGCTTTAATTCATCAATATGAGAATTCTGGTTTATCTGCACCACATGCTCACAACTGGGACAAAATTAAAGAAATTATACTATATAAATGAGAATAAAACTTTCATTTATAAAAAAAAATGACTTCTCGAATTTTGCATGCAAATGGATGGAAATAGAAAACACTATCCTGAGTGAGGTAACCCAGACCCAAATAGATGAACATGGGATGT
The DNA here is from genome assembly GCA_963919715.1 of Microtus obscurus. Taxonomy (NCBI): domain Eukaryota; kingdom Metazoa; phylum Chordata; class Mammalia; order Rodentia; family Cricetidae; genus Microtus; species Microtus obscurus. The sequence goes on from CAWTZC010000490.1 coordinate 6,353,053, forward strand.
ACTCACTCATAATTGGTTTCTAGACATAAATAAAGGTCAGTGAGTCTATAATTTGATATCCTAAAGAAGCTAAATAAGAAGGTGAACCCAAAGAAAAACATATAGCTATCCTCCTGGTTATGGGAAGTCGACAAGATTGCCAGGCAAAAAATTGGGATCTTGGGGGTGTGATGGGAGGGGGGTAAGGGGAGATGGGGAGAGAAAAGTGAGAAGGGGAAGTTGGGGGGGAACTTGGGGAAACGGGATGATTGGGATAAAGGAAGGTTGGATAGGGGAGCAGGGAAGCACATATCTTAATTAAAGGAGCCATCTTCGGGTTGGCAAGAGACTTGGACCTAGAGGGGCTCCCAGGTGCCCAAGGCGATGTCCCCAGTTAGTTCCTGGGGCAGCTGAGGATAGGGAACCTGAAATGACCCTATCCTACAGCCATTCTGATGAATATCTTGCATATCACCATAGAACCTTCATCTGGCGGATGGAGATAGAGACAGAGACCCACACTGGAGCACCAGACTGAGCTCGCAATGTTCCAATGAGGAGCAGAAGGAGGGAGAATATGAGCAAAGAAGTCAGGACCACAAGTAGTGCACCCACCCACTGAGACAGTGGGACTGGTCCATTGGGAGCTCACCAAGGCCAGCTGGACTGTGACTGAAAAAACATGGGATAATACTGGACTCTCTGAATTTGGTGAACAATGAGGGCTGATGAGAAGCCAAGGAAAATGGCACTGGGTTTTGATCCTACTTCATGTTCTGGCTTTGTGGGAACCTAGCCAGTTTGGATGTTCACCTTCCTAGACCAGGATTGAGGGGGGAGTACTCTGGACTTTCCACAGGCCAGGGAACCCTGACTGCTCTTCGGACTGGAGAGGGAGGGGGAGGAGTGGGGAAGGGGAGAGAAGTAGAAGGAGGGGGAGGGAAATGAGAGGCGGGGAGGAGACAAAAATTTCTTTTGTTCTTCAATAAAAAAAAAAAAACGATTTTTGTAGGGAAAACTTTGGAATACAAATAACTAGAATGCAGTTAAGATTTGGATCCAGCCAGTGCACGTGTGCATTTTAATTTTTTTTTTAAATCTAAGTTAATTTTTCTTTTTAGTTTTAGCTGTTAATTGCCTAGCACTATTTAAATCCTTGTTAGTATCTTAGGTTTTGTTTAAATGAATTATTAGATCAGATGTTATCCCAACACAGCAGGATCATAGATTGTAATTGTGTCCTAACAATCATTGAACATCATTAAGTGTCTACAATCTATCTAATATAAATCAAACTTTTTGTGTTTTAAATTTTTGGAAACCAATTTTATGACCAAGGTAATTGATAGAAACACCTCTTTGTAATTTTTTTTACAGGAACAATTTTTAATCCCCATTTAGTTAAAATTTTCTTTACTTCTTTTTCTAAAGTATCTACATTTGAATCAGATAGTAAAATATCATCCATATAATAGTAAATTATAAACATAGAAAATTGCTTACTAATTATTTCCAATGGCTGATTTACAAAGCATTGGCACATAGTGGGGCTATTGAGCATTCCCTGTAGGAGGATAGTCCATTGATATCTTCTTGTAGGATGAGAATTACTATAAGTTGGCACTTTTAAGGTAATTTTTTTCTCTGTCCTTTTCTTGTAAAGATATAGTGATGAAACAATCTTTTCAACTGATAACTATAAGAGGCCATCCTTTAGGTAATAGCAAGGGCAAAGTAATTTCAGATTGAAGAGTTCCCATACGTTGAATTACCTTATTTTCCATTTTTTTAGATTTCTTTTAAACAACAAATACAGGAGAATTTCAAGAGCTAAATGATTCTTCAATATGGCAAGCATCTTATTGCTCCTGTACCAGCCAATCTAAAACCTACAGTTTCTCTTCTGTTAAAAAGGCATTTGGTTAGTTCATATTAGTCTGTTGGCTAAAGGTGTTCTCCTAGCAATTATCTGAATTTTCCCTCTAAGCAAAATGGTTGATTTATGTTTAGTTTGACCCTGGCACAGATTCCTGACATATGTGCTAGGAGCTTTGCTTTGGGATCCAACTATCACATACTAAGCCTTGTGATAGGAATGTGCCATTTAATGCAAACAAAGTTTTTCCCAATGTTCCTTAATCCTGTATATTTTTTATATTCTGGAATAAAGTTGAACTGATTTACTGTAGTCTGTCTCTTGGAGGCCTGTCTCCATCATATATATAAAAATCTCTCTGTAAGTGATTCTGCTCCTTTGCTTTTGTGAACTGATGGCCAGTGGACCGTGAAGACAAAGGGGGCCCTCACATCTTCAATGCCTGAGATTCTCTTTCCATCACTTGTATTCTATCAGTGATTTATTTGTAATTCTTATTCACTTAGACAGAGTTTGCATTTTCAGAATTCCCCCAGTTTATGTTTTTTTATTGATTCTGTTTTTCAATTCAATGTCTTGAACAATTCCCTTCATCTGCTTATTTTGTTATTGTTGTTTGGTTTTATTGACATTCATAAAAATTTAATTGATTTCACCCAAGTTTTTTATTGTCTTTTCCTAAATTTCTTTCATTTCCTCTTTAAGGACATCTATCATCTTTATAAAGTTGGTTGTAAGATTGTTTTTTGCTGTATCTGCATTTTAATATTCAGGTTTTGCTGTTGTAGGATAGGCTTTGGTGATGGCATATTGTCTTTCCTTTGTTGATTGTGTTCTTACATTGACAATTAGTCATCAGGGATTGGAATGATTATCTCTCTAGGTGTTGGTTTCTGAGTTTGTCTTTGTTAGATGAGTGTTTTCTTCTGTGGTTTCTGTGTTATCTTTGGTCTTCTAGACTTTGTGGTCTATTTTTCTGCCAGTTGGTATGACCTCTGATCCGGTAGTGATCTCTGTCTAACTTGAGGGATAGACTTTTTGTGACTATCTTTGTCTTAGTTACAGCAGAGGGATCTCTGTTTGTCTTATTGGTGTAGCCTGAACCTGAGCAGAAGTAACCTGCTGGCTTTGAGGATAGGGGCTAGTTGTGGGCTGTTCAGTGAGTTAGGGAGTGCGGATGGGATTGGTTTGGCAACCAAATATAAGGACTGGAAGGCAGGTCACTCACCTGTTTTTCTGATTGGTATCAATAGATATTGTTTTAATTTAATTTTATCAGGAAATATCTTATTTTGTCCACTTACATTGACTGAAATTTTGGTTGGGTATTGATGTGGGATTCCCATCTGTATGCTGTAAATATGCTTTATTACCGTTGTTTAATAAAGAAGCTGCTTTGACCTATGGCAGGACAGAATACAGCAGGCAATCCAACCATACATAGAGGAGAAAACAAAGCAGAGTCAGGCAGATGCCATATAGCCATGCAAGAAGCAAGATGTGAGATTAAAAAAGCCCACAAACCTTATGATAAAATATAAAATAAGAGAAATAGGTTAATTTAAGTTGTAAGAGTTAGTTATAAGAATCCTGAGCTAATAGATTAAGCAGTCTTGTAATTAATATAGTGTCTACATGATAAAAGGACATCCTTTTCCATTCCAATCGATTTGGTGTCTGTTTGCTTCTTGTATGTTTATCAGCATTTCTTTTCTTTAGGTTAGGAAATTTTTCTAGTATGATTTGGTTGAAAATAATTTCTGGGTTTTTGAACTGGATATTTTATCATTCTCTGCTCTATTTTCATTAGGTTTGATCTTTACATGGTGGCCATACCTTCTAGATGTTTGGGTCATGAGATTTTTAGATTGAATAGTTTTGACAGGTGTATCTATTTCTTCTATCACATGTTTAATGCCTGGTATTCTCTTTTTAATCTCCTATGTTATATTCTTAAACTTGGCTTTGTAGTTCCTGCCTTTATTTCTAAAATTTTATTTCTAGAACTCTCTCAGTTTGTGGTTTCTTTATGCTTCTCTTTTCATTTTCAGATCTTCAACCATTTTATTTATTTCCTTCAACTTTTATTTATCAATGGCTTTAAGGGATATTTTCATTTCCTCAAATTGTTTGCTTATTTTCCTTGATTTTTTTCTACAATTTATTTATGTCCTTTTTAAGGACCTTTATCATCATCATAAAGTTGGTTTTAAGGTCTTTTTATTATGCTCCAGGTACACGATGGAATATTCGGGAACTACTGTGTTAGGTTAGCTGGTCTATGCTGGACCCATATTACTATCCATAGCTTTTATTGATTGTGTTCTTAAGCTGGCATTGAGATATCTGTGTTTGGGATAATTATACATCTATTTACTGATTTCTGTGGTTTTGTTTCTTTGTTTCTGTTTTCTCTTTGGTTTTTCAGAGAGTGTGTTGGCTGAAGTTTTACTGGGCTGCTCAGTTGGTATGTTCATGGGGGGATATTTGCTAGAGTTGAAGGTTGAGAGAAGAAGACAGGGAAGGTAGTCTGTTATATCACCATGGGTGATTCTGAGGATTGGGACTAAGATGTCATGAGCCACCATTTTAGGGTGACTTCTGCTGTGATCCTTGCCATGGCTGATTTGGACATTCCAGGGTAGAGAGTAAGGACTAGAAATGTTAGGCAGAAAAAACAGATAATAATAAAGAAGAAACACAGAGACAAAGGGTAATGCCAGAAGGGCAACTCAATAGATCCTCAATTTGAGCTTCCCACATGTATTTTCAATACACATTTATATCCCAATACAACAGGGGGTAGAAAGCAAAAGACTACTTTAACATGATAAAAAAAAATACCAACAAGAAGAATTATTTGCTCCAATACTTGAGACATAAAGGCATTGATTCCTGAACAAAGCATTTGATGTTTGGGGCAGAGAACAAACCCTAGACCAAGTAGCCTACAGGTAGCCACTCCCTAAGTCAAACCTCTTATTTCAAAAGAAGGAGCAGAAGTATGCCTGAATTCTCTGAGTTTGCTCAGGGTGGAGTGGATTTTCCTTTGTGGGCCATCTTAATGTCCGAAACACCAAATAACTCCCCCACTTGGTAAGAATATCTAGTTTTGTAGCCACACCTGTTGTCAACAATTTTGAAAGGCCATCAAGCTCTCTGATATTCAGACAAGGTGTAAGTTCACATTTTTAAGTCCCATCACAGAGAAAACAGAAAAAATGGAGAATGCTCACATGTGCAGGATACCTGATCAACTAGCATGTATATTCTGTGGTTGCTCAGCGTTTTCTGCCTGAGTTGAGAGATGGAACATAGAGATGAAGTGGTGTAGGCATGGGGGAGATGATATGTGGGATCCATAAAAGAAATGGACAGGAGTAAAGGGATGTTGCTACTGATGTTCTGTTCTTGGGGATACAGAAAGATTGGAGAAATTTCAGGGCAGACTACCTTGTTTTCTGGCAGATATGACTGTTGGGGTTTGAGGTTTCAAAAGCACTTATTCCCAGTTAGCTTTCTCATTATCTCTGTCTCTACCTGTTTCTGGCTCTCTCTGTTTCTCTGTCTCTCTTTCTCCCTCTGCCTCCTACCTTCTAAGTCGAGAAGAAAGCTCTCAATTGCTGCTCCAGCATCATGCCTGCCAACTTTCTATCATGCTTTCTACTGTGGATGACCATTGAATCTATCCCTTTGAATCTATATTCCCATTTAAATGCCTTCTTGTATAAATTGCCTTGGTCATGGTTTCTTATCACAGCAATAGAAAAATAACTAAGACAAAAGGCATCAAATCTTCAAGCTATTCTGTTATGACCAGCTCTATGATATGTGAAATTAAAAAAGTAGGGAAAGTATTACCATGATACAGTACATTTCTCTCTCTCTCTCTCTCTCTCTCTCTCTCTCTCTCTCTCTCACACACACACACACACACACACACACACACACACACACGCACACCCCCACACACCCACACCCACACACAGAGAGAGAGAGAGAGACAGAGAGAGAGAGAGGAAGACGAAGAGAGAATTTCTAGAAAAGAGACTATCGCAGGGTTCCAAACAGCAAAAGCTTTAAAATATCAAAGTTCCCAAATTTTCTACTTGTAGTTTTCCAGGAAATGAGAGTCATGATTTCCTATTCTAGGAATAGGGAGGGGATATTGTGCTAGAGACTAACTTTGCTATAAATAACATCAATTGCCTTTTACAGCATAAGTGAAAACTAGAAAATGTGATAAAAGAGTCTTTGCTTTGTCCGACTCTGGCAATATCAACCCTTTGATTGATCTGGATATATTTCTAACAGGGAATTTCAGAAAAAAAGACATCCAATGTGGTAGCTAAAAGGTATAATTTAAAGACATTTTGTTTGTTCTTTTTTTTTTTCCACTTGACTGCGTCCTACTGTGATTCCAGGCTAGGTTTTAATGCTTGATCCTCTTACAACAAAGAAGTTTGTGATTCTAAATATGTGACACTATGTATGTCCCACAATGTTTCCCTTAACTCAGTGTTATAATTTAGGCCTCATGAGATTTCTGTAATACTTAAAATCAGCTAACATTGTCCTTCTATGTTTTATTGATTTTGTCAAAAAGGAATAATAAATTTAACTTAAAGCTATACTTAAATTAACATTGTCAGTATTTATATAATTTTTCTGAATTGCAATTTGTATAAAACAAGAAATTTATAAAACAGCTTTTATATACAAACATCAGTCCAAACAAGATAGGGTGGACTTTTTCAAAGCTCTAACTGTAGCCATCTCAACTTGGACTTTTCATCCTGGCTCTTCTGACAGACTCTCTTGGATAACATTTCTTTTTGCGAGAATATTTTTTTTTTCCAGTTCAATCTTTGTCCCTCTTGCAATTGTGTTAAATGGCCATTGTCAGTCTTTGATTTCTCTTGGCTTTCGGAGCTTGTGATCTCAGAAAGGGAGAACTGATGTCTATAGGTGGATTTATAGTTTTATTCATCTGATTTTTGCATGTTTCATTCTGTCAACCAATTTTTTTTTAATTTTTTATGAGTGTGAAAGGCTTCTCTCTCTCTGTGTGTGTGTGTGTGTGTGTTTGTGTGTATACAATGGTAGAGAAATTCCATGTGTCAGTATGGAAGACAGAGAACCACTTATAGAATTTGTTTCTCTCCTTTATCCCATTATATGGCTTTTAGGGATCAAATGAGGTCATTAGGACATAACAAGTATCTTAACCTGCTAAACCATCTCACCAGTCCCTAAACTAATATTTTAAAATATTGTTCTCCATTCTTCCTATACATTTGTGGTATTTTTTCTCATGTCAAAAAAAAAAAAAACCATGGAAGTGGATCTACTGAATATTACAGATGGAAAATTGGGTAGCCCCTTTTCCAGATAAAGCTACTTTTAATATACTAGTTTATGTAATTAGTGCTTTAAATCCATGAGAAAGTGTGTCTTAAGACTTAAAAAATGGTAGCTGAGGAAACTAGAAAGGTATGACATTTTGTAGCTCTATGTTTCAGCTAAGTCATATAATTTTCAATTATCACAATTCTTTATTTCCAAAATAAGTATGACATGTACAGTTGTAAAGGCATTAAATAAGATATAAATGAGGAAAGCAGAGCCATGTAGTTTGCAATAATAATCATGTGTAATAAATAATTTCCAATTTCAGTGCCTTACAAGCTTATTTCTCAACTATCTGGGTTGGCAGTAATGCTTCTCTGATTGATGGAGTTTGGCTCTTGGATATATATATGCTTACATCTGTTCAACATGTTTCCTCATTCTGTGACCTGCAGCAATCCAGAGTATGTTTCTACAGCAGATGGCAGGAACATAAGAGAAGAAAGGAAACCACATAAACACTCTTAATGACTCTGCAGAATAGTTTGATGGCATGCCATAGGCCAAATCAAATCACATGACCAAGCTTTTCACTGGAATAAGAAAAGCACACTATAATTTCTGTTGCAGGGCATGGGAAAATTTCTTGGAGTGGGTTTTTGTTATGCAATATTAGTAGAAAGTAGAAAAAAAACTCATAGCAAGAACCTAAACTACTATAAAATTAAGCCTAGAAGGTAATAGAATATAGCTAGCCATAAAATTATTCAGTTTATGATTTTAATTCACTCTTTGGAGCAACACATCAGAAATTAGGGGAAAGGATTTCAGGATTATTTGTGGAATTTGGTATAATAATATTATTGGTTCACTTGACTCTACTGTCTTAGATGTTCATGAAGTTCCTAACAATTAGTTGGCTTCTGACTCTTCTGACATTTCCCTGCTGGTATTTTCTTTCTAGCTCTATGCTCTAAATCCTCTGAACCAGTGGCTCCTACTCTGACAGCCCTGTAAACTTTGGCTTACAGCAAAGGCTGATTATGCTTCCAGTATTATTTTCCCAGTCCACTGCAACGTGTGCCCCATAGGAGATGGCCAGTAGTAAATAAACAGTTACAGGCTCAGTGGATGGAGACTGGCTACTATTGCCAGAACTTAGTCAAATTCTCCCTTCTTAATTTCTTAAGAGCAAACAAACATGTAAAGAACTAAAATAAAACTAAATTATCTGTCTCATGTAGGTAAATAGACCAAGAAAATGTATATAATCAGTATTAGGAAGGCCTTTCAATGTTATTTTAGAGAAATTTCATACTCTTTTATTTCTATCTTCTTTGTTCCTGAAAAACATTTCTTCATGATATACATCTTGGATATATCAGGTATACAAGGAACATACCTGAACATAGTAAAGGCAATATATAGTAAGCCAACAGCCAACATAAAATAGATGGAGAGAAACTCAAAGCAATCTCACTGAAATCAGTAACAAGACAAGGTTGTCCACTCTCTCCGTATCTATTCAGTATACCTTTTGAGCTTCTAGTTAGAGCAATAAGACAACAAAAGGAGATCAAGGGAATACATATTAGAAAATAAGAAGTCAAATTCTCACTATTTGTTTACTTACACAAAAGTCAAATCCAAATTGATTCAAGACCTCAATATATAGCCAAACATACTGAAACTCAAAGAAGAGAAAGTGGGAAGTACACTTGAATGCACTTGTACAGGAGACCCCTTCCTAAATTTAAGCTCAGTGGCACAGACCCTGAGTAAAACAATTAATAAATGGGGCATCCTGAAACCAAGAAGCTTTTGTAAAGCAAAGGACCTGGCCAACAAGACAAAATGGCAGCCTACAGAATAGAATAATATCTTCACCAAATCCACATCAGACACAGGACTGATCTTCAAAATATACAAAGAACTCGAGAAATTATTCATTAAAAGAGCAAATATTCCCAACTTTTACCAGGTGATCTTGTCTGCTTCCAATTTCCAGTAGGATGAGACAGTATGCCTGATCTAATGGGAGCTCACCAACTCCAGCTGCACTGGGATTGAACAAGCATGTGATCAAACTGGACTCTCTGAATGTGTCTGACAATGGGGGCTAACTGAGAAACCATTGATAAGGACACTGGGACTTGTTTCTACTACATGTACTGGCTTTTGGGGACCCTAGTATATTTGGATGCACACCTTCCTAGGCCTGAATGGAGGGGGTAGGGCCTTGTATTTCCCAAGGGAAGGGTACCCTATTCTCTCGTAAGACTGGAGGGGAGTGAGGAGGGCAAGTAGGGGAGTGGGAGGAGAATCAGAGGAGGGGAGGAAGTGGAAATTTTTGAATGGAAAAATAAAAATGTGTAAAAAAAGAAAAACACACACACAAAAAGAGCAAATATTCCAATAGAAAAATGGGATAAAAACCTAAACAAAAAAATCTCAATAGAGGAATCCAAAATGCCTAAAAGGCACTTAAAGACATGGTCATCATCCTTAACCATCAGAAAAAGGCAAATCAAATAACTCTGCAATTCCATCTTACACCTGTAAGAATGGCAAAGATCAAAACCACTGATGACAACTTATGATGGAAAGTATGTATGAAAAAGGGACACTCCTCCATTGCTGGTAGGAGCTCAAACTGATACAGCCCCTTTGAATATCAGTACAGTGATTTCTAAGAAAATTAGTAAGCAACCTACCTCAAGACCCAGCACAACCACTACTGGGCATTTATCCAAAGGATGCTAAATCATACCATAAGGATATGTGCTCAATTATATTCGTAGCAGCATTGGTTGTCATAGCATGAACCTGGAAACAACCTTAATGACCCTTGAACAAAGAATGAATAAGGGAAATGGGGTACATTTTCACAATGGAGTACTACATGGCTGAAAAAGTAATATATTGAAATTTTGGGGAAATGAATGGATCTATAGAGTATCATATTGAGTGAGGTAACCCAGATTTAGAAATACAAATATCATATGTACTCACTCATAAGTGAATTTTAGACATTAAGCAAAAAAAAAAATAAGTGTACAGTTCACAATCACAGAGATAAGAAAAGAGAAAGGACCCAGAGAGAGAATGTATTGATCTAATCTACCTGGGAAGTATAAAAAGACAAGATCTCTTGAGTAAATTGGGAGCATGGGGTGATGGAAGAAGGTCATTGGTTAAGTAATAAAGAAACTGCTTGGCCTCATAGGTTAAAAATTAGGTGGGAGGAGTAAACAGAATAGAATGCTGGGAGGAAGAGGAAGTGAGGTAAGACGCCTCAGACAGACACCATAGCTCAGCTCTCGGGAGCACATGCGATGAAGCTCTGACCCAGGATGGACGTAAGCTAGAATCTTCCTGGTAAGCGCACCTTGGGGTGCTAACACACATTATTAGAAATGGGCTAGTCCAGGTGCAAAAGTTAGCCAAGAAGAGGCTAGATATAATGGGCCAAGTAGTGTTTAAAAGAATATAATTTGTGTGTTGTTATTTTGCGGCATAAGCTAGCCATGTGGCCGGGAGGCAGGGGATGCAGCCCCACCGCTCCTATTACAACAGAATGGCACCCAGAAGTGTGGACAACTGTATCCACTGAAAGCCAGAGAAAGCTTGGAAAAGAGTAAAGCATGTTTTCTTGGTAGTAGCGATTTCTCATCTAAGAGAGGCTTCCTGACTCAGCTTCGCCTGCAAAACCCTTCAGCTCTTAAGTGGTCCTGCCATGAAACATTTAAATGGTGTTGATAAAAGCTGACTGAATGCTTGTTTGTTTTCAGCAGTAGCAGAAAAAAAAACTGTGTTGTTTTAAAATGCCGGCTTTCTGGGCCATCCTGCCAGAGCAAACTCTGACTGTTTGAGGCAGGAGGTCCAGCTACAGAGAGAGGACTTGAGTGTTGTCTGTTGCAGCTTGTTTGATGGCAAGGACCTTGAAACACTGTAGACTTGTGGCACTGAATGCTGCTCTGGCCAGTACCTCAGCCACAAGGTTGGAATAGCAGAAAGCTAAGGAATGGGCTACATCTACCCAGCAAAGCAACAGCTTTAGTCCTACTGAGATTGCTTGGTAAATTAAAGACCCATGTGGTCAGAAAAACAGAGAGAGATACAGTAAAGAGAGTGTCAAAGACAAAGAAATTTTTAAATGATTTACAGTGTTAAAAATATATGCAAACTAAAAGTTAAAGTTCTTAAAAGTAAAAAAAAAACAAAAGAAAGAGAATAGTTGGGTGTGGTAGTACACACCTTTAATCCCAACACTTGGGAGGCAGAGGGAGATCGACCTCTGTGACTTCAAGGTGTGGTAGCACAGGCCTTTAATCCCAGTGCCTAGAAGGCAGGGACAAACAGATCTCTGTGATTTCAAGGTGTAGTAGTATATACCTTTAATCCCAATGCCTAGGAGGCAGAGACAAGCGGATCTCTGAGAGTTCAAGGACAGCCTGGTCTACAGAGTATTCCAGGTCAAAGATACAGAGAACCTGTCTCAAAAAGCAAAAAATAAAAGTAAAAATAAACAAAATAGAGGTTAAAATAAAGCACACAAAGATGGAAAATAAACAGAGAATTTTGATACTGTATGCTATTATGCTCTGTTTGAATTGTTTGAATGCTGAGGAAAGAGCAACAGCTGCTAAAAGATATTTGTTCATAAATGCTGCTGAACTAATCCAACATAGATATTTTGAAAATGCCTTGACTTTGAAATTTGGATATAAGGACATGATGCTTTGGAAAGGAGTTTCTTATTTTGTTTTCACAGAGGGTGAGAGTCTGTGGATCACTTCTTTCCCAATGTGGTATGATAGACCACGCCCTCCTCAAAGGTTGCTCTGAACGCCTTCAAAAAATTACTTCACTCAACTGATGACTGAGATGACCCTGGCACATAGGATATAACATGAAAGACCTAATTAACAATGCCCCCATTCGGCAGGAAGCAGTTTGGAGAGAAATAACTGCGCCCATATTCCCAAATGTTGTTTATAAATGTTCTTGAACATTTAAAGGGAGATATGATATAGATATGAATAATTTGTATTAGTATAGATTTTGCTTTATTGATAGAGATTTAAGGTCAATTTTGTTATATGTGTATGTATTTCTGATCTTGATTAAGGCATTGTGATTGTGTAGTTCACTTAAAAATGTAATGTATATAGGTTGTTAATAGATAATCATAATAGTCAAGTTTGTAGTCATGTTAGTTAGATTTTCTAGATGTACATAGATAAGTTTTAGATAGACATTCTTCATATCTTTCAAAGATTACAGAATATGACATTTAATGTTTTAATAACTGAGGACTTTTCATGACAATGAAACACTCTGCTCCTGGCAGCACCAATCTACTTCAAGAGGAAGATGGGCATCGAAGAGGATCCTTATGGACTTTGATATCCATTTTGGCAAGAAACTGCTCTTGCCGGACTATTGCATAAACTGGACACAGAGAATCCACAGAGAGAGGACTGCTGAACTTGCCTAAAGGTGAGATGATCTTTCGGGGTTCCTGATTCATGAAGGAGTCTGCAAGACATTCTGCAGGACACAACAGATAGTGACTGAACTGACTTTGAATTTTCCTGCTTTATGGAAATGTCTGCTGGATACCATGGGCCTGTAGGCTGAAGATGGATGCCCCAACAATACAGAGAAACTTTGGGTGACTGTCCAGACAGCGAGATGTCTCTGTCATTTCTAGAGTTTGAAAGTTGCTTATTTCTTGTTTGCTTAGGTAATATTGTATCTTTCTGGAGTCTTTGAGGTAGTTGAAGAATAGTTAGTTATAGTTATAGTTTTCCTTAGATATGATAAAGATTATTGTAATTTTTACTTGATAACTGTTTTGTTATATGTAATTTTGCTATGTTAAGTTAAAGCCTTTCCTTTTTGTTTAAACAGAAAAAGGGGAAATGATGGAGGAAGGTCATTGGTTAAGTAATAAAGAAACTGCTTGGCCTCATAGGTTAAAAATTAGGTGGGAGGAGTAAATAGAACAGAATGCTGGGAGGAAGACGAAGTGAGATAAGACGCCTCAGACAGATGCCATAGCTCAGCTCTTGGGAACACATGTGATGAAGCTCTGATCCAGGATGGACGTAGGCTAGAATCTTCCTGGTAAGCGCACCTTGGGGTGCTAACACACATTATTAGAAATGGGCTAGTCCAGGTGCAAAAGTTAGCCAAGAAGAGGCTAGATATAATGGGCCAAGCAGTGTTTAAAAAAATATAATTTGTGTGTTGTTATTTCAGGGCATAAGCTAGCCAGGCGGCCAGGGTGCAGAGGATGCAACCCCGCCACTCCTATTACTACAATGGGGACCATGGGATAAGGTGGGAGGTGAGGTGAAAGAAAGGAAGGGAAGTAGAAAAAAAGTATAAAGCTCAATGAAAATTGTTTTTAAAAAAGAAAATAAAAATTAAGAAAAAACAAAACAAAAAAGTAGTTTAAGTTTACTAATATTGTTCAAATAAAATAAATGTTATTACTGAAATCTTCATTTGCCAGAACTGTGGTTTAGTTTTTCATATCAAATTCACAATGTGAATGACAATTATTAGCCACTATAAAAGAGAGGTACATTTTTTGCCCCAGATATATCAGACCTAAATTCACATTACACAATGATCTTATTTTATATACTATACAGCATCCCATGCTGATTGGTTTCTGCAACCCTGACCATGAGGAGCAAAAAATAAAGGAGACACATATTGAGGCATGTACAGGCAGACTGGGATCAGATAGGATCTGCTATATTTGATGGAGGACATCTATAACCAATAGCAAACTGGACCCACTGAGTGGTTTTTAAAGGGGGTATTTAGTCCCAGTAGGAAGACTGTTTCTGAGCTGTCATGTATTTTATTTTTATTTATCTGTGAGTAGGAAGATGTTAGTCATTGAATAAACTGTTCAATTGTTAATAAAAAATCATATTTCAATTTATGAAGAAGAGTTTTGCTGTCTGTCTTGAGCCTCTCGACAAAGTAAGGGTTTGGTATTACCATGGAGAAGGAATCAGTTGAGTCTTGAACATGACCACAACCATGTCAAACAGTAACAATTCACTCAAGACTTCCTCCACTCCCTAACAACACTATGACCACAGAATTCTTTTCATATATATTAAGTTTACATCCTGTAAACTTAATTCATTTTTTGGAAGAGATTATGATATAATTATTTTTGTGTATTTAAGAAAAAGGGAATTGTGATTGTTTGAAAGAATATTGCCCCCAAAGGGAGTAGCACTATTAGGAAGTGTGGTCTTTTTTTAGTAGGTATGGCCTTGGTAGAGGAAGTATATCAAGGTCTCCTATGCTCTAGATATATCCAGTGAAACATTTCACTTTCTGTTGCCTACACAAGAAATAGAACCCTCAGCTACCTCTCTAGTACCATCTCTCTCTGCATTTGTCCATGTCCAATTATGATAATAATGGACTAAACCTTTAAAATGTAAGCAATCTAATTAAATAATTTCCTTTATATGAATTGTCTCTCTCAAGGTGTCTTTTCACAGGTATAGAAACCATAACTAGGACATAATTCATTCTAAGATTTGATAGCATTAAGATATTGTCCTTATATCCTGGCAGGAAATAGAGAGGAAGAAGAAGAGAAGAGTGAAAATGAAACAAAGAGGAGAAAAGGGGTTAAGAGAAACAAAGAGGAAAGTAGGAGGATGTTAAAAAAATAGAAATGGATTTGAAGTAAAGAGAAGAGATAGAATGGAAGAACATGGAGGCAAAAGAAAAAGATGGAAAGGGAAGAGGAAAATAAAAAGAAAGCAGAAAAGAAGGAATGGGACACACAGAAAGAAAGAGAGAAAGAGAAGAAAGAAAATATAAGGAAAGAAATGTGATGAAAAAAGGAAAAGGAAGGGATATCTGACATGATTATTCTTTATCAATAAAACCTCAGGAGTCAGTTATCAGGAAAAGAACCGGAATAATCAAGGAAGTGGCAAATAAGTTACCAGTGACCTTGCTGCTCACCTTCCTCAATCAAAGGGGTCAAAAATCTTTCCAACCTGACCCTACTATCTCCTGTGTCTCTCTATCTGTGCTACGTCCTAAAAACATCTATGACTAATTTTGATAAACTAGTAGCTATTTCCACCCTCTGATTAAAATAAAACTTTAGTGCCAGTCTTGAGAGTGTCAGAGTGTTTGCAACATCCCATAACATTTCCTCTTTTGTATAAATAAGTAGAAAAGGTTTAATTCTAACAGGGTAATATTATGCACAGCCAAAACATTTATCAGGAAATCATTACATTCACAATGGTCCAGTCCATTAGTATTTTGAATATTCAGAGAAAATAATCCATTATCTATCCTATTTTGCTGAGTCCATTGTTTTGTGCCTAGTTTCTATCCTAACATGCATATACCAATGCATGTTTATTGACCTTAAAATATGAAATATTTATGGTTTTATGTCTCTCAGCCTTAGACAATTTATATCTCTTTTGTGAGTTTATTTTCTGAATTCGGTAACAAGAAAAACTGTACCTATACCAATCCTGTCTTTAACTTCATCAGATTCTGTGAAGAATATAATATTACATAAACAAAACAGTAAGTGAAAAGAAATCATCTTCCAAAGCTATAGAAATGACAAATCTACTGGCTGCTTGGACAGTCACCTTAAGTTTAGTTTGCAAAACTGCAGCATCCATCTTTGGCCTACATTCCTAGAATTTCTCACAGACTTTTCTATGAGGCAAGATTTTTTAAGGACCATCCTATCTTGTCTTGGCAAAGTTCAGAAGTCACATTCTTTGTATCCTGCTAATCCAAATTGATAAGCATACCTTCAGCAATCAAGATAAGGATAGTTTCTTGTCCAGTGGTAAATTTTGTCACAAATAAAGGAAACTCCCCATTGAGGTTCTTTGATGCCAACCATCCTTTTTTTGAAGCAAATTGGGACTGCCAGCTGTAGACATGTCTTACTGTCATGAAAATCCTTAGGTTTTTAAAAATGTATTAAATGCCGTATTCTGTAGGTCTCTGAATTGTTTGAAGACCACCTATATACCTAAAATATAAATCTGTTTAACCTTGAAATGCTATCCACCATGAATACAAGCCTGATAATTATATATGACTAACTGCAAACCTGTATTTATTGTACATTGCAATTTTAAATGAGCTGCACAGATAAAATACCTTAAACAAGAATAGAAACATATGTACAGTACAAAAAGATATGCTTAAATTTGTATCAGTATACAAAACTGCATGCTAATGTAAAATTTCTGAGATTAGCTGATTATTGTTTAGATTCAATAATCTACCCTTTTATCCTAAATGTCTTATATGCCCCTTTTTCTTTTTAAAAAGAATACCTTAAATTTGACCTCTCTTTAGTTTTTACCCTTACCATGACCAGTAACAATTAGCAACTAAATACCCTAAAGACGGCAAATTTTCATAACCCACTGAATGACCAAAATCACCCACCTCAGCTTTTTGGAATCTTGGCAACATTGTCTTAAAATTATTTCCTCCTCTTTGCAATTATGGTATATTTAGGGGGTTCTGAAAAAAATGAGATAATGCTCATGTCCTGGGAGAGATAGTTGTTGTTCAGCCTTGGTGTGATGGCTTATCTGAAGTCCTGGCTAGAGTAGTCTACTATTATGGACCATTTTAACCTTGAAATTGTCCGTATTAACTAACCACCTTGAAAATGTCCTTAGCATTTTGTAGTACAAAGTTGATTTTTCGGTGGTATTTGTCCACTTAAAGGGGCTACCATAATCCAGAAGGAATCATTGTGGGGCCCCATCATTTTTGAAGATTTCAAAGGTCATTGTTGGAAATATTCATGGTTTACTGCAGAAAATTTCCACATTTTAAATGTCATATGCAGCAAATCTCAGTAAGGATAAAGGACCATAAACTATTAAATACATCCAGGTCTACATACTACATACACTTAATTTCTAGTTACCTGCTTCTGACTCAAGACCAAAATCACATAAAAGAAGCAGTATGAAGCCTGTTTCTGGAATCAGTATTCTATATGATCATGAAAGTCACAACAGAAAGTATATGTGTTTTTTCCAGATTTTGATGCAATATTTATGTCATAAGAAAAATCTTCAAAAGTCAAAATTAAAACAAAGGATGATGACATTAGTGGCAATAGAAAAGTACCTTAATTTTGCTTTTTCCTCTTTTCCATACAAGGTCGCCTTCTTATTTAAGACATAGAATTTGTATTATCCTTTAACAGGCATGATTGTGTTTAAAGATGGAGAGAGTCATGCTACAACTCCAAATCCAGCTTTAATTTTTTTAAATTAACTCGGATCACAATATGGTCATTTGCCTTAGATGTCTCTAGAGACCAGCAGAAGCAAACATTTGAAAGGATTTATGAAAGCTGTTTCTATTGGAAATATGCTATAGACCAATGTACTCTTTTTCCTCAGCTATTTCTCTGGTTTATTCATCCTTTCCTTTAGATGTTTCATTTGTTGAGTGGTCTTTATATTCCTTAGTTGGATGTATTTATTCTCCTAGAAAGACAAAAAAAAAAAAAAAAAAAAAAAAAAAAAAAAAAACCTCTGTCTCATCCTAACTTTGGGAAGTTTTCTTTTTTGGCAAGTTATATTTGATCAAATGAAAGTCATTTGCTGTGGAATAGTACTCTTGTACACTGTAAAGATTTTCCACTCAAATTGGTTTAATAAAAGTGCCAACTAGCCAGTATTGAGGCAGGGGGTAAATGCAGGGTGACAAAACTAAGGATGATTGGAAGGAGAATGGCAGAGTGATAGAGGTCACCAGCAAATGCAGAAAGAGCAGGAAATGAACATGATTTAAAGGTACCACTATGTGTCAAAGCATACATAGAAATATGAGTTAATTTAAGTGTAAGAGTTAGCTAGTAACAAGCCTGAGCTGCCAGCCAAGTATTTATGATTGATGTAAGTCTCTGTGAGGTTAATTTGGAAAGCGGCTGCTAGGTAATAAGAGATGCTGGTGGGAAAGAGACTTCTGTTTAAATATGGGCCCCCTTATGGGGCACCAGATGAAACATAAATATAGTTATTCTTATCAGTAAAAATACAGACTCAGAAATCAGGGTAAAACCTGAATTACCAGAGAAGCAGTCACAGTCCTTTCCTACCTCTGGTGTTTCTCAGACTAAAAAGTCCAAGATCCTGTTTCCACTGAGTATTATCACTTCCTCCTGCTCTCTGTACAGACCTCCAAAACTCTATGGTTAACTTGTGGGTACTCTGCAGACTCCAAGCAAGTTATTTTTGTCAGAAAACAATGAAAATTTCACACAATAGCCATTTTTAAGTCTTGTAAGTTAGTTTAGATTGAATGGTCATGCGGGTGAATGAACTCTTGCCTCTTTTAATGAAGTGGGCTCTCCTTCTCAAATCTAATCTTTATCAATTTTGATGGTGTCTAGAGCTCTTTTCACCCATGGAAACAAAACAAAGCCTCTTTCCCAATGCAACACATATGTTGTTCATTCTAAGGTCAACACATCTATGAAGTATACAGGCTGATTTAATTCAGCAGGATTTGTTTTATAATTGAATATCTCTCTGCAGCTGTGATTCCTTTCTCATTAGCATTAAAATTTAAAATTAATAGAGGATTGTATATCTATCTCTGTTTTTTAACCTCCTTCTGTTTATTAAGCATATTTCTTAAAGTTTTATCAGATCTTTGTTTAAGTGTCCGTTTGTAGGTTTATACATCTAATATCCTTTACATTGTAATATGCAAAAAATTGTTCATTTTCTTAGAGAAATATGCTGGAGTATGGTCATTCTTAATTTTTACAGGTATTCCTATGATGGATATAGCTTCTAAATAATGTATAAATGCAGAGTTGACCTTTTCAGAATTTAAGGTAGTTGTCCATTGAAATCTTAAATATTTATCTATGGTATGGTGCACATACTGAAATCTTGAATACATATCTATGTTATGGTACACAAAGTTTAATTTTCTAAACTCCACAAAAGATACATATCCATTTGTCAAATTTTATTTTTTAAAATACTGATTGATATACTTCCTGCATGTAATGAAGTTTAGTTATGTGAAGAACGAGTAGGACAAGTCCTTAGTTTGCTGCCAAATGGTAGAAAAAAATCTTTCTTCAAACTTTTCTTATTAATATGTATTTTTTCTTATGAAATTCTGAGGCTTCTAACACGTTTTTAATAAATAACTGATAAATTTCATCATTACTTTGTGCTAGAAGGCCTGGTAGACTTGTTTGAGAGCTGATATGTATTATATACATGGAATAATTACTATTTACAATTGTTTCTTGTAATTGAAAAAAATAATTAAGTAACTTGGAATAAGTTCAGTGGTTACAATATATGAAACAACACTTTCTGCATATTAGATGTCAATAGCTATATTAAGATGTTCAGAAAAAAATAATGCCATGAGAGTAGCATAGAATTCTGACTTTTGAACAGAATTTCAAGGGTTTTGTGCCACCTAATTTTCCTGTCATTACCAATTTATTTGTACCAGTATGAATGTAAGGTCTCCAGAAATTGGTGTTCCCCATACAGTGTGAGGAAAGATCCAATTAGTTCTTTGTTGTTACAAATTGAAGTCTCTTGCCTTTGAGATATTGATGTTAATCTATTTCAAAATTAATGCAAGCATTTTATCAATAATCATTTTCTGTCCATAAAGAAGTAAATTCATCATTAGAATACAGCACCACCATTTCTGCTGTGTATATTCCTGCTTGATGAAATCTTACCATTTCTTTCGGAATCAATTTAGAAAACTTTTCTACATAGGTATTTAAACTTTTTACTTTGCTTGTGTGGTACCAATATTCATTCTAAAATATTATATTCCTTCCACATAAGAATTCCTTTGGTGAAGCAATTAACCTCTCCTGGGAACAGAGGGGTGCCTTATGAGTAGCATTAGTTTCTTGGAGCTTCTCAAATAAAAGGTATCTAGTAGGATTAAAGTAAGCAGATCACAGGGCACCCTGTCTTAGGCTATGTGGAGAGCGCCCTCGTACCTAAAAACCATGCCATGTTGAGCCGGCCTGTACGGCCTCTGTATGGTTTGAAATTTAGGTGAGGATCCACACTAACTCCCGTCATTGGGCCCCTGTATCTATCATTAATGAAAAATCTGTGAGGTGCTCCTTAAACAAAAGATATGATATAATTTTGGCACCAATAACTCCATCTCCAGACAAGAAGAAAGGGGCACCTTCCAAACCCAGTATTCACCTTTTAGTCTGGCCCATGGTATGTCCTCCTTCCTAAATGCCTACTCCACAAAAAGTTACGTGTGCTTGCCTGTCATCAATTAGGGAGGTGAAAAAGGGATCAAAATCTAAAATTCTTAACATATGCACTAAACCCAAACACTTTACAGCATGTGTCAAACCTTTCCCAACATCTATAAGCAGTTACAAATATCATTAGATCAATTTAAGTAAGAGTACAATGACATACATTGTTGTCAAATACCACCATTTCCAGACTCTGAGCAACAGTCACAGGAACCCCAATCTTTCCCCTTCTTAAGTAAAGAGGTTAGTATTTTAATTAAAATGAGTTCTGTGTCCCAAAGATTAAAACAGTCTGATGTCCAGTCTGCATCTCAGCTCCAAAGCAGACCAGAGTTCAAGCTGCAGAAGCAGTTTAGCACTTGTGCTTCAGGGCCGGTGGGATTCCTGGGTGAGGTGAGCTGGATTCAGCTATCTGAAGCACATCCTGGCATTATCTCAGCCGGGTCTCCCTGGACTCAGGAGGCAGAATTGACGCCCTGTAGAGTGGAGCAGCAGGTTCTGTTATCAGGGACTCCTCTCCTTGGGGGCAGGAAAAGCCAGACTAAGGACCTCTCTGCAATCGCCTCAGGAACTCCTCTGTGTCCGCAGCGCAGCCTCGACATCAGGCCCAGCTTTTATTTTCTTTCTGTGAAAAAAGCATAAACATATCCTCGACCCCAAATATATATAGGTCGGGTTTTTTCATAATGCATTGCAAGGGGCTTTTCCACCTTGCCCTAGCAAAGGTCAGCTTGGTGTTATCATGTCAGATCCGTTTGCATCTGGATCTACTTGCAAGTTTCATAAGCTGCTTACAAGGAGCCTTATTATGCTCCATAATATTTTTTTTATTATTCTCAGCCATATATGCAGTTCCTCCATTGGAAGAGCCATTTGTAAAATTTAGCATAAAATCCTTTAAGGGATTTTTTTTGCTATAACATTAGCAAAATACAGTTGTGTGAATTGTAGCAATAATCATCTGGGGATCAAGCCATTTTTTAGCTTTTATCCTGCCCTTTTGTACCAGACAGGCTACTGGTTTAAATTAAGAGTTTAATATCTTAATTGGCAAAACTTGAGAAGATTTTGCCATAAACAGCATTTTTTCATAAAAATGTTGTAGAATAAGTTTTATATTTAATATGCACACTTGCCATAGCTGCATTATAATTAATATACTGTATTTGTTGATTATTGTATACTTTACCTGTTGATTTATATTTCTTCACCAGTCGAGAGGAGGGTCTCTCCTTGTCCCAGTCCCCTCTCCTTTAGATCTGACACCATGGTTGACTCTGTCTTGGTGCCCTCCACCTATAACTACTTGCCTCTATATAAGAAAGGAAGAATATGTTAGGAGCCGTTTCCCCCCCTAAAGATTGTTACAGAAACCATCACCTTGGGGAGCCTGCAGGGAACCCCAAACCCATAATTATGTTAAGAATAGTCCTATTGGCAAAACCTGCCCCACACCCAATTAGCTATTTGCTAATTGCTAACGAACCTAATCTGATAGCGGAACTGCCTTAAATTCCAGCTATCCAGGGAACTAGGTGTGGCAACTCCTGACTTCTTGGCCTACCTGACCGGATGTAGGTTACGTGACTGGGACCACGCGGCCAGATTCCATGCTCCTGTGCCCTACTCCCCAAGCCCTCATTCAGGGGGTATATAAGTCGTTACCCTGTCCCTAATAAACGGAGGCTTTGACAAAAAAAAAAAAAGAAAAAAAAAAGGTTAACAACTGAACTATCACTTATACCAGTTAGGGGGAGAGACAATCAGTTTTCTACGATGAGTGACACTGAGCATGTCAACTAATTCTGGGCAAGCCTCATGTTCAGGAGTAATTGACCAACAACATATAGTTGGACTCCACAGGATTTTGTCTGTGCTTTATTTGGTTACAAGTTGGGCTTTTTGTTTGTTTTCAATCTTTTTTTCTTTCTTTTCTTGGTATGACTTTCTTGTTTCTAAGTTTTGGAAGATTTTATTGTTGTACAGGATTTTTGCTTCTTGTTAAAGAAAGAACTTAAAGTTGGGTGGGTAGGGATGGGGAAAAGATCTGAAGGGACTTGAGGGAGAGGAAGAATATGATCAAAGTGTGTTTGAATTTGAAAATTGTTTTAAATAATGGAAAACATAATAAATTAATTTAAAAAAAAAAAAAAAAAAAAAAAAAAAAAAAGAATTCCTTTGGGAGAATGCCTGGAAGGTAGTATGATCAAGGTAAAATCAAGCTCTGGATCCAAATTATCCACATGCCTTTCCTGTAATTCCTTTTCTTCCAAAACAAATTCTCTCTTGACATCAGCTAATATTTTCTTGGGCTATTTGAAGTATGAAAATTACTTAGTTATTGAGTAGTCAATCCAATTGTGGGCCATAGCCAATATCTCCCAGCAATTTTTGAAAATCCTTAATATTTGTTTTTTTTTTTTTTTTTTTTTTTGGTTTTGGTTTTTCGAGACAGGGTTTCTCTGTGGCTTTGGAGCCTGTCCTGGAACTAGCTCTGTAGACCAGGCTGGTCTCGAACTCACAGAGATCCGCCTGCCTCTGCCTCCCGAGTGCTGGGATTAAAGGCGTGCGCCACCATCGCCCGGCTGAAAATCCTTAATATTTGTAATTTATCTCTATTGATTTATATAATTTCTGTGGTTGAATTTTTTAAACTTAGCTTATATTCTAAATAATTAATAGAATTTCTTCTTTGTAATTATTTTCAGGAATAATTTGTAATCCCCAATGAGGCAAAATTTCCTTTACCATTGAAAAGATTTCTAAAGTAACTGAAGCCGAATCTCATCTGAAGATACATCCATATAATGTTAAATAAAACATTGATGAAACTGTTGAAGTTTCCCAACAGGGACTATACAAAATATTGATACAAGGTGTGACTTTTTAATATCCATTGAGGAAGAATTTTTCATTGATATCTTTTAATAGGCTGAGAATTATTATAAGTAGGTACTGTGAAGGCAAATTTTTCTCTACTATGTTCTTGTAAAGATATAGTTTAATAAAAGCAGTCTTTAAATCAATTATGCTAATTGTTTATCCTTTAGATAATTCAAAAGGAATTCCAAGCTGTAAAGATCTCATTGACTGGATCACTTTAATAGTTCTTAGGTGTGTTACCATTATCCAGGTTCTATATTTCTTTTTAATGACAAATACAGTTGACTTCCAAAGACTGGTTGATTATTCAATATTTTGAGCATGCAGTGCTCCTATATCAGCTGTTCTAACTTTTTTGATTCAAAAGCCATTGTTTCACCAAGAAAGACTTATCAGTTAACCATTTTAAAGGTTGAGTTTTTGGTACCTTTGAAAATTCTACAACTGTTGTGTCCTTTTATGTACAACCTGAAAAGTTGGCAACTGTTCTTGATAAAACCTTTTAATATTTTTCTCAGAAGCATTCTTTGATTTATGATTTTTTTTCACAAATGGAGGAATGTTAATCCAAGTTTTGAATTGTTGTAACAAATCAGGTTCTCATAAATTCAATCCTATGCTAGTCACATATGGTTTTAATTTTCCTATATGTCCTTCTATATCTATACACTTGACTCATGTAGCATTTTGTTTTACCTGATTGAGAGCAGTTGTACCTGCTCATGTGTAGTTGGGAAATAAAAGTGTATGGCAGTGGCAGCAGCAGTAAAAGCCCTAGTAGGTGTCAAGTTGAACAACTTGGTGAAGCAGCATCCTAAGAAGTGGGTTCAGGGAAAGTCTTTCATCCACAGTTAAAGAGAGTTAGTCACCTGTAAACAAGACACAGGTGATGTGCAGAAGAAGTCTTCATGACAGGAAGCCAGGGTATGGGGCCACCTAAATGACAGCACAAGTGGGCATTGAGCAGATAACTGCAATGGCATTTGTTGCCTGGGATGTGTGGCAGTTGGAGGCTGTTGTAGAAAGGCTGCAAAAGGAAAACCCCATAGTAGTACATAGAGGGCCTGTAGGAAGGGAGGAAATTCCTGACACAGCATCAGCTCCAGAGGCTGCTGAAAGATCCCAGGCTCCATGTTGAACGCCAGATGAAGCATTTATTTAATTGTTCTTAATAAATAAAAACTCAGGAGTCAGTTATGAAGGTAAGAAGCATCAGTGAAATGACCAGTGACTTCCTCTTTCTCCTTCCTCTATCCGAATGTGTCAAGTTTCTTTCTAAGTCCCATGCTACTACCTCCTGTGTCTTTCTATATGTGTGCTCCAAAATATCTATAAATAATTTTAGTCATCTACTAGATAGATATACCCTCTGCCTCAAAGAAATCTTTATTGTCAGACTTGAAAGTGTCAGAGTGCAATCAAAATATCCTGCAACAATATCCTCTTCATGTACGAAGATGGATGCACACCTCTGAAGTATGAGTATGAACAGTGATAATGGAATCACATACTATCTTTGAAGGTATGATGCAAACCCACACACACTATGATGAGCGTTATAGTCACCAAAGAATCTCACAAATGCATTGCATACTTAATGCATAGTTACGTATTAATTTTCCTTCCAGTATAAAGAGTTTGCCACATAGAGAAAAGACTGGGAAGTTGAATATAGGTAAAAGATGATTTCCTCAGAGTTCTGAAATCTAACTGGGATGAAATACATGGAAACATAAAAAAGTGGCTGCTTCTGTGCTTCCCTATGATAATATGTACATGCCATATATATGATAACTATAAAATATGTATTCAGTTCTGATTGTATGTCAGGCATGGTCCAGGAAAACATCATCTTTGTGACGTATTATTTTAAATATTGTTTTACTAGGAGCTCAAATACATAGCAGAGAAATTTCTTTTTCCCCTAAAGCTATCAGTCGTATTACATAGAGTTGGCACCACTTGATACATGTTGATCAGTGAAATGCAAAGGTATTGTTGTCTGCATTAGTTAGGGTCTATATTGCTGTGGTGAAATACCATGATCAAAGAACAAATTGGGGAGGGAAAGGTTTATTTTACTTAAACTTCCATATCACTGTTCATCTTGAAAGTCATCAGGACAGGAACTCAAAGAGGGCAGGAATATAGAAGTAATCACTGATACAGAGGCCATAAAAAAGTGTTGCTCACTGGCTTTCTTCCCATCACCTATTCAGTGTGCTGTTTTATAAAACCTAGGACTACCAGCCAAGGGATGGGCTCGCCCACAATAGTTCACCCATCAATAACTAATTAAAATATGACATACAGTTGAATCTTATTGAGGAATTTCCTTAAATTAAGGAGGTCCCATAGATTCAAAATATCTGTTTTCTGTGTCAAGTTGCTATAAGACTAGACAGCATAATGTCACTTCTCAGTTGAAACAATAAAGAAGAATCATGCAGTTGGAATGCAGTGGCAGGAAGATCTCTGAGGCAGGCAGATTTCTGAGTTTAAGACAACCTGGTCTACCTAGCAATTTTCATGAAATCCAAAGTTATATAGTGAGTTCTTCTCACTAACACACACACACACACAACAGAGCGACAACTAAGAAACAAGGAAGCTGAAGAGATGGTTCATTATTTAAGAACATTTAGAGTTCTTCCAGAAGACCCAGGACCATTTCCCAATGCCCATATAGTGGCTCAACCATCCACAGGTACAGATATACTGCACATAAATACATGAAGGTTAAAAATACATAATATATTTTCCCACCACCATTCTTCTCATGCATGAACAAAACTTTACAAAACACAGTTTAGGATCTGGAAAGTTTAAATGGTTTAACAGGATAAAAAACGGTGTAGGAACTACAAAAGAGCTAATAAAACCTCAAAAGGAGGAATTCATCCAACATTCCAAAAATTAAGTAATGATTTGAATATTTTTTTTTTCCTTTGAACTCTTCGTTCTTGACAAAATGTTCCTTTGTACCGCTCCCTGACTGGCCTTAAACTTAAAATCATGTGTCTCTGCCTTCTGATACCCCAAGAAAATTCAAGTATCCAGGGACGCACTAAGAGTCACATGGATATGTAACAGGATAAATAATGGTGAAAGAAAAGCTGGTATGATAATCCACTGAGACTATCAGGAGATTCTACTGTCACAGTGCAACACAGACTATACTGACAAATGAAGAGGCAGTGTGAATATTATCTGCTCTCAGAAGGTGTCTTGACAACAGAAACTATTCAAAAAATTACTTGAATCATATAATTCCTGGAGACAAAGATTTTTTTGTGAGTCTAAAAAATGAAAGGAATGCGTCTGAGTTGAAAACAAGCCGGCTTTAGAGGAACAGTGTCATGTAATAATGTTATTATAAGAAAAATGACAGTCTTGGGCCTATACAGAGCTGGGTTTGATGTGTAAAAGTTCTATGTACCTAGGAAATGCTACTTAGTCTTTATAACCTCAATTTCTTCATCTTCATGCCAACTTCTCATAATATGTTATGAGGGTTAAATTTAAAAAAAAATGACTAACAACCAGTTCATTCAGTGCCAGTCACAGTCAGAAACAAGTCGCTACTTGACAGTTGTATGGATTTAGACTATGATAGCATTTTTTTTTTTTTGCTTTCACATGAGAGTGGAAAAGTGAGGAGCTTGCCTGGCAATGAGTCTAAGCATTTTAGCTAAAGCCTGTAGCATAAAACTCTGTAATTACACTTAGCATTTATGTGTTATTTTACAGTCCAAAGCACAAGAAGCATTGTCTCTTCTTTTCTTCAGATAAACTCAGAGACTTTTATATCACTGCTAACACTAATCTGGCATGATTCCTTTGAATTGGAAGCACTTGAATCACATCCAGTGAGACAGAGGAAATAATAACCTTTGTTGATAACTCCTACTGTTTCTGTGGTTGGAGTTTCCTTATACAGTATTGTCCATGTTGGATGGTGCTCTGATCAGATTCTGTCATAGACCATACAAATGTCTGAGTTGAAAGGTCTTGTAAATAAATGTAAAAGATAAAGCAAAGTGACTATGATGTATTCTTTTTTATTATTACTTGTCTCTGTTACTCATACTTATATAGAGTCAGATGATAGATGGCAAATCGATGTCAGATAGATGCGTACTGATAAAGAGATAATGGACGAAGAGATGGTTGATATATGTTAGGTGGTAATTAAATAGATAAATAGATGGTAGATATAGATGATTGATAGATGGTATAGATAGTAGGTAGATACTTATACTGATGATAGATAGATAGATGATAGATAGATAGATAGATAGATAGATAGATAGATAGATAGATAGATAGATAGATAGAGATGTGCGAGTGTCATCTATCTGTTGCTTTCTTTCATTGGTTAATTAATAAGGAAACTGCTTGGCTTTTGATAGGCCAGCTCTTAGGTGGGTGGAGTAGACAGAACAGAATTCTGGGAGAAAGAAAGCTGAGTCAGGCAGTCGCCATAGCTCTCCTCTTCGAGATGGATGCAGGTTAAGAATATTCCCAGTAAGATACCACCTCATGGTGCTGTACTCAATAGAAATGGGTTAATCAAGATGTGAGAGTTAGCCAGTAAGAGGTTAGAGCTAATGGGCCAAGCAGTGTTTAAAAGAATACAGTTTTCATATAATTATTTTGGGTGTAAAGCTAGCCATGCAGGCGGCCGGGCACCAGGAACGCAGCCTGCCGCTCCTTCTACAAGATAGATAGACTGATTGACAGATACCCAGATTATCTCATGACTTCAGGAAGATTATGGGTTTATAAAGTTTTTTAGAAACCACTTTTGACAAGTAAGGTGAATGAAGGATGCATGAATAAAACTCCTCTTGACCACAGCATTCCTTCCAAGATCTTTGTGAACTTAAGTACAGAAATGCCAAGAATAAGAAGATTACACAAACTCTTTTGACTCTTTTAATTCTTGCTATGCTGACAGGTAGAACTTCTATATACAAGTCACTTCACTTGCTTACTTTTATACATGTGACACATCATTTTAGGTATAAAATCAAGATTGAAAAAGTTGCTTTGATTCTCTCAATGAAAGCAATTTAAGATATACTTGCCAGGGTATAATAGCTTCCATTTGTAAGTGCACAAAATTCTCAAGAAGTCAATGTTGTAAGTAAGTCAGGACTAAATAAATATGATTTTGGTATATAAGTAAGTATCATAGGTGATAGCTAAGACAGCCATCAATTACAGTGTGGGAACACAATGGTGGTATAGGATATTAAAGTGCAAGTACCTTTATTTTGATTTATCTCCCAGTTTCTGAATAAAGTTGTTTATTCAAAATTAATCACATCACATCACCATCTCACCTAAATAAACTCTTTGGAAAATTTCTCTCCTTTTTCATTAATTAATTAATTAATTAATTAATCTATTATTGAAAATTTCCACCTCTTCCCCTCCTCCCACTTCTCTCTCCTCCCCCCACTCCCCCTCCTCCTCCCTCTCCAGTCCAAGAAGCAGTCAGGGTTTTCTACTCTATGGGAAGTTCAAGGTCCTCCCTGCCCGCCCAGGTCCAGGAAGGTGAGCATCCAAACAGACTAAGCAAAGCCTGTCCATGCAGTAGAATCAAAACCCAATGCCATTGTCCTTGGCTTCTCCGTCAGCCTCCACCATCAGCCACGTTCAGAGAGTCCAGTTTGATAACATGCTCCATCAGTTCCAGTCCAACTGGCCTTGGTGATCTCCCATTAGATCAGTCCCACTGTCTCAGTGGGTCGATGCACCCCTCACAAGTCCTGACTTCCTTGCTCTTGTTCTCCCTTCTTCTGCTCTTCATATGGACCTTGGGAGCTCAGTCCGGTGCTCCAATGTGGGTCTCTTTCTCTATTCTCCATCCATCACCAGATGAAGGTTCTATGGTGATATGCAAGATATTCATCAGTGGCACATATACACTTTAGAGTTCTACTCAGCGGTAAAAAGCAATGACAGCTTGAATTTTGCATGCATATGGATGGAAATAGAAAATGCTATCCTGAGTGAGGTAATCCATACCCAAAAGGATGAATTTGATATGTACTCACTCATAAGTGGATTCTAACCCCAAATAAAGAACATTGAGCTTATAATTCGTGATCCTAGAGAAGCTAAATGAGAAGATGAGCCCAAAGAATAACATATAATTATCCTCTTCGATATTGGAAGTGGACAAAATTGCTGGACAGGGGTTGGGAGCACAGGCTGGGGGTGAGGTGGGAATAAGGGGAGATGGAGAGAGAGAAGGGAGAAGGGGAGGATGGGGAGAACTTGAGGGAGCGGGATGGTTGGGATGAAGGGGGGTGGATGTGGGAGCAGGGAAGTAGATATCTTAATTAAGGGGGCTATTTTAGGGTTGGCAAGAGACTTGACTCTGGAGGGGTTCCCAGGTATCCAAGGAAATGTCCCCAGCTTGTTCCTTGGGCAACAGAGGAGAGGATGCCTGAACTGGCCTTATCCTTTTTATTTTTTTAAATTTTATTTCCACTCTTTCTTCATCTCCCTTCACCTTCTTTCATGCCACTATCTGCTCTCAAACCCATAATCTCTTCTTCTTTAAATATGTATTGTTGAGTGCAGAGTGGTCCTTGTACTCAAAGAGAAGTACTTAGAAAACCAAGAACGTTAATCACACAGGGATGTCTCTTGCAACGGAGGAGATACAAATCCAATATGGGTATTCCATCTGAAAAGTTGAAAGTGGAGGTTGTTAATGTCCTAGTGAACTTTTTTTGATCTGAAGGGACAGACCTCATCCTAATTCTCTAGAATGATTATCCCAGAATCTTTCTTTCCTAGATCATCTCCCATACTTAGTATAGATGTCACAAGTACTTTATAGCTGCTGATCTAATGCTATAGATGACAAAGCAGCAGTAATGCTAGATTCTTGCCTCTTTACCTATAGAACTCACTCTCCTCTATTTAGTCACATCTTCAGCTTTATTATGTACCTGGAACTGGACTAATTGTTCCCTGGAACCCTTATCCCAATTTGCACGTCTTTTTATGGTCTCAAAAATTTTTATATATTCTTTGGGAACATTATATCATATACCTCAATTCCATTTATTTCCCAGTCCTTCTGTATTGGTCCTTTGGTTTAGGATTCCCCTTTGTATGATGTGATTACCATTAATGAATAAAGAAAATTGGCCTGGTCTGATAAGTTAAAGTAGAGCTAGGCAGGGAGAACTAAACTGAATTCAGGGAGAAAGAAGGGCAGAGTCAGATAGAAGCCATGGAGCTTCTGCCAGAGACAGACATGCTGAAACTTTGCTCATAGGTCATGACCTTATGGTAATGCACAATTTAATAGAGATGGACTACTTTAGGAAATAAGAGTTGGCCAGAAATACTCTCAAGCTATTGGTCAAATAGTAGTTTTAACCCATGCTTTTTCAGACCTGGGCCAGCTGGCCTTGGTGACTTCCTGATAGAACATCCCCATTGTCTCAGTGTGTGGGTGCACCCCTCACTGTCCTGAGTTCCTTGCTCGTGCTCTCTCTCCTTCTGCTCCTGATTTGGACTTTGGGATTTCAGTCCGGTGCTCTAATGTGGGTCTCTGTCTCTGTCTCCTTTCATCGCAGCTTAAGTTTTTAAAACGTGCTTAGCATTTTAAGAAACATTCCTGGAGAGAAAATAATTACAGATACACAATAAAGACAGATTCAGATAAAAAAGACCTCCTCATAAAGATGTAATATACCCAGAGAATCTAGATTATGTAATCTAGATTATGTATATTATTGTGTTTTCTTTAAATTTTTTGACTGCAGAGAGACATTTGATTCTGGGATTGCTAAGCTAAACCAAAATATATACTTTAAAGATATCTTTATGTCAAAATATGGATCTAAGTATATGTTGCTTTGGAAAAGAGGTTTTTCTTTTGTTTTCACAGAGGATTAGAACCTGTGAAAGTCTCCAGACTAATCTGGACTGATGTATCAAGACCACCCAAAAGGTATCTGTGAACACCCCAAAAATTATTTCACCCAATAAAGAGCAGGAAGCTGTTTGGTGAAGAACTACACTCATATTCCCAAATATTGTTTATGTTTGTTTATATTTAAAGGGACATATGATACAGATATTTGCATTGGTATTGATCTCTGTTTATTGATAAAAATTTAAGGTCAATTTTGTTATATGTGTATATATGTATATGCTCTTTATTAAAGTATGGTAAATATATAATTAAGAAATATAAGTAAATAGATTGTTGTCTATAATAGTCAGCATGTAGTTGGTGTGGGAGAATTGTCTGTATTCTGTCAATCATGTTATAAATAAATGCTGATTGGCCAGGCAGGAAATAAAGGTGGGAAAACCAGACAGGAAGTAGAAATGATGTAATGAGAACAGGAGAATTCAGGGAAGGAGAAAGTTGATTCCTCCCCCTCCTGGCCACACCACTGAAAAAGCAGGATGTGATCTGCCCCACTGAAAAAAGGTACTGAGCCACATGGCTAATATAGATCAGAAAAATGGGTTAATCAAGATGTGAGAGTTAGCCAGTGAGAGGCTAGAGCTGATGGGCCAATCAGCTTAAAATTTATGGAGACCTATGTGTGATTTACTTTGGGACTAAACAGCTGTTGGGTACCAGGCAGGACAAAAACCCCAACAACAAGCAGGCCTGGCCCTTCATGTTACATGTAGTCATGTTAGTTAGGTTTTCTAGATATACAGAGATAAATTTCAGATGGTTATAGATTCTTCAAATCTTTCAAAGACTACAGAATATGTCATTTAAAGTGTTGTTAAGAATTTAGGACTTTTTCATGACAGTGAGACACATCTGCTCCTAGAAGCACCAATTACTTCAAGAGGAAGATGGGCATCAAAGAGGTTCCATATGGAGTTGGTTAGCCATTTGGGCAAGAAAATGCTCTTTCCTAGACTACTTGATGAACTGGATATGAAGGACTGTAGAGAAATGAATGCTGATCCAGCCTTAAATGGTGAGACTGTCCTTTGGGGTTTCTGCTTCATGAAAGAATAGAAAGAGTCTCCTAGACATTCTGCAGAATACAGAAGAAAGTGATTGATAAACTACCAATAGAGGTGAAATTTCCTGCTTCATGGAAAAATCTGCTGGATACTATGGGCCTATAGACTGAAGATGGATACCCCAATGGTACAGAAGAACTTTGAGTGACTGTCCAGGTATTGAGGTGTTTTTTAATCAATTCTACAGTTTTGAAAGTTGCTTACAATGCACCTCCAGTTTACTTAGGTAATAATATATCCTTCTGGAGTCTTTGATGGAGTTGAAGAATAGATAGAAAATAGATGTAAATGTTAATACTCTAATTCTTGCTTGATACCTGTTTTGTTATATGTAATTTTACTATGTTAAAATTTAAGCCTTCCTTTTTATTTAAACAGAAATGGGAGGTTATGTGAATTTCCCCTTTGTATGCTGTTATTACCATTAATGAATAAAGAAAACTGGCTTGGCCTGATAAGGTAGAGGTAGGCAAGGAGAACTAAACTGAATGCTGGGAGAAAGAAGGGTAGAGTAAGAGAGAAGCCATGGAGCTGCTGCTGGAAACAGATGTGCTGAAATTTTGCTGATAGGCCACAACCTCGTGGTGATGCACAGTTTAATAGCGATGGGCTAGTTTAGGATATAAGAGTTAGCCAGAAATACATTAAAGCTATTGGCTAAATAGTATTGCAAATAATATGCTTTCTGTATGATAATTCTGAGACTGAGCAGCCGGGAACCAATAAGAAGCTCTCCTCACAACAGTCCCTCCCTCCTGAAGCACTCCAAAGGAAATCTAAAAAAGAATTAAAATAAGATAAATATAAACATACAAACAAACAAAACCCAAAAACACCTGGCCATGCCATGGGTCTGACAGGGCAGGACCCAATCAGCAACCACCCTGGGATTATGCCACAGCAATAGCAACAGTTCCCTGCTATGCCTGTGGCTGAGAGAGAGGAGGATACAACCAGAAGCTTCCTGGGAACTCTAGCCCTGACCTATGATACCGAAACATCTCCCAGCCATGACATGAGGCTGACAAGGGCAGTCAGCACCATTGTGGGGTTCTAAACCAATGGCTTCTGCTACACCATTGATAATGGTTTTCTACTGGGGCTCTTCTTGGATCCCGTTATTGTTGTGGGACATGAAGTTCCAGCAATTTTGGATCTGTAGGTTCATCCCCCTTCACATGCTGAAAAAGTTCTTATATGAAGTGGATGTTGGGGTGGGTCAATTCGGAGCACTGGTTCTGGGCCTGGTGGGTTATGGAAGAGAGAGAGGAGAAAGAATAGTTAATGGGCTGTGGAGAGAAGAGGATCTGAAGAAGTGAGAGTGGTAAGGAACAGACTAAATTGAATGGACTACTGGCCACCTGGGCAATTTCTCGGCCTGGGTTACTATCAAAAGCTAATCTTGGTATTTGGCCCTGAAGCAGTTGAAGGCATGTGAGGTAATGTCTGTGACTTCTGTTGCCACTGAGGATGTGTAGAGGCCTGTGGTCTGGGCAGTCACCTGGAGCCAGGTTGGGGTCCTAGGGTCATGCTGGCCTGGGGTCTATGCTAATTTGATTGGCCTGCACTGCTTCCCGGGGTCATGGCGACATCCAGGGCTGGGATGCTGCTAAGGACCAAGGCTGGTTCATGGCCATGATGTGGCCTGGGTCTGTATTGATATCCGTGGCTGGGGAGGTGTGGAAGTGTTAGGAA
This sequence comes from Microtus obscurus, assembly GCA_963919715.1. Lineage (NCBI taxonomy): Eukaryota > Metazoa > Chordata > Mammalia > Rodentia > Cricetidae > Microtus > Microtus obscurus. Next base: position 6,387,213 of record CAWTZC010000490.1, read on the forward strand.
CCAAGTGTGTTGAAATTGGAGGGTTTAGCTAAGCTGTCCCCCCCCCTCACTAGCTCTTGGACAGGCGGCCCTGCCCCCTGATGGATATAAGGATGGTAGCAGGAGTGCTGGTCCCCACTATCAGGACAGATGGTCCCACTGCTCATCACTGACGTGCAACTCACCTGGACAGGTCAGGTCTAGTGTTCACTAGAACTGTCCCTGTTGTCAGGGATGCAGGTGAGGTGGCCCTGAAAATATAAGAATGGTGGGGATGAACACCCCATCCTCCATACTCTTTACAGCAATATGTAGAGAGCCTCCCATGCCTTGCCTGGGAAAGATGGGCAAGACAGTGGAGCTGGCCTAGGTGGTGTGAGTGTGGGTGAGCTAGATCCAAGAACCTGTCCCCCTCCTTACTTCAGGCTGTGTTGGGTGAGCTGACGGAGACAGTGCTGGAGAGCTCACCCAGGTAGTAACAAGTAGGAAAAACTGGCAGGCTAACTAAGCAAAGTTACCCACCGAGGCCCAGAACCAGGGCTATGTTTTGGCCCACCCCAACATCTACTTCATCTATGAACTGTGAAGGGGACTGAACCTACAGGCCCAAAATTGCTGGAGCTCCATGACTCATGACAACAACGGGATCCAAGAAGAAACCCAGTAGGAACCCATTATCTACTGTGTAGCAGAAGCCATTGGTTTAGAACCAGACCAATGATGCAAGGCAGTGAACACATGCAAGTGAAGATGAAAGGACAACAGGTGACCTGGGACTCAACAGGCCACGCACTACAGATTCCACGATGATGAGATTATTCTTGTTTTGTTTTGTTTGTTTGTTTGTTTTTCCTATTTTTGCTTACTTCTTTGTTGTTATTTTGTGTTTTTGTTTGTTTTTGATTGGTTGGTTGTTCTTTAAAATTTTGTATTGTTTTGTGGGGGATGTTGCAAGGGAGGAGAGTAAATTGGGGAGACGTGGAGAGGGGTAGGATCAGGATGCATGGTGTGAAATCTGGGAAGAATCAATAAAATTTTAATTTGAAAAATATTTAAAAATAAAACACAAACAAAAAACCACTTCATTCCTCTATTTGCTTCCTGTCCATCACCCTTTCATTCGTTCATCTTAGTGGTATTTGTAGCTGCTGTGCATCATGTGATATACTTTTGTTGAACCAGCTTTACTTGCAAATGTTCCTTGTATAGTAAGTGATCGGTCAGTCTTGAGGCCTTGTACTGGACCCTCACTGAAGTTCCTATGCAGTGTTCTGCTGTTGCCCTGAGTCATAGAGACCCTCCATCTATGGTTCTCCAACCAGTCCCTTCACACATCCCAGCAGGGCGTAGGTGGAATAGATGTTGGAGTGTGCATACTCCAAATTCTGGATCCGCCTGGGTGGCAACCTAGCTGATCAGATCTGGACACTGGGTCCATTCCTTTCAAGTGAGGGGCAGAGTCAGTTCCCCCAAGCCCATGTTAAGGGGTGGGGTGAGCTTTCCCAAGTGTGGAGGGGCAGCTCTCCTACTAAGGGCAAGGCTGTCTTTCCATGCTGAGGTCATCAATGTCCTTTATCTCAAGACCTGGGTGGTTCAGGGTTAGCTCTCATGTAGGTATAAGGGAGGTTACTCTGGGCTGGTGACTGGTAGGGACAATTCAGTAGGACCCTTGACTTCAACACATGGTTCAATACATAGTTCTCAAGGGTCCCTGTGGTGAGAGAGGCAACAGACATCCACATAGATCCCAGCTGCCGCAGGACTACAGACCCAGATGTGGTCATGGGCAGCAGGTTGGGGCTTGATGTCTCCATGGCCCTGGGTGGAAGCACACACTTCTCAGATCAGGGTGGACCCAAAAGCAGCATGGTGTCTGGGCTCCAACCTGGCCCCATATGGTGGTTTTGAGCCTGGGCCTTTGAAACTGGATCCATTGACCTCAGCATAGACTTTTGCTGTGGCAAGATAATGGACAAAGAAGTGATCCTCAGCCCCAGTTTGGCCCCTGGTGTCAATATGGTCCCAAGTTAGGCCACCTGATCTAATCTGCATGGTCCTGGCAATAGCATTACCCTCCAAGATAGCTCAGGGGTCTACCCAGACCCTAGGCAGCTGCATTAGCTTTTGTGGTAACTGAGGCCTTGGACATACTAGCAGACCCTGGCTCTAGTAGGGCCACAGATCCACAGGTGGCAGTGCAGGCCACTGAAGTTGGTGTGGTTTCTAGAGAGAAATATCCCTCAAACCCAACCTATGTCCCTCAAACCCAACATGGAGTCTAGAGGCCAGAGATTCTTGTGACCTTTGATGACAACATGGGTGTGGACATCACCACAGAGCCAGATTGCTATAGGACCAGAGATCAAGACATCATCCTCTGTGGTTGTCCAGGTTACTCAGATTTGCATTGCTCCAGCTGCAACATGGTCTTCAGAAAATAGCCTGACCTCATGTGGGAGTCCAGACCTCAGTCAACCACCTTGCCTTCTACAGTAACAGAAGCCATAGATATCAACACAGACCATGGCTTCAGCAGGGCCAATAGCTCAGACATTGCCCTAGGTTGCAGCTCAGGCCTGGATTTCACCATGGCCCAGCTTCTTGTGCACAGTACTTAGATCCATATACCCATGGCTGCTGCATGACCTTTGGAGACCAAAGGTTTCTGTCCAGACCCAGGGTTTCTGCATTGCTTTTGAAGGTAACAGGAGCCATAGACATCAACACAGTCGAGTCCCCAGCTGTGGTAGGGTCACGGACACTGAGTAGCTTTTGGCTGCAGCTTGGTTGCAGATGTTTCCATGGTCTTAGGTGGTAGCACTGTCCATCCCAATCTGTATGGCCCCCATGACGGTGTGACTTTTGGCCACTAACATGGCCTCAGGTTTTGGCCCATACACTTAGCATCTTTACAGCCTTCAGTGGTAAGACATGCCACTAACATCAACACAAACCCTGGCTATGTTAGGGTCACAAACAAAGGCATGCTCCCCAACAGTAGCTCTGGTCCAGTTGACATCACAGTCACTGGTGGCAGGGCATGCCACCCAAATCTTTATGGTCCCAGCTGTGACATATCTTTGGTATTCAGGATGGCAACAAATGGTGAACCCAGGACCTGGGTATCCATGTGGCCCTCGGTGGTGACATGGGCTATGGACATCATCCTAAATCCTTGCTGCTGTACGACCATGGACTCAGACAGGATCCTTGGAAGCTGCCCTGACTCTGATGCCACCATTGCCGTAGGTGGCAGTGCCAGCATTTCACATGTATATGAAACTGACTGCAGGTTGGTCTTCATTTTCACTATGTAACTGATACTGTGTGCAATGGCATAGGATAACTGCCTAATTTCATATAGCTGTGAGTTTTACTATGTAAAGTCTATATAGAACTAAACAACTTCAATTTTTATACCTGAAGAAACAATATCCAAAACAGGGGAGGACATTCATTCCCTAGTTATATTAGAGGTAGCTAAAAGGAAACTTTTAGCGATTTTGTTGCTATTATTGTTTTTACTCTACGTTGATGGCCAGCATTTGTAGTAATGAAAGGGATTGACAATCATATTCAAATGATATACCCTAAGCTCTTCCCAAATTCTCTGAGATACACACCAAAATCTTAATACCATACAGATTCTCAAAATTCAAGTATGTATAATAGGCATATGTTGATGTGTGGGTTACCAATCTAAAAATTGTATCTACTTAAAAGTACATTATTTATTCACTTATTTATTTTATTAAAGAAACTATATTTTTCTTACTCTAATCCCCAGCTTACAGAGTTCATCTTTCCCATATTCTTTTATACCCCCAAAATACTCCTCCCACCTCCAGTAATTATTCCTAACTTGTTTTTTTTTCCCATTGGAAACTGATTCCTTTTTCATAAAATACACCCTGACCACAGTTCTCCCTCTCTTCCATCCTTCCAGTTTTCCCCTACCTTCCCTCTCCCCCAAACTACTCCCTCTTTGTGAAGTGAACTAGTCTAAAGATAGCAAAGAGAAAATAAAGTAGATAGAAAAATTATTTGAAAACTGTCTTCCAAACTCCTTTAAAGTCACTATCCATCTCTCATTTCTGTTCCTGTGGTAAAATATTCTGTTAAAACGATACTTAGGAGAGAAGGGTCGTATTTGACTTACAATTTCATGTTGAAGTTCCTCATTGTAAGAAACTTAGGACAGAAACGTGAGACAGCTACTCATGTCAAAAATCAGTTTAAGTATCCTTCCGGTAGATTCAACCTTAACAGTCAGAATCAGAAAACTTATATGTAAGACTAGCCTCTCCTGTTTTTGATGTGACCTTGACAAAGTCATGTAAGAAATTTCAGATAATTTTGTACCAATGGAGTGTCAATATCAAAGAATGGTTATGATAATGAACACAATGCAGTCTTTAGAAGTTTTAGTTTTTCTTGGATGTATGATTAAATGGATTCAATATAAAGTATTGAAGCTAGATAAAAGAATCTGTCCAGATAAAAATAAAGAATACTGATATAATTTTAAAAAGTATTCCAAATATTGCAAAATTAGATATCAAATTTTTAATGTAAATTTGTTTACAATATTTTAATCCTTTATGCTTCTTTGGTAGCATTACATCTCTACATGCTATTAATTATTTGCATAGTTCCTTTGATTTGAAACTTTCTGTAATGGAGAGAGGAAGGAGGCTAGTGAGTTTCAGGAAAGTTAAGAAATATACAAGTGTCAGGAAATCCATGAAACTTAACAGGCAGCAGAAGCTCAGATGTTACAAGATTCTTTAGGCCCTCCTGAAGGTTATAAATAAAGCATCATTTACTGAGGAGAGATTTTTTTTAAAATCAGTCTGTATATTGTAAAGGAGGCATTATGATTCAAACTTCTGTGAGTCATCACCTCGACTAGGAAGGGATATTCATGTTATGGCTCTGTCTGGGTCTCTTATGTTCATGTAAGTAACCCCTCATTCATGTTTATGTTAATAATTCCAATAAACTCTTTGGTCTTCCAAGGTAGCCTTGCTTGACATTGTTTGTTTGGTTTGTCATTGGTACCTTATTTTAAGTGAAGACAGTTGTTCAAGCCTTCCCAAAAAAAGACACACAACATCATTGGAAACCATTCTATTCTGATTTTCCTCAAGTATAACTTTTTCTATTGCAAAACTGTCACCTGTTGTCAAAGGAATTATACAATGTATGCTTTTTATGTTTACATATGCTTCAGTTCCAGACAATGCTCTTCAAATTCATAGTCATAATTTTGTGTGTACTAGAATATAGCATAGTTGATTAAAAGAAAATGATCTCTTACTGATGGATTCGGTTAATTGCTAAGATGTCGTGAATATAGCTGCTGTGGCCATGATTGATTATACATGATTTTATTCATAGACACTTGTACTAGAAGCAGAATAAGTAGATAACAGATTACTCAAAATTATCAGGTACTGTTAAAATATATACAGTTATTCACATTTCTACAGGAAATGTATGATAGCTGCAAGGCCTAGTCTCTCATCAACACATGATATTGGCAATCTTTGAAGTATAGTCGTGCTGGTGACTATGCATTTAGATTGTGGCATGCATATACCTGATGTGTAGCTAGGAAGACACTCTTATCCTACGTTCAAAAACACTTATTTAAAATGCATTGCTTCTTATTTGTGTCATTTTATGTTTATCACAGCATTTGAATGATTTTTGTATGCATAACGAAGAGAGAAACTTGAGTTGCAACTACTCCATCATGAGCAATTTAATTGTTTTGAAACAGATTTATAATTTTCCAAGTACTGTAAAAAACCATTATTCATTTCTTTATTATTAATAGCACTGTCTTTGAAACGTTAATGAAACATTCAGAAAAACAACACTCTGACTAATTCCTTCAATCTTGTCTAAAATGTCACTGTGTCTTGCAAACTGTATACCAATAGGAACATTTATTTGTGCATGGTGCCAACTTTTGAGACAAGTGTTCCCACCCTGAATAAATTTTATATCTATTTTAACATGGGTTCTTCCTCTTAAATCAAATACTATTAATATGTGAGGAAAAATTAATTCATATTTATTCAACAATATTTCCTGAATTAATCCAGCAGACATGCAAGCTGTGGGAAGGAGAGTAAAACAGTAGCAATGGCACAAATGTTGGAGTTTAAAACCCTGATTTTTCAGTCAAGCTTCTTCAACTGTGACTTATAGTCCCATACAGGTTTGTAAAACTGAATGAGAGGATCATAAAAGTTGGTCAACAATAAAGTTTCTTAACTTATGACAACCAACCAAAAGGTACGTAGTAATCTAATTCATAATAGAATAGATCCGTGATGTTTATGGCAATGTTTAGAGAGATCGTATTCCTCAAATGCATTGTTGCCTTGATTCTGAACACCTACTGTGTATACTTTGCCCTCCACATTCAGTCATGCAGTACAATGCCAACAGTGTTGCCTGAAAATCATCAACTCAGATATTGTATTAAAAAGTCACAGTGTAGTTATTGTATATTATTAAGTGTTTTGTTCTCTGGAAACCTAATGGTTAAATTATAGAATACTTTCTGAGCTGTTATCATATTAAAAAAAACTTGTCTTCACTCTTATAAGGAGTATATGTGAATGAGTTTTTAGTATAAACAAGGTTCAGTTAGTATAATAAGGCTGTTAACACAGATGTTTCAAGGACCTGTCATGTTGTAATATCTGGGTAATATATTTAAGTAGCACCAAAGGGGGGGGGGCATGAATCTCTTCATTTTTGAAAGTTATATGCTAGGTAGGTAATGATATACACTCTGATATTCATATGCCCAAACTAAGTTTAGCTCCCATCTTTATTCATAAAAATGGTCCATTGTGGACATTGTGGAAGGAAGTCCTAGCTCCATTAGACTCCAGTGATGAGAAGTGAACATTGACATTGAATAGAGAATAAAAAAGCATGAGATTGCCAAATTGTGAGATAAAACTATCCTGATCTCTGTTATTAAATGCGCTGGCAGGCACTATGAGACCTTTGTGTTTTAAAAGGTGGTTAGTAAGAGAATAAAATGACCAGACATGGAAACAGGAAAATGGGCAATACAGGTACTAGGAAGCAGAGATTGGAAGAATTACAACTGAATGATATCATAGATGTGAAGAAACATAGAATGGAGGGAGAGAACTTTGAGATTTCCTGGATGTGATATGAAATAGTGATAGAGAGATGAAGAAAGTCTCTAGGAATTCTTGTGTCAGCAATAGATATGGAAGGGCTCCGCTGAGGAACACAATAGTATTTACTATTTCTCTGGGATTCCAGCTTGGTTGAAATATGTATCTATATTGGGTTAATCTTGATGTTCTATGTTGGGTGCTAGAGAAATTTAAGTTCAACTAGTTAGCAAAGTTTTGATAAGAAAAATTATTTTCATGTAAATTCACAATAGTGTTCACCAGGGCATTTATTAACAGAGAACAGGAAAGTCTTATCTCACATTTGACAATCTCATGCTTCTTTGTTCTCTATTCAATGTCAACATCCAAATGAGAACACAAGAATCCAATAAAGCAGGATCTTCCTTCCAAGATGCCCAGAAAAAGACCAGCTGCATGAATAAAGAAGGGAGATAAACTTAGTTTTGACATATGAATATTTAAATGTATATCCTTTTGTAGAATATATCTTTCAAAATGCCGAGATACAAGTTTGTCCCCTTTGGTGCTACTTAAATATATTACTCATATATTACAGCATAACAGATCTTTAAAAGACCTGTGGTAACAACCTTATTATATTGACTATGTGTATCTTGTTAAGGCTGAAAACTCACATATATTTATTGTGAATGTGTGAATTTATGTGAAACATAAATATATTATTGAAATAATACAATTAAATTTACCTATTTGAATATACAATTTAGAGATAAAATTCTGTTTCAAAAATTTATATGTCAAAACAAAGACCTGGATGGAGCCTTGCACGAGGAGGGCAGAACAGGCTGGGATCCCCTGGAAGTGGAGTTACAGTTAGGAGCTGCTCTGTGGGTCCTCTGGAAGGGAAGCTAGCCAAAAGACAAGAGGAAGCCGCACAGCGATGGCCTGAGCGGCCCTCTGAAGGAAGTCCACTCCCGCACGACATTCAGCAAAATGAAAACACACCAGGAAACCATCCAAGCGGATCTTGGGAGAAGGTTTTCCAAGTCAGAGACAGTATTTCCAAGTGAGCCCAGCATTGTACCTGGTATCAGCCTGATCTTGAAGCCATTTGCTGTCAGACAAGGGTCACTCAGGTAAGTTGATCCGCCGCATCTCTGATCAACTGTCGACATTTTATGTAAAACCTCTAAATAATGAGACCCATTAAAAAGACTGAAAAAGAAAAAAAAATATTATGCATATAATATTCTGTCTGTGTGTATGCCTGCAGGCCAGAAGAGGGCACCAGATCGCATTACAGATGGCTGTGTGCCACCATGTGGTTTTTGGGAATTGAACTCAGGACCTTTGGAAGAGCAGACAATCCTCTTAACCACTGAGCCATCTCTCCAGCCCCCTCAAAAACCTTTAAATATTAAGCATTATACAAAATATTATATAAACTTTATACATATATTTAGCCTCTGAGCCATCTCTCCAGTCCATATTTTTAAGGTTTATTTATTATATATACAGTGTTCTGCCTGCATGTATCCGTGCAGGCCAGAAGAGGGCACTAAATCTCATTACAGATTGTTGTTAACACATGTGATTGCTGGGAATGAACTCAGGACCTTTGGAAGAGCAGACAATCCTCTTAACCACTGAGCCATCTCTCCAGCCCCCTCAAAAACCTTTAAATATTAAGCATTATACAAAATATTATATAAACTTTATACATATATTTGAAAGGATGTATGTGTGTTTGAAAGACATATGAGGAAGAATACTAAAGTCCTAGAAAGAATAATGTTAACAAGAAGAAAATTATATTATTTGAACTATACAAACTGGACTGCTGATGACATTTCAAGTAATTTATTCTTATTTAATTTTAATATCATGGTTTGAATGTATTAATTCAGATTCATACATTTATTTTTTACAGGTCAAAAATTTGCTGATGAATTGAACTGAAATGTTCCTAAGCCAGAATAGAGAACACCAAAATGAGTGCAAACCAGCTGTGGCTTCCTGACCTAGCCCTGGCACCTGATCACTTTAAGGTGTTAAACACATTGCCACATGTCTTAAATCCAGTTTAGTACTTAATATGAGGAAAGCAACTGTTGTCTTTACTAAACTGACTTTGAGGAGACTATATTTTGCTAAAAATTGAATGACTTATGATGGACCATACACAAAGAATACCGAGAAAAAAAAAAAGATAAACACAAGATTGACAGTGAGTCTGAGTAAGGAAGAAAGAATGTGAGTAGCCAAAATTAAAGAAGCAAAGTAACCAAAAAGCTATAAACCAACATCTAAAAATCATATTTCCTTTCAGAGCATATGCCACGTTGGGTGTCATATTAAAATATAAAGTTATTAAAATAAAGGCTAAAGAGCAAAGGTTTCAGCAAGCTTAACAGGATAACAATTGAATATTGGATCAGCCAATTTATCTAGACCAGAGGACCCAGGTTCTTACAGAGAAAGAAATTCCAAAACTCCATCTGCAGGAACTTCTTCTCAAAGTAAATGCCATATTCACAGATAAAAAGAGTAGTAAATAAAGAAGTTAAGACAAACAACAAATAAAATCAGACCAAGAAGAAATGAAGTTCTATGTAAAAACAAAGAAAGTGGTGCATGTCATATTAATACAGCTTGATCAAGTCAAGCCAAGAGAAGATATTGCACGTTGGAGAATGTTGAGATCTCAGGGAATTTCATGCATTAAAATTTGCCGAGACACTTACAAAGATACTGATGCAATCTGCTGACCTAGAACAGCAATGTGGAACCCAGAAGATGTGATGATTTTTGTGAGATATTGCACTATTATTCAGAAGCAAAATCTTTGTGTTCTTAAGGCACAGAAAGTGTAACTGTATGATTCAAAGAAAAATAACTCACTCATAAAAGACTATATGGTTCTAATAATATGACCATCTGATTTAAAAATATAATGGTAAAGAAGCAAAAAGATTAATGAGTTGTTTAAAGTTATGTAGAGGTGGGAAAGACATTTAGAGATGAAACACGGAAACTTTCAGGATGACAAAACCATACTGGAAAATTGGTTGGTAGCTATATAGGAAAACCTAGCATCCACTTAAAATTGGGACCTACCAGTTCTTCCTGTAAATATCAAGAGAAAATATGGATGATCTGGATGAAGAAGAGCACAAGAAAATTTATGAAAATAGTACTATTTATAAACACCAGCTAAAATAAATTAAGTATCTACCCAAAGTAGAAAATAAATACTTTGGAATATTTGCAAATAATTTTAGCCATTGGGAGGTCATTACTACATTCAGCAAGATAAAGTCACAAACAATAAAAAACTTCCAAGTACAAAGGAAGATATGATGTATCATAAGATGTGTGAACAATTCAAAAGTTGCCAAACCATCCATTGAGTTAGAATTCAGTAAAACAGCCACTTTCTAGTGGGAGTAGGGAAGGAAAGAAGCATATAAAGAAATCTGGGAGATTGTACAATGCTGGAAGTGATATGTTCCTTGTTCTGAGTGGTCATTACATCACTAATGCATACCTGCTGAAAACAAATTGAGCCTTTTAACTAATGGTGCATTATTCTATGTTCATTCCAAGTAATAAAATATAAATCATGAATATAAAAATTGGTTTAATTATGATTCAATTAAAAGAAACATTCTAAACTATTTTGTTTATTGTAATGAGTACCTCCAATATTTAAATATTTCATTCCAATATTAGCTCTAAGTATCAAAAACACTGAAGAATCATTGTGTTAGTTATTTTTCTCACTGATGTGACAAAAGACAGAAGAATGGTTTATTTTGGCTTACCATTTGAGGGCATATTGCTCATTACCATGAAGAGGTATGCATGGTGAAAGAACTTGAGATGTCTGGTCACATTACCTCCACAGTTACAAGCAATACAAGATAAATGTTTTCACAAATTCTAACCGAGAACATCTTGGAAGCAAGACAAATTGTAGGTCAGTGGTTTTGTAGCTGGGTTGATGTGGGGGTGGCAAACCAATGACTGCTTCAGCTTGAAACCCACACCATGACAGAGCCCATATCTGACACTGAATGCATGACCAGGAACCAGAAGACGGATAGCCCAGAGACCTAGGACAAAATCAAACAAGATGGGGGAAAAAAGTCAATGGAATGATTACTAATGATATTCTGCTATACTCATAGACAGGAGTCTAGCATAATTGTTTCAGAGAGGTCACGTCCTGCAACTGATGAAATCACATGCAAAGAACCTCAGTCAAACATCAGACAGATCTGGAGAACCCTGTGGAATATTGGGAAGAAAGACAGTAGGTGGCAGACAGGTGGAAGATACTACAAGAATATGGCCTACAGAAATAACAAAACAGGACACACGGGGGCTCATAGACACAGAACAGCAACCATGGAGCCTTCATAGGTCTTTACAATGCACACATAGAGTGGCAGTGTCTCTAGGGACACTTTTCCTTATGCTGGGTTGCCTTGTGCAGACTTGTTATGAGGTTATATATCTAGTCTTATTGTAACATGCTATGCTTAGCTAACATCTTTTGGAGGACTTCTCTTTTCTGAAGGGAAACAGAAGAGAAGGGAGGTGGGTGGGAGGGACTGGGAGAAGTTGGGGAGGGGAAACTGTCTTTGGGATATGATATAGGAGAGAAGAACGAATAAAATAAAATTGATAAATGCTGGCATTGAAATTACTTTCCCTTTCTTCAATCAAGAAGATCATCATAGGTGGGTATATCTCCTGACATGCCAGAAGGCATTCTCTTTTTACTTCCCTCTGGAACTACCCTCACAGACCCAGCTACCATGTTTCCTGGGTGATTCTAAACCCAACCAGGTTGGTAGCAAAGAATATCAGTCACAATCTTAGGGATTCAAAACAGTTCTTTAGTCATTATGCCCATTGCCTTATATGATTTATGTTATTGATTACAATGAAGTACAATACACACAACTATAGCATTTTGATAAGTAGTCAATAAGTAAAAATAATATACATAAAATCAAATAAATGAGTTCTAGAATAATCTTTGTCATTAGAAGTTGTGTGACATTTTACAAAATCTTGCTTTTCCATATCTCCTTTCTCACACATTATATAACTTACAACTTATAGGTACATGCATACAGCATGTAATAAAACAAACTTTCATCAATCTGGAAGCACTGTTTTCTTTCAACTTCTATGAAATTTCTTAAAATGGTTTTCTATTGCAAAGGAAATTCTTTTTTAATGTCTGTCTTCCCATGAACCACAAGCTGTAGGATGTCTTAGTTTTCTTAGTTGTTTTCTCATGTACTGTTCAGTGTGCTTAAGTCCACTTCTTATAGAAAAAAAAATGCCAGAATGGCTCAGTCATGGCAATAAGAGCTTCCAGCATAGCTATGCAGTCGGTATAAATTGGGAAAAAGAAATAAGCCAGAATTATAATCTTCATACACTTGCCTCAGTTACCCATGCCTCCATCTAGATAACACTTTTATAGAATTTCTATATACCCCACCCCAGAGTACTAAACCATCTGTGAACAAGTGCTCAAAACATGAGCCTGTTGGGATCATTTCAGGTTCAAACCATATCTAATATATTCATTTGTACACAATCATTTATAAAAGAATGAGAATTGATTTAGTGGAGTTCCAGAAATATTCCAAAACATAGATGTTTTGCTTCTTGGGAGTTGATAAATTTTATGGGAATTTTTATTAATAGTTGATATCTTATCACTTACTTCAAAATTTGACAGATGCCAAACATCAAGTCAGGCTTCTTAGCCTCTAAAAATTCGGTTGTTTAATATTTCTTTAGTATGCTGCAAGTTTGGATTGCTTGTGTTTTGCCTAAATCTGATGAAAACCTTACTGAAAGAATTCTGATAAGACAATAGTTTTAATCATGAGAAAAATGGGCAAACAGAGGAAAGGTTAAGTAACAGGATATATTTTCAACTCTATTATTTACATGTTGTAAGAAAGCCATATGTCTTAGCCAAAGAGACAATGTTTATGTTTCTTGTAAATGACTAATTTATGTACAATCTTACTCTATTTTTGCATTATGCCTGTGCCTTTCTTCTAGGTGAAGGTATTACATAGACTGCCACTTGTATCCGAATTACATTTGCTTGCATTTGTCACATTCCAGGAAACTGTGGATTTTTTGTGGGGGGAGGGATTTAAATACCCTGTCATTTCATCACAGAAATGTCTTGTTTGAGCATATAAATTATATAAATCCTCTTTGTACTTTAATCTTTAACATAGTATTTTCCACCTTTGGGGACACAAAATACTGTTGCTAATTATGCATTTATTAAACTCTCTTGGAAGAGAATTTAAGTTAGTTTCACAAGTATTCAGCTTGAAATCTGGTGCCTGGTAGTACAATTTTAATGAACATGGTTGTGATGAAAGAGAGAGGGCAGGAGAGGGCTGGAATAGAGAAAGGGAAAGGAAGAGAAAAGAGGACACACAAAAAAAAATGAAGCAGAGTAAAAGATAAATAAGGAATTAGTATAGTAGTGAACAAATGCTTTCAATCAGAAAAAAGTAAATATTACATTAGGGGTGTGGCAAAAGATCAGGGCATCATGAGTGAATGAAACAGGATGCCTGTAATATTAGTGATGCATGGTTTCATTCACTTATTCATATATGTATTTATTAAATTCTATTTAGCATTTAACAAAGAATGGCAAAGGGTCCATTTCATACTTTCATAATAGAAACTAGGATTACAGAAAGATGAAAATCATATATTTTCACTCTTTGGATTTAATGATGGGAAAAGAAACACTGCACATTCAATAAAATATAAGTACATGGAGACTATAAAAGCACTGGAACCCCCATTTAACTTGTGTTGCATGTAAGGACTGCAATTTGTATGAAACAGGATAGGACTGGAGTATGAGACAGCTGAGAGCGGCCAAGAAAACGAATCAAGAGGGAAAAAAGGACATTAGTGAGACGTGTGCAGATCTTTTTAGTCTGAGAGAAAAGAACACAGTGTAAGGGGGATAGAGATCGACAAGTTGAAGAAAAGGCAGAGAGTCTGGAAATGGTGGTGCTGAAGGAGTTGAGCAAATAAGAGGATCAGAGGAGCTGCTAAATCTGAAGAGGTTAGCAGAGACCATACTGTGAGAGAGAAGGTGCATGAACTGTATTCTTCAGATAGTAGATAGTCTGTGAACAGTCTCACTGATATGATCAAGTTACAGTTTTGAAAGACCTTTCTGGTGAAGTAATTAACCTCTCCTGGGAACAGAGGGGTGCCTTATGAGTAGCATTAGTTTCTTGGAGCTTCTCAAATAAAAGGTATCTAGTAGGATTAAAGTAAGCAGATCACAGGGCACCCTGTCTTAGGCTATGTGGAGAGCGCCCTCGTACCTAAAAACCATGCCATGTTGAGCCGGCCTGTACAGCCTCTGTATGGTTTGAAATTTAGGTGAGGATCCACACTAACTCCCGTCATTGGGCCCCTGTATCTATCATTAATGAAAAATCTGTGAGGTGCTCCTTAAACAAAAGATATGATATAATTTTGGCACCAATAACTCCATCTCCAGACAAGAAGAAAGGGGCACCTTCCAAACCCAGTATTCACCTTTTAGTCTGGCCCATGGTATGTCCTCCTTCCTAAATGCCTACTCCACAAAAAGTTACGTGTGCTTGCCTGTCATCAATTAGGGAGGTGAAAAAGGGATCAAAATCTAAAATTCTTAACATATGCATTAAACCCAAACACTTTACAGCATGTGTCAAACCTTTCCCAACATCTATAAGCAGTTACAAATATCATTAGATCAATTTCAGTAAGAGTACAATGACATACATTGTTGTCAAATACCACCATTTCCAGACTCTGAGCAACAGTCACAGGAACCCCAATCTTTCCCCTTCTTAAGTGAAGAGGTTAGTATTTTAATTAAAATGAGTTCTGTGTCCCAAAGATTAAAACAGTCTGATGTCCAGTCTGCATCTCAGCTCCAAAGCAGACCAGAGTTCAAGCTGCAGAAGCAGTTTAGCACTTGTGCTTCAGGGCCGGTGGGATTCCTGGGTGAGGTGAGCTGGATTCAGCTATCTGAAGCACATCCTGGCATTATCTCAGCCGGGACTCCCTGGACTCAGGAGGCAGGATTGACACCCTGTAGAGTGGAGCAGCAGGTTCTGTTATCAGGGACTCCTCTCCTTGGGGGCAGGAAAAGCCAGACTAAGGACCTCTCTGCAATCGCCTCAGGAACTCCCTCTGTGTCCGCAGCGCAGCCTCGACATCAGGCCCAGCTTTTATTTTCTTTCTGTGAAAAAAGCATAAACATATCCTCGACCCCAAATATATATAGGTCGGGTTTTTTCATAATGCATTGCAAGGGCTTTTCCACCTTGCCCTAGCAAAGGTCAGCTTGGTGTTATCATGTCAGATCCGTTTGCATCTGGATCTACTTGCAAGTTTCATAAGCTGCTTACAAGGAGCCTTATTATGCTCCATAATATTTTTTTATTATTATTAGCCATATATGCAGTTCCTCCATTGGAAGAGCCATTTGTAAAATTTAGCATAAAATCCTTTAAGGGATTTTTTTTGCTATAACATTAGCAAAATACAGTTGTGTGAATTGTAGCAATAATCATCTGGGGATCAAGCCATTTTTTAGCTTTTATCCTGCCCTTTTGTACCAGACAGGCTACTGGTTTAAATTAAGAGTTTAATATCTTAATTGGCAAAACTTGAGAAGATTTTGCCATAAACAGCATTTTTTCATAAAAATGTTGTAGAATAAGTTTTATATTTAATATGCACACTTGCCATAGCTGCATTATAATTAATATACTGTATTTGTTGATTATTGTATACTTTACCTGTTGATTTATATTACTTCACCAGTCGAGAGGAGGGTCTCTCCTTGTCCCAGTCCCCTCTCCTTTAGATCTGACACCATGGTTGACTCTGTCTTGGTGCCCTCCACCTATAACTACTTACCTTTATATAAGAAAGGAGGAATATGTTGGGAGCCGTTTCCCCCCCTAAAGATTGTTACAGAAACCATCACCTTGGGGAGCCTGCAGGGAACCCCAAACCCATAATTATGTTAAGAATAGTCCTATTGGCAAAACCTGCCCCACACCCAATTAGCTATTCGCTAATTGCTAACGAACCTAATCTGATAGCGGAACTGCCTTAAATTCCAGCTATCTAGGGAACTAGGTGTGGCAACTCCTGACTTCTTGGCCTACCTGACCGGATGTAGGTTACGTGACTGGGACCACGCGGCCAGATTCCATGCTCCTGTGCCCTACTCCCCAAGCCCTCATTCAGGGGGGTATATAAGTCGTTACCCTGTCCCTAATAAACGGAGGCTTTGACAAAAAAAAAAAAGAAAAAAAAAAGGTTAACAACTGAACTATCACTTATACCAGTTAGGGGAGAGACAATCAGTTTTCTACGATGAGTGACACTGAGCATGTCAACTAATTTTGGGCAAGCCTCATGTTCAGGAGTAATTGACCAACAACATATAGTTGGACTCCACAGGATTTTGTCTGAGCTTTATTTGGTTACAAGTTGGGCTTTTTGTTTGTTTTCAATCTTTTTTTCTTTCTTTTCTTGGTATGACTTTCTTGTTTCTAAGTTTTGGAAGATTTTATTGTTGTACAGGATTTTTGCTTCTTGTTAAAGAAAGAACTTAAAGTTGGGTGGGTAGGGATGGGGAAAAGATCTGAAGGGACTTGAGGGAGAGGAAGAATATGATCAAAGTGTATTTGAATTTGAAAATTGTTTTAAATAATGGAAAACATAATAAATTAATTTAAAAATAAAAAAAAAAAAAAAAAAAAAGAAAGACCTTTCTGGCCCCATTAGAGAAATAATTGGGAATGAGGAATCTGGAGAGTTTTAACCTAAGCTGAAAGTCCTTTCAAATAATCCAAAGAGAATTGGTATTGAACTTTGGGCATCAGCATAGACTCCAGATTCACCTTGTAGTATAGCAAAGACCTGAAATAAAAAAACAGTTCATGATGGAGACATTTTCAGATGTTCTTACCTACTTCCACCACTTTCCTCACACAAAGATGTGTCTTAAACAAAGTATCTTCACTTTCAAACATGTACTGCATTCTCCTACCTTTTGCCATTCTGTCCTGGAAAATATCTTTAAAATCATTTTGGAAGGAGAAAGTTTAGGAAAAGAAGGTGTAGATGGATATGTACATTCATCATCAAAGACACCATAAACACGCACACACACACACACACACACACACACACACACAAACACAAGATATGATGGCAGTGATGGAAAATTTGCACATTCCTCACTTCCATAATATACATACCTATTTCTACAAAATTTCAAAGAAATAAAAGCTATCTCAAGGATTCATTTGGAAAAATACCCATAAACTCTGATGACTAGACCGTTTCCATAGTTATTGAACTGCTATTATATTGGGATAATTTCTCAAAATGGAATTATTTTTTCTCCAAATATTACTTTCTTTTGTTATGTATAGGAATTCATACTCACACAGAGGCAGCTTGGGTCAAAAAATAAAGAAAGATTAAACAAATAAAAGACTCTGTCTTTTGGCTCTTTTCCCACTTAGGACTCCTTGCCAGTTTGATGCTTTTGTTGAATCTTTTTTTAAAATTAATTTATTTTTTTATTGAAACTTTCCACCTCCTCCCTTCCTCCCATTTCCCTCCCACTCCCCGACTCCTTCTCCTCCTCCCTCTCCAGTCCTAAGAGGAATCAGAGTTTCCTGCCCTGTGGGAAGTCCAAGGTCTTCCCCGTTCCATCCAGGTCTAGGAAGGTGAGCATCCAAACAGACTAGGCTCCCACAAGGCCAGTCCATGCAGTAGAATCAAAACTCAGTGCCATTGTCCTTGGCTTCTCAGTCAGTCCTCATTGCCAGCCACATTCAGAGAGTCCAGTTTGATCACACGCTCCATCAGTCCCAGTCCAGCTGGTTTTGGTGAGCTCCCATTAGATCAGTCCCATTGTCTCAGTGGGTGGACGCACCCCTCACGGTCCCGACTTTCTTGCTCATGTTCTCCGTGCTTCTGCTCCTCATTTGGACCTTGGGAGCTCAGTCCAGTGTTCCAATGTGGGTTTCTGTCTCTATCTCCATCCATCACCAGATGAAGGTTCTATGGTGATATATGCAAGATATTCATCAGTGCGGCTATAGGATAAGGCCAGTACAGGTACCATCTCCTCTGCTGCCCATGGACCTAGTTGGGGAAATCCCCTTGGCCACCTGGGAACCCCAATAGAGCCATGACTCTAGCCAACCCTTAAATGGCTTCTTTGGTTAGCATAACTCCTTCCCTGCTCCCATATCCACCCTTCCTCCATCTCAATTATCCCATTCCCCCAAGTTCTCCCCAATTTTTCACTTCTCTCTCCCTATCTCACCTTCCCCCCAATCCACCCTTACCCCCTGCTCCAAACTTTTACCTGATTATCTTGTCAACTTCCAATATCCAGGAGGATAAATATATGTTTTCTTTGGGTTCACCTTCTTATTTAGCTTTTCTAGGATCACGAACTATAGGCTCAATGTCCTTTGTTTATGGCTAGAATCTGCTTATGAGTGAGTACATACCATATTCCTCTCTTTGGGTTACCTCACTCAGGATAGTGCTTTCTTTTTTTTTTTTGGTAGCTATTATAAATAGAATTATTTTATTAAAAATTTCTGCCTCCTCCCCGCCTCCCCCCACTCCCCACAACCCACTCCACTCCCCCTCCCTCTCCAGTCCAAAGAATAGTCAGGGTTCCCTGCCCTGTGGGCAGTCCAAGGTCCTCCCCCCTCCATCCAGGTCTAGGAAGGTGAGCATCCAAACAGGCTAGGCTCTCACAAAGCCAGTACATGCAGTAGGATCAAAACCCAGTGCCATTGTCCTTGGCTTCTCAGGAGCCCTCATTGTCCACCATGTTCAGAGAGTCCAGTTTTTTTTTTTATTGGAAAAAAAAAGAAATTTCTGCCTCCTCCCCGCCTTCCATTTCCCTCCCACTCCTCCCTCTCCTCCTCCCTTCCCCCCACTCCTTCCCCTCCCTCTCCAGCCTGAAGAGCAGTCAGGATTCCCTGCCCTGTGGAAAGTCCAAAGTCCTCCCCCCTCAATCCTGGTCTAGGAAGGTGAACATCCAAACTGGGTAGGCTCCCACAAAGCCAGAACATGAAGTAGGATCAAAACCCGGTGCCATGGTCCTTGGCTTCTCAGCAGCCCTCAATGTCCGCCAAATTCAGAGAGTCCGGTTTTATCTCATGCTTTTTCAGTCAGAGTCCAGCTGGCCTTGGTGAGCTCCCAAAGAATCAGCCCCACTGTCTCCACGGGTGGGCGCACCCCTTGTGGTCCTAACTTCTTTGCTCATATTCTCCCTCCTTCTGCTCCTCATTGGGACTTTGGGAGCTCAGTCCAGTGCTCCAGTGTGGGTCTATGTTTCTATCTCCATCCATTGCCAGATGAAGTTTCTATGGTGATATGCAAGATATTCATCACTATGGCTATAGGATAGAGTCCTTTCAGGTTCCCTATCCACAGCTGCCCCAGGAGCTAACTGGGGACATCGCCCTGGGCACCTGGGAGCCCCTCTAGATCCAAGTCTCTTGCCAACCCTAAGATGGCTCCCTTAATTAAGATGTGTGCTTCTCTGCTCCCCTAACCAACCTTCCTTTATCCCAATCATCCCGTTTACCCAAGTTCCCCCCACCCTCCCCTTCTCACATTTCTCTCCCCTTCTCCCCTTACCCCCCCCTCCCACCACACCCCAAAGATCCCAAATTTTTGCCCGGCAATCTGGTCTACTTCCCATAACCAGGAGGATAGCTATATGCTTTTCTTTGGGTTCACCTTCTTATTTAGTTTCTTTAGGATATCAAATTATAGACTCACTGACCTTTATTTATTTCTAGAAACCAATTATGAGTGAGTACATCCCATGTTCATCCTTTTGGGTCTGGGTTACCTCACTCAGGATAGTGTTTTCTATTTCCATCCATTTGCATGCAATTTTCGCGAAGTCATTGTTTTTTACTACTGAGTAGTATTCTAATGTATATATATTCCATACTTTCTTCATCCATTCTTCCATTGAAGGGCATCTAGGTTGTTTCCAGGTTCTGGATATTACAAATAATGCTGCTATGAACATAGTTGAACAAATGTCCTTGTCATATGATCGGGCATCTCGTGGGTATATTCCCAAGAGTGGCATTGCTGGGTCCATGGGTATGTTGATCCCAAATTTCCTGAGAAACCGCCACACTGCTTTCCAAAGTGGTTGCACAAGTTTGCATTCCCACCAGCAATGGATGAGGGTACCCCTTTCTCTACAGCCTCTCCAGCAAAGGCTATCATTGGTGTTTTTGATTTTAGCCATTCTGACAGGTGTAAGGTGATATCTCAATGTTGTTTTGATTTGCATTTCCCTGATCGCTAAGGAGGCTGAGTATGACCTTAAGTGCCTTTTGGCCATTTGAACTTCTTCTGTTGAGAATTCTCTCTTCAGATCAGTGCCCCATTTTTTAATTGGGTTAATTAGCATTTTAAAGTCTAGTTTCTTGAGTTCTTTATATATTTTGGAGATCATACCTTTGTCTGTTGCGGTTTTGGTGAAGATTTTCTCCCAGTCAGTGGGTTCCCTTTTTGTCTTATTGACAGTGTCTTTTGCTTTACAGAAGCTTCTCAGTTTCAGTAGGTCCCATTTATTCAATGTTGCCCTTAATGACTGTGCTGCTGGGGTTATACCTAGGAAGCGATCACCTGTGCCCATCTGTTGTAGGGTACTTCCCACTTTCTCTTCTATCAGGTTCAGTGTGTTAAGATTGATATTGAGGTCTTTGATCCATTTGGACTTGAGTTTTGTACATAGTGATAGATATGGGTCTATTTTCATTCTTCTACAGGTTGACATCCAGTTGTGCCAGCACCATTTGTTGAAGATGCTTTCTTTCTTCCATTGTATACTTTTAGCACCTTTATCGAAAATGAGGTGTTCATAGGTTTGTGGGTTAAAATCCGGGTCTTCTATACAATTCCATTGGTCGACTTCTCTATTTTTATGCCAATACCACCCTGTTTTCATTACTGTAGCTCTGTAATAGAGTTTAAAGTCAGGGATGATAATGCCTCCAGAAGTTCCTTTATTGTATAAGATTGTTTTGGCTATCCTGGGTTTTTTGTTATTCCATATAAAGTTGATTATTGTCCTTTCAAGATAAGTGAAGAATTTTAATGGGATCTTGATGGGGATTGCATTGAATCTATAAATTGCCTTTGGTAGGATTGCCGTTTTTACTATGTTGATCCTCCCAAGCCACGAGCAAGGGAGATCCTTCCATTTTCTGGTATCCTCTTCAATTTCTTTCTTCAATGCCTTAAAGTTCTTGTCAAACAGATCCTTCACTTCTTTGGTTAGAATTACCCCGAGATATTTTATGCTCTTTGTGGCTATCGTGAAAGGTGATGCTTCTATGATTTCCCTCTCTGCTTCCATGTCCTTTGTGTATAGGAGGGCGACTGATTTTTTGGAGTTGATCTTGTATCCGGCCACATTACTAAAGGTGTTTATCAGCTGTAGGAGTTCTTTGGTGGAGTTTTTGGGGTCGCTTATGTAGACTATCATATCATCTGCAAATAACGAAAGTTTAACTTCTTCCTTTCCAATTCGAATTCCCTTGATCCCCTTATGTTGTCTTATTGCTATTGCTAAAACTTCAAGCACTATATTGAAGAGGTATGGAGAGAGTGGACAGCCTTGTCGTGTTCCTGATTTAAGTGGGATGGCTTTGAGTTTCTCTCCGTTTAGTTTGATGTTAGCTGTCGGTTTGCTGTAAATAGCTTTTATTATATTTGGGTATGACCCTTGTATCCCTAATCTCTCCAAGACTTTTATCATAAAGGGATGTTGAATTTTGTCAAAAGCTTTTTCAGCATCTAATGAAATGATCATATGGTTTTTTTCTTTCAGTTTATTTATATGATTGATTACATTGATAGATTTGCATATGTTGAACCAGCCTTGCATCTCTGGGATGAAGCCTACTTGATCTTAATGGATAATTTTTCTAATGTGTTCTTGGATACAGTTTGCCAGTATTTTGTTGAGGATTTTTGCATCGATGTTCATGAGTGAGATTGGCCTGTAATTCTCTTTCTTGGTTGAGTCTTTGTGTGGTTTTGGTATCAGAGTGACTGTAGCTTCATAAAAGGAATTTGGCAATGACTCTTCTGTTTCTATATTGTGAAATACCTTAAAGAGTATAGGTATTAGGTCTTCTTGGAAATTCTGGTAGAATTCCGCATTGAAACCGTCTGGTCCTGGGCTTTTTTTGGTAGGGAGGTTTTTGATAACAGCTTCTAATTTTTCGCGACTGACAGGTCTATTTAGATTGTTCACCTGGTCCTGATTTAACTTTGGTATATGGTATTTATCTAAAAAAGTGTCCATTTCTTTTACATTTTACAGTTTTGTGGCATACAGGCTTTTGTAGTAAGATCTAATGATTCTCTGAATTTCCTCTATGTCTGTGGTTATGTCCCGCTTTTCATTTCAGATCTTATTAATTTGCGAATTCTCTCTCTGCCGTTTGATTAGTTTGGATAGGGGTTTATCAATTTTGTTGATTTTTTCCAGGAAACAGCTTTTTGTTTCATTGATTCTTTGGATTGTTTTCTGTGTTTCTATTTTGTTGATTTCTGCCCTCAATTTGACTATTTCCAGTCTTCTACTCCACCTAGGTGAGTCTGCTTCTTTTTTTTTCTAGAGCTTTCAGGTGGGCTGTTGAGTCTCCAATGTATGCTTTCTCTGTTTTCTTTAAGTAGGTACTAAGGGCTATGAACTTTCCCCTTAGGACTGCTTTCAAAGTGTCCTATAAGTTTGAGTATGTTGTTTCTTTATTTTCATTGAATTCAAGGAAGACTTTAATTTCTTTCTTTATTTCTTCTTTGATCCAGGTGGGGGTCAATAGTTGACTGTTCAGTTTCCATGAGTTTGTAGGCTTTCTGGGGGTAGCATTGTTGTTGAATTCTAACTTTAGTCCATGGTGATCTGATAAGACACAGGTGGTTATGGATATTTTTTTGTAACTGTGGAAGTTTGTTTTGTTACCGAGGATGTGGTCAATTTTCGAGAAGGTTCCATGAGCTTTAGAGAAGAAGGTATATTCTTTCCTATTTGGGTGGAATGTTCTATAGATGTCTGTTAAGTCCATTTGATTCATTACCTCCATTAATTCTCTTATTTCTCTGTTAGGTTTCTGTCTGATTTACCTGTCCATTGGTGAAAGAGGAGTGTTGAAATCTCCTACTACTAGTGTTTGCGATTTGATGGCAGCCTTGAGTTTTAGTAATGTTTCTTTTACGTACGTGGGTGCTTTTATATTAGGGGCATAGATATTCAGGATTGAGACTTCATCCTGATGAATTGTTCCTGTTATGAGTATAAAATGTCCCTCTCCATCTCTTCTGATTGATTTAAGTTTGAAGTCAACTTTGTTAGAAATTAGTATGGCCACACCTGCTTGTTTCTTAGGTCCATTTGCTTGATAAACCTTTTCCCATCCCTTTACTCTAAGTAGGTGCCTGTCTTTGTGGTTGAGGTGTGTTTCTTGTAAACAGCAGGATGTTGGATACTGTTTGCGTATCCAATCTCTTAGCCTGTGCCTTTTTATAGGTGAGTTGAGTCCATTGACATTAAGGGATATTAGTGACCAGTGGTTGTTAACTCCGGTCAGTTTTTTAGTCATGGAGTTTGTGTGTTTGCCTTCTTTGAGTTGCGCTGGTGAAGGGTTTCTAGATGTTTGAGTTATTGTGGTCATTGTTGGACTCCTTGGTTTGTGATTTTCCTTCTATTACTTTCTGTAAGACTGGATTTGTGGCTACGTATTGTTTAAATTTGTTTTTATCCTGGAAAATTTTGTTTTCTCCATTTATAGTGAACGAAAGCTTGGCTGGGTATAGTAGTCTGGGCTTGCATCCATGTTCTCTTAGCTTCTGCAGTACATCTATCCAGGACCTTCTGGCTTTCATGGTTTACACAGAGTAGTCAGGTGTAAGTCTGATAGGTTTACCTTTATAAGTAACTTGACCTTTTTCTTTTGCAGCTCTTAATATTCTTTCTTTATTCTGTATGTTTTGTGTTTTGATTATTATATGACGAAGAGATTTTTTTTTTGGTCTAGTCTATTCAGTGTTGTGTATGCTTCTTGAACCTTCAAAGGAATATCTTTTTTTAGGTTGGGAAAGTTTTCTTCTATAATTTTATTAAATATATTTTCTGGACCATTGAGCTGTACTTCTTCTCTTTCTTCTATCCCAGTTATTCTTAGGTTTGGTCTTTTTATTGTGTCCCATATTTCCTGAATGTTTTGTGATGAGAATTTGTTGGTTTTGCTATTTTCTTTGATCAGTGTGTTTATTTTCTCTATGGTATCTTCAGTGTCTGACATTCTTTCTTCTATCTCTTGTAATCTGTTGGTAGTACTTGTCTCTGTGGTTCCTGTTCGTTTACCCAGGTTTTCCATCTCCATCCTTCCCTCGGTTTGTGTTTTCTTCATTACTTCCATTTCATTCTTCAAGTCTTGAACCGCTTCCCTTATCTGTTTGATTGATTTTTCTTGCTTCTTTTGGTTTTCTTGGGTATCTTTGAGCGATTTATTCATTTCCTCTACTTTTTTGTTTGTCATCTCTAATTGTTTATGGCAGTTTTTCACCTCCTGTTTAAGGTCCTCTATTATTTTCATATAATTCACTTTTGAGTCGATTTCTTCTAATTCTTCTGGTGTAGGGTGTACAATTCTTCTTGTTTTGGGATCCCTGGATTCTGGTGATGTCATGTTGCCTTTCAGGTTGTTGGAGGAATTCTTGTATTGGCGCCTTCCCATCTCTTGCTTCAAATGGAGCCAGGAGAGACCTGGTGTCTTGGTCCAGTCTTGGCTGTGACTGACTCTCTGGGTGTATCTCTTCAGTGTAGAAACAGGAACCAACCCGTCCAGATGGAACTCCTCAGCACAACTCAGACGGCAACCCTGGAGCACCAGCTGTAGGTGCCCAAGCTCCCTTACAGGGAACCTTGAGACCTGCCCAGAAGGCAGGCACTCCCAGCTCTGGGTGGA
Organism: Microtus obscurus; assembly: GCA_963919715.1. Lineage (NCBI taxonomy): Eukaryota > Metazoa > Chordata > Mammalia > Rodentia > Cricetidae > Microtus > Microtus obscurus. Next base: position 6,412,486 of record CAWTZC010000490.1, read on the forward strand.
TAGCCTTAGTGAAGGAGCTTAAAACTGGTCTTGAGCACTGTTCCTAGCAAACCACAGGGCAGGGGAGGGGGAGGGGTGCCGGGGGATTGGGTCGTGCCTAAGAAAGGCAGCCCTGCAGAAGGAGCTGGGGGAGGGAGGTTTTTGCTAGCTTCTGGGGCACACTGCGCCTGGATAGTAGACACTCACCTGTCCAGATGGAATTCCTCAGCACCTAACCAGGGCCACCTGGAAGCTCAAAGATCCGGGGACAAGAGGAAGGAGGTGGGAGGCAGCGCGGGGTGCAGGAGAACACTGGAGATCCTGGAGCACCAGCTGTAGGTGCCCAAGCTCCCTTACTGGGAACGTTGATACCTGCCTGGAAGGCAGGCACTCCCTGCTCTGGGTGGATAGCCTTAGTGAAGGAGCTTAAAACCGGTCTTGAGCACTGGTCCTAGCAAACCACAGGGCAGTGTTGGGGGGGTGGGGTGTCGGGGGATTGGGTCATGCCTAAGAAAGGCAGCCCTGCAGAAGGAGCTGGGGGAGGGGGGTTTGTGCTAGCTTCTGGGACGCAAGGCCCTGGATAGTAGACACTCACCCGTCCAGATGGAATTCCACAGCACCTAACCAGGGCCGCTTGGTAGCTCAAAGATCCGGGGACAAGAGAGCAGGATAGTGCTTTCTATTTCCATCCATTTGCATGCAAAGTTAAAGATATCATTGTTTTTTACTGCTGAGTAGAACTCTAAAGTATATATGTGTCACACACACCTTCTTTATTCATTCTTCTATTGAGAGGCACCTAGGTTGTTTCCAGGTTCTGGCTATTACAAGTAGTGCTGCTGTGAACATAGTTGAACATATGGTCTTGTAGTATGATTGGGCATCTTTTGGGTATATTCCCAAGAGTGGAATTGCTGGATCTTGAGGTAGGATGACTCCCAGTTTGTCTTCTGATAATGGCAACTCTTCAATCTATATTGGTTTCTCAGTTAATTTTAAAGGTAGGATCACTTGTACCTCTTAAAGTTTGCTAGTTGCTTTGTATTCTTGTACAGCCTAAATGGCTAGTGACCTTTGTATATAGTACCTTATAATATTCTTCCCAGAATTATGAGTTTCTGGGATTGTAGGAATGTTAATCTGAGTATTCCATTGCTGCAGCAGCTCACGACCACATTTAAATGCACCGTAGCCAGACCTCAGCAGAGTTTGCTCTGGCAGCACGGCCAAAAAGCTGGGATTTAAAAATGGCACAGCTTTTCTGTCTGGTAATGCTGAATAAGGAAAACCTTTCTTAAACGAGTCATGCCTCTGCTTGCTTCTAGCAAACAAAACCCAGCCAAGAAAATGCCACTACCAAAATATGCTTAAATTTGTTCTTTTGTGTCTAGGATTTCTTTTATGCTTTCTCATGTTTTACATAGATTTAGTTCACCACGTTAGCATGCCAATTTGTTTTGGGATACTGCTAGTTTGTTTCCCAGTTGCCTGGCAGCTCAGACCCAAAGTAATCACATAGAAACTATATTATTAAATCACTGCTTGGCCCATTAGTTCTAGGTTTTTTTTTTTTTTTTTTTTTTTTTTTTTTTTTGCGATAGTGTTTCTCTGTAGCTTTGGAGCCTGTCCTGGAACTAGCTCTATAGCCCAGGCTGGCCTTGAACTCACAAAAATCCACCTGCCTCTGCCTTTTGAGTGCTGGGATTAAAGGCGTGCACCACCACTGCCTGTCTAGCTCTAGTGTCTTATTGAGTAACTCTTACATATTATTTTAACCCATTTCTCTTCATCTGTGTATCGGCATGAGACTGTGGCCTACCGGGTAAAGTTCTGGAGTCTTTTCTGTTATGAAGAACAAAGTAATAATGGTTTCCTAGAAAGAGTTCTGTAATGTTGAGGACCTTCCTACTTTATGATGTAATGTAAGAAGCAATGGTGTATGTCATCCTTTGATGGTTGGGGAACTCATCAACAAGGCTATGCAGTTGTGAAATTTTCTCTTTTGGTAGTCATTCATTACTCCCTCAAATTCATATTTTTTAATTTCCTTTATTTGAATTTAATAAATTACATGGATCTAGCAATTTATTTATTCTAAGTTTAGGTATGTTAAAATATAAGTTTGTGATGTAGTCTCTAGTAGTCAGTTTGCTCTTTTTATTCATTTATACACCTACAAGAATGTCTTTTACCTCCAAAAGATGAGTGACTGAAATTTGTTAAACCAGACTTCCTCCACACTATACTATGAATAGTGTTGCAAAACTTTAATAGCTTCCAGCTAGACTGGGACTGAACAAGCATGTGATCAAACTAGACTCTCTGAATGTGGCTGACAATGAGGGCAGACTGAGAAGGCAGTGATAATGGCACTGGATTTTGATTCTACTGCATGTACTGGCTTTTTGGGAGCCTAGTCTGTTTGGATGCACACCTTTCTAGGATTGAGGGAGAGGCCTTGGACTTCCCACAAGGCAGGGTACCCTGACTTCTCTTAGGACTGAAGAATGAGGAGGAGGGGGAGAGTGGGAGGGAAATGGGAGGAGGTGAAAATTTTAAATAAATAAATTAATTAATAAAAAAACTTTAATAGCTTGCTTAGTACATATGAAATTATTCTCTGAATTGCTTAAAGGAGCTAAAGTTCATCCCCACCCTACTCATATATTTCCTCCTTGGATGTTCTCAAACATAAATGCTAATAATAAACATTCTTATATATCTGTAACAATAGAAATCTTAAGTTTCTTTGTCTTAACAGAATCTTACCATTGCTTACTTTTTGCCATTGAGATAATGCACACATTTTCCATTCTGCTTTTCACTTTATGTTGATTTTATCATTATTACTTTTTTAACACTGTCTCCTTGTGTAATATAGGCTGTCAGGAGTCACCAAATTATGTTTCATATCCCTCACCTTCTCTATTTAGAACCATTCTTTTGAGAATAGAGACAATAAGCAACTAAAACTACTGAATAACAATGTAGTGATTCAATGTAAATGATGACTGTAATTCTCTATGTTTAAATATCATTATGTGAAATATTTTAGTGTCATATTAAATATTTTACCCATCAAGGATATCAGTGTAATGTGATATAAATTTTGTGATAATTTAACTGTATGAAAGCTGGTGGACCTATAATTACAGAACAATCAATGCAGTATTCTCAGAATAAGCAGACAAGCATAATTGTGACTTTGGAAACAAGTAAGGAGGCAATTGTCATTTACCTTGGAATTATACCAATGGTAATTTACTTCTTCTTACAATTCTGATCATGCTCCACTAATATTGAACAATTTATGAATGAAGTTGGAAATATTTAGGAATTTATGAATGAAATGATACAATAGTGAGAAATGTAAATGTCACAAGTCCATTGTGTACCAACTGACTGTACATAATGCTTTTGACAATAGATATCTCTATGTGTTAATTATAAGAATCTAAATGTATAAAATGATGGTGAGTCTATTTATTTATCATTCTAAAATTAATATATGTAATCTGTCCTACTTCTATATTTATAAAGAAGAGATGTATGATAGTAGGAGATCACTTGTGAAAACTGATATTTCTGAGCTAGACATGATGCTGGAAATATGTCAGTGCAAGGACTTATATAACAAAGCAAGGGGCACAGTTGCATAAAAGGTGATTACTATTATAACTGTATGACACATTACAATCTAGCATAAACACTGTATTGCTTTAATTCTATCTTCTCTTCTTCCATGTCTCATCTCCTTAAAGTTGTCTTTGCTGTTGTGAACTTAAATCCATGAGATCATCAAATGGCATCTAACTGCTTTTCATGGTGATAGCTCCTATCTCCAGATTCACAGGTACAGCAGTTGTCTGAGTAGGATCCATAGAAAATTGGGACAACTCACTTCTTAATGCCTGCCTCTGGAATGAATGTGATCTGCTTTTTTAGTGCTTATGGACAACTACCCTATCTGGTGTACTTTAACTCTAGTATCTATTTTTGGATAAAGAAGCTCAAACAATTCCTCAAAAATGTGTTTTCTTCATTAAAATACTTCCTTAATCCAAGTTAGTATTGCTTTTCTGATACTATCTCTGAGTTTTTAAGGACAGTAGACACTGTTATTTACTTAAACAACATTTTTAAAAAGAATCCAGACTGGTGTATCACTTATGCAAACACATGCCACTGATGCTGTGTGTAATATAGTAGGGTTCCCAAGATAACACATTTCCATTTCTATCACTCTGCATATTTCCCTTGGGACCAGCTAGCGAGCTTTGCTGTCTTTCGGTGGATGATAGACCTGGATTCTATTTCAGGTGCATAAAAATAAGAAGTATTCTCCTGGGAATTGCTGATGCCATTACTGTGCCAGATTCTAAAAGGGAAATGGCACTTGATATCCATCCTTTAGAGACATTTCAGAAATTTATTTTGTGGGGGGCAAACACCCTATCTATGAGAAGTGATTATTTCCAGATACAGAAACCATTAAAAGAAAATTTATACAGTAGATTATATACTAAATCCCTTCCCTGGATTCATATTCCCTTTCTAGAACAAATATTTTGACAGAAAGTAGAGGTTATGAGTAGCAGTGCCTCTTGAAACTACCATGTTTGCTCTTTTCTATCTTCACCAATTCACTTACCCCAAGCCTGACTAACACCTAGTTATTTCACTGGGTAGGGTGGCCTGTTCTGATAAAAGAGACAATTAAAAATGGAATTAGTGCTGGATACAACATTGTTCACTTTTTCACTTTTGTCAAAATGTCTTAGATGCTTGGTTTTTCATCACCATGTACTAAAATAAATTATACTTCCTAGGAGCAAATTTTCACTGAAATCAGCTAGGAATATATTGGTTAGCTCTTTGAGAGCTGATGGATTCAAGATTCTTGCTTTATAAACACATTCACAAACATGCTTTGAGAAACTCTTGCTTAAACACTGGGTAGACTGATAGTGTTTATTCAGATCTTTAGGGAAGGGCCTCCCTGCAACCCCTGATTCTAACCTGTCAGTGTTTTCATCTCTGATCAGTTGTGACAAGCATAGTGCTGCTCTCTTTAGTGACTTCTAAGACAAGCTCAAGGCAGCTCACTCAATGATTTGTCAAGTAATACATCAAAGTCTCAAAAACATCAAAGCTTGTCATGGAATACTAGAATAGTCAAGCTGGAATGGACTTAAGACACCAACTTCTGTAGCTATAAACCAGTCCCTCTAATGATGTAATATACAATTTACAATTTAAATGTCTCTGGGGTCAATTTGTGAGTTAAGAATACTCTCAGTGGATCTGGTGAAGAGGGAAGGTGGACAGTTTCTAAGAGGACTAGAGAGATAGGAAACTATAATTGGGATGAGAGTCTATCTTCAATAAAAAATAAAAGGGCATTCATAAAACTAGTTATCAAATACATAACTTAAGGAAGTGCAGTTGTCATGGCAGACAATGTGGAGACTACAGAAAAGAGGCAGGCATAAAATAAAATTGTATAATTTCTATCTAATATCTTTATGAAGCATGTAAACTCAGTAATTTTATATAGAATGGTTATAAATTTTTCAGAATATAGCTAAAAATGTAGTTGGAATTATTTGCATTAATTTTTAACACAGCAAAAGCAAAACAATGAAAGTAAAACTACTTTGAAAGAAATGTGACTGTAAAAGAATTTATGTAAAAGCCATGAGAAAAATTGAGATTAACCTTTATGAACTGTAACTTTGTGGTTAAAACTTAAGAAAATGAATAGAATGAATGGCTCAGCAACATTGAAATGTGAATGTCACATACCACCTCACCAGAGTGTTGCTCAGTCTTTGGGGGTACAATATGGTGTAGGTGGACATTTCTGTATGGCCAGTCACTTCCTAAATAACCACATGGAGACATTCTTAATTATAAATGCTTAACCAATAGCTCAGTCTTATTACTAGCTAGCTCTTATATTTTAAATTAATTCATTTTTTTAAATCCATGTTCTGTCACATGGCTTGATACCTTTTCTCTGTGTGGCAAGTTCAGTTTACTTCTCTCTTTTCTTTGTGTCTCCTGCCAACCCTGAAACTATTCTCCTTCTTTATTTTGCTCTCTTTTAGTCTGAAAATACCACCTATCCTCTAACTGTCCAGCTATCGGCCTGTTAGCATCTTCTTCTTTTTTTTTTTTTTTTTTTTGATTTTTTCGAGACAGGGTTTCTCTGTAGCTTTTGGTTCCTGCCCTGGACCTAGCTCTTGTAGACCAGGCTGGCCTCGAACTCACAGAGATCTGCCCCATTAGCTTCTTTATTAAACCAATCATAGTGACATATATTCACAAAGTATCCAGGAATATTCTACACTACATGTATTGAGATGAACTTCTCAAACTTCAAGAAGAAGCAATAACTCAATTTCAGACTCAATATTTAACTATTTTGTTGGCTTCTCTGATATCACATGATTAGTGAAGAGAACAGAAGGTCCTTTGGGATAAAGCTATTTCTAATGTGATTTTTTTCCAAGAAACTGGGACTGGTAATTGTCATTTTCAGGTTTTACAACAAATTATGGTATTTATTATAGCTTTTTCAAAACATAAAATTCCTCAGATTTTTAAAGAGGTTACTTCAGGTTAGTGGTGTTTTGGGAGGCATAATACTTTACATTGCAATCAATAAAAGCAAATCAAATAAATTATACATCTAGCGTAAATGTGGGTCTGTTGACTATTAGGTCCAGAGGACATGAGGCGGCATCAGTAAAAACATACTTTGTACATGGTCCATGAGCATGAATGGAGGCAACTCTCCTGAAAAAAATATCTCAAAGAATCAACCCAACATTATTCCATAGTATAAGGGATATATAGGATTGGGGAACCTGGGAACAAACCATAATTTGTGTTGAGTGGCATACTCTTATCATAAAGCTCCTAGCGTAAGTCTTATTTATTATATGTGCAGCAAGAGAACCTTCTAACAGGGATCCATGTCAGGTTTCAAGCAAAAAATAAGTCACATTTGTTTTAGAGACAGATATCAAGGTTTTAGAGAGAGCTTTCAGATAAGGTCAGTTTTTTAGTCCCAGGGACATTATCCATATAAGGGCATGCAGAGGCAAGAAGCTCTGTTGGGAGGATGGAGTCCCACATTGCCAAGCTATTGAGATACCTGCAAGGCCTTAGGAAGACTTCAACCTCTACCAGCCAGAAATGTTTTACAACACTGAAACATAGGTGTTTTACTCATTCATTGGTCATTGCACAAAAATTAAGTGAAGGCAAAATTGGACTGCCATTTCAAAAGTATTAGTGCTAGGGTTTTTGTAAAAATTACAATTCTTCTTTGGTTGTCAATAATGGACATTTTATAGATGCTGAATCACAGAAGCATCCAACTGTTGAAGAGTGGTACTCTAGTATTTTTTTATCCCTTTATATCAGGGTAACAAAACATTTACAAGATGTTCAATGCAGAGGTCTTCTTTCATCTTCTTGGCCTTAACTAGCTTTGTTTAGTGGCAAAAAGTGATTGAAGAGTGTGTGTCTCCATTGAGGGTTGAAAGGCATAATATTTGAGAGTGATGGGAGGTGAATCACATTGTAATGGCTTCTACAGAAAGGAACTCCAACAAGTTAAAAGTTTTTACAACCAGGTCTGAAATATGATCAGTTTGGGCGTTTCCCTGCATTTTAATCTGGCATCTCCATCCTGTAAGAATTTTAATGGAAAAATTTGGATACACAGCTTCCTAAGCCTTCAGAATGTGTTCTGTTTTGCCACAATTTAACTGCATGCTAGATCATCTTTTGCTTTGTCCCTCTGAGCAACTTTCACCCTTCATTGTGAAGCATCCTTTCTAATAGCTTGAAGATGGTTATTGGATTCACAGAAGAGAGAGTTATGAAACACAACGGGAACACTGAAGGAAAGAAGATGTGATTCTGCTCAGTTTCTATTAGAGTAGAGAACATGCTGGGTATCAAAAGGAAATTTATGTAATATATTCTAGCATTGTTCAAGATAGAGCATCATGTTTTATGCAAGTAGAGGCAGCCAGGGCATGTGGTGTGGAAATTCTGCTACATGCACTGAAGCAAACAATAAAACAGTGAGCAGACAATGGGCAGAAAATAAACCCTGGTTTTCATCTGAAGTGTTCACAATCCCCATTCTATACTAAAACTTCTTAGTGGATCTCAGTAAGAGTATTTAAAGGCCTTTAAGAAATTCTTCCTATTGTTTACTTAGATGGATTCTGTGAAAGACTCTTTGAGACTAGATGCTATATGTTTTAAACAAACAGTAAGGCTCTGAATAAATAAACCAGAAGCAAAGCAGGAGATAAGTACAGTGCTGTGACATTAATATCCTTAAGAAAAAAATGTACAGTATTCATATGAGATGAAAAAAGAGAGAAGCTCTGACAGACTAGGATTTCAAATGAAAGGTTTATGGGATAGAGCAAAGAAAAGTGAAAGTTGGCAAGAAATGGGATTCTTAGAAGGAGCAAGGAAGTTGTAATTAAGTTTTAACACCTGTAGCTAACACAGGGAGCGCTAATCTTGGGAAAAGCAAGGTAAAACCAAGGACTTCTGCAGAACCTTTCCAAAATGTAGTGTGTTGGAGGAGGGGGCCACTTGTTATTCCTGTCTATCTGGCTAGCTTAGATCTGAAATGATCACACAGAAACTCTATTAATTAAATCACTGCTTGTCCCATTAGTTCTAGCTTCATATTGGTTAACTCTTCCATCTTAATTTAACCAATTTCTATTATTCTGTGCATCACCATGAGGTTGTTGTCTACCAGCAAAGTTTTAGCACATTTATCTCCAGTGGCGGCTCCATGGCATCTCCCCTGACTCCACCCTTCTTTCTCCCAGCATTCAGTTTAGTTTTTCCCCTGCCTACTTAAGTTCTGCCCTATCAACATGCCAAGGCTTTATTCATTAGCCAATAAAAGCAACACATAGACAGAAGGACCTCCCACACCAGTAGTGAATAAGTTCTTGGAGTGGCAGAAGTTTTCAGAATTTGCATCTTCATATATTAATATGTTGTTTTCCTGCAAGAAAGTAGAGAATTTTCTGAGCTCTTCAAGTTAAATGGACTTGTATTTCCAGTCTGATTTAAGAGGAAGTGTCTTTTGAGGAAAACATAATCAGATATTAAAATAAAATTAAACATACATGTGAAAATATACCACTCAGGCAGCATTACATCGTTGCGATGGTATTGATAGTCAGTCCTTTGTGATGATGCTTCACCAACCTTTGAATTAGTTAATGTATGCATTATTTTCTTCAACTATAAATCAAGAATTTCTTGGTCCTATCTAGGTTTTGCAAAGATAGTTATGTACTTATCAATGAAGTTCAAGCTAGCTAGATCATTTAATGTCAAAACTAATGAGAACACTTAATGTGATATACGAGAAGCAGTACATATTAGTTTAAAAATGAAACATATTGACTAATGCATGTAGTAAGAGGAGTGGCGGGGCTGCTGCGTCCCCGGCACCCAGCCGCCCACATGACTAGCTTATGCCCTGAAATAATTACACGGAAACTGTATTCTTTTAAACACTGCCTGGCCCATTGTTGGCTAGCTCTTCTCGGCTAACTCTCTCACCTGGACTAGCCCATTTCTTATAAGGTGTGTAGTACCCCAAGGTGTGCTTACTAGAGAGATTCTGGCCTGCATCTGCCTGGAGTGGGAAAATCATGGTGACTCACTGACTCAGCTTCTTTCTCCCAGAATCCTGTTCTGTTTTCTCCACCCACCTAAGGGTTGGCCTATCAATGGGCTTAGGCAGTTTCTTTATTAATAAGAAATCACTCCCACATCAAATGCAAATGTATAACCATATATATTACTCTCATCAAATACTATCTATAACAGGAATGGGCTATGAAAAAGGTGGTTATCAGATTATTGAAGAGCTTTTTGCACTGCTGAGTTTTACCAAGTTTACTTCATAACACATTTAGTCACCAAAACAACCTTGTAAAATTGATATTATTCTCCACATACTTACTGTAGATGATGATGAGGTAGAGGTTTGAAAGCCATGTCTTGCTCAAGGTCTTTTAGAATGGATGTTCTGGAGTTGGATTTGGTGTGTAGCTACAAGCATTAGGTTATTATTATCAACATTACACAGGTATGTTCCAAAAGACAAATCCCATGCTTTTTAAGGTAAATTTTCTTAAAGAAAAAAAAACTTTATATAACTCTTAACTACTTCAAAACTCTCAATGTGCAAAAATGAACAAAAAACACAAAGAACTTAATGGTGTAAAGTCATTTTCAAGTGGTGCTAAAATTGGACCATTTTGGGGGATGAAGTTTCAAGACAGGATTTCTTTGTGTATGCCTGGCTGTCATAGAACTCTCTCTGTAGACTGGGCTGGCCATAAACTCAGAGATCCAGATTGCTAGATTTAAAGGTATGCACCACTACCATCACCACCTAGAACTGTTGATATTTAAAAAAAAAATTAAAATTATTTGTATCTGAATGTGGCTTTGTACATCTAAAGGCAGTGTCATAGAGGACAGAAGGTGGTTTCAGAAGCCTCAGGCTGGAAATAAAAAGAGCTATGAGTCACATGGGTGCTGAGAAAGACCAATTGACATTTTTCGCTGTAAGCCAACCCTCTGCTACCACTGGTACCTACTTTAAAGGTGTGTCTGATCTATACACTGTATTAAAGTTTTCTAATGCCACTCATTTTGCACTCACAACATAATATGGATATCTATGTGCAGTTTGCATAAGAAAACTGGGAAACAGAAAATAAATAAGCAAGACAGAGTTACAAGACATGTCTTTGTGAACTGGGAATTCTCTACCTGGTTTAAAATTTGTTAAGTCTCACCACAAACAATTGCCTAGGTTTTGTGCAGAGTCTTGTGCATGCTTTGAGGGATTTAACACTCTGAAGCTCTAAGCATACACATCCATCTGTGGCCTGTTCTGGGCAGGTCTACTCTTGCCATGACTGTAGCTCAGTAAGAAAGTTAAACAAGCAGTTGTTTCCTTTCCAGAATTAAAAAACTATGTATTCAATGAGAATATAGAAAGGCTCACACTTAGGTCTTGGGGCTAGGCTAGATTTTTCTAAATATCTTTAGTCAGAGAACTAAACTAACAAAGCAAGTATTTTCCTCAGTATCCAGCTCATTGATTCTTTATAGTGTTAAATCCAGAATTTCACTGAGAAGGACTCCTAATATCAAGAAAATAACAAGTTGTCAATGCATGATTTAATAGTCAATATTAAGAAGTGGCATTATAGAATTCATCAAATGTCCAGTAATCCTCTCAAGATTATCCTCCACAAGTTTGTTTCATAGATTTAAGGAAGCTCTTAGGAAGATACTGCTAAGCTAAAACTGGTGAAATAGAAACTTTTTCATGTTGTACACCTTAATTATAAATGTAGGCTGCTTAATTAATGACAGTCTTTCATAAGTTTAGCTTGCCTATGTTTTATAAACTTCAAGTGGTTTAACTGTCTGTCCTTTATATTAGGAAGTAAGCCATCCACAAAGGGTGGATTAACAATTCTAGACTCTAGCAGTGAGAGAAACAGTGGTGGCTTGCTTGGTGGAGAAACTTCTTCCTGTTGTGTTAATGATCTGAGAAAGAAAAGAATATTTGCTAGAGATGGACATCCACATAGGTGCAAGCTGAATTTCCTGGGGTGGGTAGTAACCAGATATTTCTCAGACCAAGCATGACTCATCTCCTGTTGTAAAATAGTTTATCTTATTTTGTTTCCTTCTTGATTGATTTAGAACACCAACCCCTTTAATATTCTCCCCCCCCTTTTTTTTCTTTCAGATGCCACAGTTTTAGTATCATTTAAGCCCTTAATGCCTTTTGTCCAGCTAGAAACAGTCTTAGACATTTCCACATGTCATATTTCCTTGAAGAAATGTTAATGAACCTTCGTAGAAATCCAATCAGCCTCCCAAACAGAAAACTTATAAACACATCATTATTCATTCACAACTGGGTATGAATTAGCTCATCAGAGTCACAATCTTTTAATACCAGGATAGCCCAGTGATTTATGATCTGAGATACGGGAGAGTTTGTTATTGATTATTGGCAATGCTTTTGGAGTGAAGAATGTTGAGACTGACATTTGCTTCCTAAAACAGCAACTGTAAAGAAAGAAAATATTTCATATCAGGGAGGGGCGAGAAACACTGTTATAAGCTGAGCTCTGTGAGATGTGTAGCAGCTTCCTCAGTCCTGCATTTGAGGTTACAGCTGCTCAAGCACATCTGATCCCTAGCATCTGTGTACTCTATCAGCCCAAAGCAAAGTCCTAACCCATATGTCCAGTACCATATTTTCTCTATCTGTGAATCACTGATACATAGTTAATTTCAGCTTTAAATAGTAGCACGAAACCACACTTCTTTTCTGGTCCCCAAATACATCCTTTATATGTGTAGATAGGTTTGAGAACTACAGGCCAGGTGACTCTCCTCTGAGCTGCATGGTGGCAATTCTAATTTCCCAGCTCTGGCTTTTATGGTGTTTTAATTGGACTCTTCAAATAGCAACCACAAGGAAAGAGGAAGTTTCATGTGGAGGGTGGTAAGGAACAAAATAACCATTATGGACTAACTGTTTAGCATATGCCTTCACTGTATGCAATACAAATATTAATTTTATTATTGTCATGACCATTCTCTTTATTATTTCACTGTTCTGTGAGAAATCTCCAAAATAGCACAATATACTACATATAGTTCAAGTAAAGGCATAAAAGGTAATATTGCTGATAAATACATTAACTGAATTAATAATGGGGACTAAACCTAACTTCTTAAACATGGTAACCATGTGCTTTAACAATACTGTAGCCCCAGCCTGACAAGGAGAATTTTTTTAATGGTTAGGCTTCTCCTTATTAGTTTCATTACATTACTTTATTGTGTATATTGTGTCACCATTCTCTTCACTTAATTCTTCTTTTTGGTTTGACAGTGGCATACAATTTCTATAACGAATTTTAGTCAATTTCACCTTCTGTTCCCCTGCCTCAGTCACTCCTTCTCCTGAAACTTCTTTCCAAACAATCCTCTTCGTACTTTTGTGCATTCGTTATATGTATGACTAACATAAAAAAAAAAATTAGGTATCATCCTTAATTGATTCTTTGTAAATTTCACTTCATTCACTCCAATGCTGCCCACTTCCTAGTCACTCCATGTCTGCCCCTCAACCTTGCTGTATGCCTCCCAAATTAATTATAACCAAAACAAAGGAAGGAAGCAAACAAACAAAAAAAAAATCACATTCAGTGGTGTCAGAAGTGACACATACCAAGCCATAGACTGTCTGTGGAAAGGCCAGGTACCCAGATGTGACACCATGATATTGCCTAGACTCCTGAGTGGCAGCACAGGTCATCCAGATTAGTATAACCATTTTGCAACCATGGCCCTAGGAGAACAAATGGACTCAGATGTCTGACCAGAATCCAGTCAACTATATGGCCTTCAGTAGTTACTAAAGCCATGGATATCAACTCAGACATTGGTTGCTGGATGCTCTACAACCCAGAAATTGATATTTGGTGTACAAGGTCCTTCTGTCTTTTTGTTGCTTTCATTGGTTAATAAAGAAACTGCCTTGGCCTAATTGATAGGGCAGAACTTAGGTAGGTGGGGAAGACAGAACTGAATGCTGGGAGGGAGAAAGGCAGAGTAGGAGAGAGACACCATGGATCTACCAGAATCAGACATGGGCTAAATCAAGGTGTAACAGCCAATAAAATGGTAGAGCCAATAGGCCAAGCAGTGATTTAATGAACACAGTTTCTGTGTGGTTATTTCAGGGCTAAGCTACCTGGGTGGCTGGGAAGAACAAGTGGGCCCCCTCCTTGCAACAGCTACTAGCAGCAACTTAGGCTTGAATGTCACTATGTTGCCAAGTGATGGTACAGGTCACACAAATCAATATGGATCTGGTGGAGGCTCAGTCCTTGAATGTCTAAATGGCTACAGGTGGCAGCCCCAACCTTGACCTTGACCTTGGTGGAAACATGAGTCATGGATGTCAACACAGACACTGACTCTCACAGACCCAGATATGACCATAGGAAGAAGTCCAGGTCAGGATGTCACCCTGGGGCTGGCATCAGGACCAGGGCACAAACACTGAGGAGGAAGGAGGAAGTTCTCTGGAAACAAACTAAATGAGAGAGAGAGGCGGGGGGTGAATTATATAGCTCACAGTCTAGGTTGCCAAAAGCATCAATAGACCCACTGAAGTCATGAGGCTCTGGTAGGCAAAGGCACCATCAGGTGGCCTGTGTTATCATGGTCCAGCCTGTGTAAAGTACCACATACCTTCCAGGCACCTTGTGGGTCAGATGGGTCCTCATGGTCCAGCCTGCCTGAAGTATCCACATGCCCTCTCCCACCATCTCTAAAATGCAGAACTGACCTTATTTAAAGTACAAGTTTGATGAAATCTCAACCCTCATTGGTCTCTGTTATATCCAGCTATTTTCCTTTGAACCCTAAACTCTGAACTTCTGCTTTTACTTTTGTTCAAACTACTTTGTTTCCATGCTTGTTTGATTCAACAGTATACCCCAAGAATATAGTTTTTTTGTAAGAATCCCATAAAGCTCTTCAAAAATAGATCATATTCTTGGAAATACAGTGATTATTGATTGTACTAGTAACTTTCATGCTGCTGTAATTGAATATCATGAATCAAAGCAATTTGTAGAAGAACTAGTATATTTGGAGAACCTACGATACTAGGCAAAGCATAACAGTATGTGTTTGATACATGTGCTTGAACATGTTAAAGAGGATGTTGATAGATCACATCACAGTTGCACACACAAAATGGAGAAAAAGGGCCTACAGTGCATTGAGGCAATAAACTGTCAAACCTGCCCCTAGTGACATGCATACATTCTCCATCAGGACTCCATGTTTTATAACCTTCCCAAACAACAAACCCCTCAGGACCAAATGTTCAGATATATGACCCTATAGAAAATATGTTTACATTCAAACCACCACATGAATAAACGTAAAAGAGTCATGGTGATTTCTCTAATCTCACCAGTAGATCATGGAATAAAACCAAAAACTGATGTGTTGTGGGAGCACATTCTGCTCCTTCAGCCAATAGCTTTTAAGATACCAATGCACTTGGGTGTGGTCTTTTATAGGTTAAAAAGTAGTAGGAACCATGTGCCCACTTGCTTCTGGCTCCCATTCTGATTGCTAGACTCTGTTTCCTGTTTTCACTCAGAGGACTGTTGTTTGGGACAGTGTTCTGTAAGTTTTTCCCCTTAAATAAATAACCCTTTTTATAATTCTGACCTGGGATTGTTTTATGGCATCATGATAACAAGAGAAAAAACAAACTTATCAAATACTTGGAAATAAACAATGTACTCCTAGAGAGAATAATCTTCTGTTGAAGAAATAGAGGAGGGAATTTTAAAATTCATAGATTCTGATGAAAATGCAAGTATGAATTATCAAAATCATGCTAACAGAGCAAAACAAGTATAAGAGTAAATTTTAGAATTTACTTGAAAATTATTTGTCTAAATAACAGCTCATGAAATTACACTAAGCCTGAATCTAAGACTACAAACCAGAAAACTTTCTTAGACACAAAGAATGACATTTCTAGGAAATAGGTCTAGGCTTAAAGTATGATGTCTTTTACACTGTGTCAGTGAGTATTAAAACAAGAGTTCCAAACTCATGTTTTGTCATGTTGCTGCATGAGAGGGTTCTAAAAATATTTGGAAGCAAAAAAAAAATGATTTCTTCTTCCATCGATTTGCCTGCAAATTTAATGAGGTGGTTGTCTTTTACCACTGAGTAGTACTCCATTTGTACCACATTTTCATGATTTATTATTCAGCCAAGGGGCATCAAGGTTATTTACAGGTTTTGGATTACAAATAATTTTGCTATAGACATAGTTGAGCAAGTGACCTTGTGGTAAGATTGCACATATTTTGGGTATATATGCAAGATTGGTACAGCTGTGCCTTGAGGTAGATTGATTTCCATTTTTCTAAGAAACTGCCATACCAATTTCCAAAATATCTGTACAAGTTTGCACTCCCACCAGTAGTGGAGGAGTGTTCTGCTTACTCCACATCTTCTCCAGCTTAAGCTATCATTAGTGATTTTTTTTTAATTTAGCCATTCTGAGAGGTATAAAATGAAAGCTCAGAGATGTTTTGATTTTCATTTCCCTGATGTCTAAAGATGTTGAGTGTCTTTTGACCATTTGAGAGTCTTCTGCTAAGATTTCTCTGTTTACATACATAGCCCATTTTAACTATATTATTTAATATTTTGATATTGAGTTTCTTTTTTGGTATTTTTGTTGTTGTTGTTTGTTTGTTTTGAGACAGGGTTTGTCTGTGTAACATCCCTAGCCATCCTGGAACTAGTTCTTGTAGAAAAGACTGGTCTTGAATTCAGAGATCCACCTGCCTCTGTCTCCCAAGTGCTGATATTCAAAGTGTGTGCCACAACCTCCAGGCTGATATTTAGCTTTTTGAGTCCATTATATATTTTGGAGATAAGTTCTCTGTCAGATGTGGGGTTGGTGAGAATCTTTTCCCATTCTGTAGCCTGTTATTTTGTCTTATTGACAATGTCCTTTGCCTTACAGAGACTTTCCAGTTTAAGGAGATCACATTTATTAATTGTTGATGACAGTGTCTGTGCTACTAGTGTAATATTTAGGAAGTGGTCTCCTGTGCCAATGCATTCAAGGCTACTTCTCATTTTCTCTTCTATCTGCTTCAGCATAGCTGGATTTATGCTGAGGTTTTTGATTCACTTGGACTTGGGTTTTGTGCAGGGTGATAAATATGGATCTATTTGCATTCTTCTATATGCTCACATTCAGTTATGCCAGTACCATTTCTTGAAGATGCTTCCTTTTTTTCATTGTGTAGCTTTGGCCTCATCATCAGGTACACATAGGTATGTATAGATTTAATTCAGGGTTTTTCATTTAATTCCATTGACCCATATATCTTTTTTTTGCACCAATACCAAGCTGTTTTATTATTATAGCTCTATAGTATAGCATGATTTCAGAAATGGTGATGCCTCTGAAAGTTAATTTATTGTACAGAATTGTTTAAACTATCCTGAGTTTTGAATTCCCTCATGGAATTTTCAGGGAAATGGATGAAACTAGAAAAAAAATATTCTGAGTGAGGTAATCCAGACCCAGAGAGAGAAACATGGTATGTACTAACTCATAAGTAGTTTTCACATGAGGACCTGTTTGTTGGGGTTTCTGTCCTGCCCAGTTCCCACAGCCGGTAAGCCCCGCCCCCCAAAAAAAAAACACAGAGAGTCTGCATTAGATGTAAACTGGCTGGCCCATTGTCTCAGGCTTTGTATTAGCTCTTATAACTTATATTAACCCGTTATTCTTATCTATGTTAGCCACATGGCTCCATACCTTTTTCAGTGGGGTAGTTCACATCTTGTTTCTTCCGTGTTCCGGGCAGGACTAAAGAGGAAACTTCCTTCTTCCCAGAACACTCATGTTGTCATTCCTCCATCTATTTTTCCTGTCTGGCTGTTTTGCCTATACTCCTTGCCTGGCTACTGGCCAATCAGTAAAATCATTTAAAACATAATTGACAGAATGCAATTGTCCCACACCAGGCAATTAATAGGAGTAAAGAATAGTATAACCAACTTACTGTCCACAATCCTAGAGAGTCTAGATAATAAGGAAGCCACACAGAGAAATGCATGGATTTCTCAGGGAAAGGGAATTAGAAAACATCTCCTGGGTAATCTGGGGTCGGGGGTTGGAAGGATAGAAAAATGGGAACTAGATAGAGGGAGCTGGGTGCAGGAGACTGGTTGGAGGCAAGTTGGAGTGAAAGAGTAACAAAAGAGATGTCTTGATGGGGACATTTCGAGGTTAGAGTAAAAGCTGGTGACAAGGAGAAGCTCAGGAAGCCATAAGAATGACCCCAACTAAGCAATAGTAGAGAGGGTGTCTGAACTGACTGTCGACTGTAAGCAGATTGGTGACTTCTCTAACTGTTGTGAGAGTTACTCTCTCCAGTAACTTCTGGAAGCAGAGGCAGAGATCCACAGACAAGCACTGCATGGAAGAAAGTGAGGAAGGATTGTACGACCCAGGTGTGTCATCATGGGAGAACCTACACCTATAGCAGGCCTGAATTCATGAGAGTTCATCAATTCTGGACTAACAGGGAGCCAGCATGGCACTGATGTTAGGATCTCTACATCTGTGTGACATTTTTTTTTTTTTTGGTTTGGTCTCATAGTAAGGCTTCTAACTTACTACGGGAGGAGGAACTCTTCCTGGCACTTAGTTGGCTTTTGATAACATGTTCTCCAAATTGTATTTCCTTGTGCTGACTGGACATGAGTACAGGAGCTCAGTCCTTCCTCAACTTGATGCACCATGCATTTTGCAAGCCCATGCAGATGAAGGAGAAGTGGATAGGGACAGGGGTAGACAAAAAAGGAGGTGGGATGGTAGGAGAAAAGGGAAGAGAAACTTGTTTGTATGTAGAATAAATGAAAAATGTTATTTAACTAGAAAATATTTCTGAATATAGACATACCAAGACTTAATTAAAAGTCAAACTAATAATGAATCAAGGTATTACTTGTTGTGCTTGTCTCTGCTGTATCATACTTCAATTTAGCCTTATGTGCTTGTTAGTTTTATGCAAATGACACAAGTTACACTCATTTTGGAAGAGAGAACCTTAATTGAGAAAACGCCTTTACTATATTGGTCTGTGGGAAAGCCTGTGATGCATTTTCTTGATTGATGCTTGATGTATGAGGGACAGTTCATTCTGGTCAGTGCTACTCCTAGTGATACTGGGTGCTCTAAGAAAACAGATGACTGGGTGGTAGTGGTGCATCCATTTAATCTCAGCACTTTCAAGGAAGAGGCAAGTGGATCCTTGTGAGTTTCATGGCAGTCTGGTCTACATAGTTATTTCCAGGACAATCAGAGCTACATAGTAAAGCTCTGTCTTAAAAAAACAAAGCAAAACAACAACAACAAAAAAAAACACTACAAAAGAAGAAGAGAAGGAGGAGGAGAAAGAAGAGGAGGAGGAGGAGGAAGAGGGAATAAGCAAATCAGGTGAACAAGTCATGAGAAGAAAGCCAGTAAGTAGCACTCGTCCAAGGCTTCAACAATCATCTCCTGCTTCCAAGTTCTTGATTGAGTTCCTGCACTAGTTTCCTCAAGGACAGTGCTGTGGAATTGTAAACTGAAGCAAAACTTTCCCTCCCAAACTGCTTATGGTCATGATATGTTTTTCACAGCAATAAAAATGTAACTAAAATGCCTATGTTTTAGACGTATAACACTAATTCTTCATACTATACATGCTATCAAGCTACCCAGTGCCAGTTACAAATTAGCATTGCCTGTAACTCCTTGGTTCAGATTTGAAATTATTTGTTATAAACTATAGCCTTTTTATAGTACATATAAAAATTTCAGTATGAATAACAATGACATTTAATATTTTCCTATCACCATTCCTTTGCAGGTATCAAATTAATAATTCATTGAATTTTATAAACTAGCATATCTATCTAGTTAAAATGCAAAATTACTTTTATCTTTAGTAAAATTAGTTTATGGCAACTCCTTTATATACCCATTTATTTTTGACATATAAAAGTTTGTAGAGTGGTGAGACATTAGACCTGGGAAAAGGATAAGAAACCCTGACAAGATGACTCAGCAGGACAAAACATTTTATGCACAAGCCTGGCAACCTAAGCATTGTTACTAAAGTTAGTGTTTGAAAAGAAAAGATAGACGCAATGTCTCCTGTGTGTCATTCCAGAATTCCTAGATGGAAAAGACAGGGGAATCACCTGGAAGGTCATGGGCCAGATAGCATGAAAGAAACACAAGAGATCCTTTATGAACAAGGTGAAAGGTGATAATTGCCATCCCAAAATTGTTCTTTAATCTCCAAACATGCACGAGGAGACACACACACACACACACACACACACACTCAAACACACCTAATTTTTAAAATTTAAACAGAAAGCTTGTCAGCACTTAGTGCTTATTCCACCTGCAGAGAAAGACTTGCTCATCTGTGTGGTAATGCTGCCACGGAGGACGAGTTCATAGCAAGCCTACACAGATAAATTTGTCCTTTTCTACTTGTCAACTAGATGGGCCTTATTGATTCCTGGGACAATTAAGTTGTGTGCAGGAAAATAGAGCTGATTTCCACCAACTCAATCTACACAGGCTTCTTCACTATAAATCAGAGAGCATCACCTAGTTCTGTTTTCGAGGAGTGAAATATTTTGTCTCCTTTTCTCTAGTATCCCCAGGTCTTTCACCCACTGTCCTACAGGATGAGCTATTCCCACTGATGCTTAGGAAGAGTCCATGATACACACTGGGCTATGCTTCAGAAGGCAGGTTTATTCCTCTGTAAATGAAAAATCCCACTTTCCTACTATTGCAGTTTTTTTTTTCAGGCTGTGGTATATCCTGCCCCAGAGCAGATTTTTCATCTTATATCTTTTCTTTTAAGAAAAGTTGTGTATAAGTGGATGGAATTTTCTCTTATCATAATATATCAACTTGTTCTTTAAGAAGAAATATAGAGAATAGATTATATAATCATAATGCTTAATGGTTTGATAATTTTTAATACATGTACCTGATACTACAACAGTGAGATTTCATCTTTTTATCCCAAAGAGCAAATTAGTTCTTTTATAACTATTTTTTAAGATTTATTTATGTTTATGATATATGTGTGTATATGCCACAGGCTTGCAGGTGCCCATGGTATATCAAAGTACCACAGAGTTGCGTTCTCAGGTTCTTGTGAGAAAACCCACATACGCTGAGAACTGAGCTGATATCCTCAAATAGAGCAGTAAGTGCTCTTAACTACTAAGTCATCTCCCCAGTTCCAATATTATAACTTGTAAGTATAAAAAAACTCAGTTGTAAATAAATAAATGATAAATGAATTCAAATTGAAAGCACCTCATGAGATTATTTTGAACTTGCCAAATTGTTTCTGTATTTTTGCAAACTCTTTGGTTTTTAGAAAATACCCTAAAGAAGTAAGTACCCTAAGCTCCTTAATGTAAAACGTACTATTATATTTATACTTTTACTTTAGCTGCAAACATGTATCAGTTGTGAGTAGAGAGACAGACTGACAGACATATTTTTCCCTTGACACAATCTAATATAGCCTAAGCTTGCATGAACGGAACTTACTATATGTATAACAAGGGCACAGGTGAATCTCCTGGTCTTCATCCACCCAAGTACTGACATTAGAGGAATACACTACCAAACTCATATTGTCCTCATATTTTTACTCCTTAGAAATATTTAGTGCTATTAATGTTATTATTATCTTAGTCAATACTTATTACAATCAATCAATTAAAGATCATTACAATGTAAATTTAGAGATTGGGAAAGAATCTGTGGTCACAAACACTATGTTAGTTATCTAGGCCTTCAAATAGTCACTTGCCCCAAAATCAATATCATGCCATAAGAACACTATCATCTATCTCAACACTTGGCTTTGGCAGTTGTATGAGCTCAGCTATACGTTCACTTGTACTTTTACAGTAATTTCAATCATATATTGCAAAAAGCTATGACTATGCCTAAGACTTTTACACTTACATGTTAGGTGAAAGAACTGAAAAAAAACTCAATTAGCTAAAGACTGAATCAGTTGGCAACTAGGATACTTCTTTAGCACAGAAGCTTTGGGGAAGTAACATGTCCCACATGGGGCTCATGACTCCCGACACACATGCATTAGGTACTTGGTTAGGACACTTATCAACATTAGTGATTCAGTCACTAAAGTTATCATTTTGCATGCATCTTATTTGTTCCCTGGAAGTGAGTTACTAAGGCCACCACAATTCAAAAGATATAAGCTAGTTGTTATCGGTAATTTTCAGAAAAAAAAAAAAAACACTAAACAAAGAGATCTCTTTCCGGAGGGAAAAAGAGGATATAGTATAAAAGTGGTATGACAAAAGGGATAGTTGTTGAGTATACTTTTGAACAACCACTAGTCTAAAATGTTTTACATTGGGATAAATTTTTGTATGTTGATATAAATTTAAGTGTTTTTTTGTTAGAATATACTCTGTATATATTTCTCTTTTTGTTTAAGATAGTGTACCTATGCAGCTCATTTGAAAATATAAGGTAAAGTTCAAGCCCTTAAAAACTATTGTTATAAACTGTTTAGGATAATTAAGAAATGTAACTTAGTAGTTACTCATCTATAAATATAAAACTTGTAGTCATATTAGGTATATTTTCAAAGTTGAACAGATATATTTTTAAGTAGATAGGTGGTCTTCAAATACTTAAACGACCTAAAAAATATGGTATTTAAAATGTTTTAATAGCAGAAGACTTTTCATGACAGTGAGCTACAGCTACACTTTGCAGCATCAATTTACTTAAAACAAAGAATTATTGGCATCAAAGGACCTCAATATGGAGTATGCCTTTTTTGTGACCAAAGCTAGTAATTTGCCTTAATTGCTGACAGTATACTGTCCAAAATGGGAAATAAGGACCTAAAAAAGTGACAGCTGAACTTTGCCATAGCAGGGTAGGACACTCCTTCAAATTACTGCTTCACAGAAAAATCTTTCAAATTTCTGGGCATATAGGCTTAATATGGATGCCCCAAAATTGCAGAGGAAACTTGAGTGACTGTCTAGGCAGCCAGTTGTTTCTGTTATTTCCTATAGCTTTGGAAGTTGTTTACTTACATTTTACTAATAATATTACATCTTTTTGATGTCTTTGATGAAATTGAAGATGTAATAGTCATAGTTACAGTTTTTCTTATTTATAATTGAAGGTAAATTGGATACAGAATTATGGACTCACTATGATAGGCGGAATAAAGGAATATTTTCTCTAAAATAGTCAAATACAAATGGTCTGAACATTATAATTATAATTCTTATCTGATAATTATTCTTACTGTATGAACTTTCACTGTGTTAAACTTAATCCTTTCCTTTTTATTTAGACAAAAGAGGGAGATGTTGTAGAATAATCTTTTTGTACTCTGTGAAGATGTGTTGTTGTTAAAGTGCCTTCTGATTGGTTTAATAAAGAGCTAAAAAAACAATTAACTAGACAGGAGGTATAGGCAGGATAGCCAAACAGAGAGAACTTTGGTAAAAAGAAGATTCGGGGTGCTGGCAGACACAGAGGAAGCAAGAAATGCTGGAGGACAGGTAAAAGCCATGAGCCATGTGATAACATGTTGATTGATTGTAAGAGCTGATAGTAACAAGCCTGAAGCTATTAGCTGAGCTTTTATAATTAAAATATGTCTCCATGTCATTATTGCAGAGTCAGGTGTACTGAAAAAAAGTCTGATTACAGTCAACAGAGATTTTTAATGTGTATAAGAAAATGAAAACAGAAATAAAAATGATTGACACAACTCAAGAAACAAAATAAAAGAGGTTATTCATTTTTGGTAGTGGAAAGTAATTAATACCTGATAAGTATATACTCTTGCCAATTACCTGATATATGATATCTCATTTAACTTATAATTTAAAAACAAATTGAATTTTTTCAACTAATCTATTCAGGAACATTTTTAAACAACGGAATAGAACTGTTCATCTTAATACATGAAAATGGAGATTTGATAATTATTCATGCCTATAGATTATTAACAGAAAAATTGCAGATAGTTGAAAACATTGAGGTTTTCTAAGTATAAAGAAGTTCACTCAGGAAATGGGATTTAAATGGTTTTGTAAAGCTTCACATTCACCAGGTAAATTAATGTTCCTCTCTGCATTTTCCATCAGGGTGTTACAGAAAACATTGTCACTAGAGATTTAGATGGCATAGTTGAAATAGATGCCATATTGGGTTTTATTCTTTAGCTACAGTATGACCAGGTACGTATGTCTTCAAACATGTGATGACTCACCCATTGATTTTCCTTTCTTGGTGTGAAGCTCTAGCCACGACCACAATTGTACTATCATTCCTGGTTTTGACTTCAGTGACTTCTGCTTCTGGGCTAGAAGTTAATTTATCTTTGATAAACAACATCATTTTCTCCCACAGAACCAATTCAGGCAATAAGAATAAACTACAGTTTCAAGACAGGTTCAAAGGCCTCACATTGTCCTTGAGTTTCTTATTTTATATCTACTTTATCTTTACTTTATCTTCCTAAGACAACAGCAATTTTCTTATCTACCCCTACAACACATCAAAATCCTACATATCTTTACAGTGCAACTTTTCTGATTATATCCTAATTTATGATTCGAGTGATAAAAGTCTATCACTATCAGTTAAGGGAAGCGTAGCAATAAGCAATCATGGTGGATAGAGCAAAAAACTGAAGGCTTGCATCTTCAACAGCAAGCAGGAATCACAGAATCAACTTGTAAAAGCATATGGCTTTCAAACCTCAAAGTCATCCACCATTTTGTACTTCCTCTAGAAAGGACACATCATCTAAAGCTATCCAAAGAGTATCCACAACTGTCAACTAACTATTCAAACACCAGAGTCTATGGCAGACGTTGTCATTTTATCTACCATACATCTTGGGATTGGGAAAGATCCAAAGAGACAGCATCTTAAGGTGATTTTTTATTTCTGTACTTGTTTTGGGTTTTCTATTGAATTTTGATCATATCACCTCTAAATACCTGTAATCAAATGATTATAGAAAGCAAGCTCTGAGTGACTAATTTGTATTGTAATCAAATATTTTAGCCAAATTAATATGAGCAATGAACTTGTTTGACTCAACTTAATTGCTTTGAAATATGAAGAAGGGATGAAATAGTAAAGTTGTCAGTATCTACCCTAAGAAGAAGAAACAAATATAACTGATTTGTGGTGATGGAAGTCATTGAATTTTAATGAAAAATGAATCAACAAAGTCAGAAAAGTTCTTAGTACTGAAGTTTAGACATTAATTGAGAAGAAATAAGACTGTCACATTTACATGGACATATCTTCATGAGAATGGAAATTGTGAACTTCCAAATTCTCTGCAGGTTTCTCTGACATGATAGGCCACTTCTTGAAGAAACGAGTAGTCAGGAAAAGACTGATAATGCCATTTAGAATTGGTTCTATTGGTTCCCACCAATTCTTTATTTACCCCTCCATGTTTATAAATCTGAAATTGCTCATGTCTGCTTTAAGACCCCAGAGAAGCAGAGCATAACTACAAATAGGTGGGATGGGTAATCACTGACTTCCAACAGTAATAGACATGGAAACCAAGATTGTTATTTGCTTTTATGGAATATGAAACAGGTGATAGTACACAGTGATGGATATCAGGAATGTCTACAAAATGTGTTATGTTGGTATCCATGATGAATAGGCCTTCCTTATTTTGGTATGAATGAAAGGTGTCTTTTCCTTCCCAATACCCTATTTATTTTTCATGATATAAAGATATCATCTCTAAATTATCTCGTGTGTTTAAGTGTCAGAATCATGTAGAAGAGCAACAACAACCACCCCAAAACTAAAAATAAAAGAAACATTTATATCATTTTTAGATGGGATATTATCATTTGCTCAATGGGCAGTCTTCTAAAGTTACTCAGTAACAAGATTGGAAACTTGGTGACAAAAAAGGGATGAGGTGCTGTATCAAGGAAGTTTGCCAGAATTTTGTTCTTCCTTTGTTGTGTTTTATGTTTATTATTTGTTATGTTTCCAGTTTCGTTAAGAAACAAAGATATTTTTCAGTCAAGTTGTGAGTTACATTTTTTATATTGATTTTTTTGAGATATACATTTTTATGCTTTCTTCCCTATTTCTCCTGTCCCCTTCAATCCTCTCCTGTGGTCCCCATTCTCCCAATTTACTCAGGAGATCTTCTCTTTTTCTACTTCCCATGCATATTAATTCCATGTTTGTCTTTCTTAGGGTCCTCATTGTTTTCTAAGTTTTCTGGGACTGTGATGTGTAGGCTGGCTTTCATTGCTTTATCTCTAAAAATCACTTATGGGTGAGTACATATGATATTTGAAATAGCATTTTAAAACTTAAACACACACATGTACATTTATATGATTGGAAGGCTGGGCATATTACACTCAGCTGATTGATACTCAACTCAAAATTATCTTTTGTTTTTATGAATTTTCACTTTCTATTGTAAAGTTTTTTGCTGCCAAGTCATACAACTCCAATTTGACCTACAGAACTCACATGGTTGGAGAGCGACCTCTTTCAAGTTGTCCTCTAACCTCTATATACCTGCAAGGTATTATAGTCGTAGCCACTCCATATTTATTTAATTAATTAATTAGTTAATAAACAAACAAATAAAATGTGATGATAAGACTTGTTTTAAAATCAATAACTAATCACACTACTCAAATTCTTATTTTAAAATTTTATAACAAGAAGGTAGTTCAGTTTTTATGAATACAACTGAAGGCATACATCTTAAATATGAAATTTACTACAGGCACAGATTGGCAGGATTTGACTTTAGTTTTAGCCCCCGAAAATCTCTGGTTGGAGAATTGTGAGTTCAAGATCAGGCTAGATTCCTCAGGAAGCCCTTGTCTCAAAATAAAACAAAATACAGTAAGTGCTCAATAAAATTATTACAAATAATAGGTGTCATCATTTGATGAATCACTAACATTTCTTAGTTTCTCTTATGCATTCACTTTTTACAAACAAAATTATCAGAAACAGTAAATATTGTTTTATACTGCAATTGCTTTTATTAAGTGATAAACATAAATATCTATAAAATACTAATACATTATATAGCCAAGGGTCTTTTGATTTCAAGGGAATAATGTAATACCTGTTGTGTTTGATAACTCAAAACCTTTTGAATATTTTGCCTATACTAAATGCAGATTCTCAGTTTATATGATGCCAGGCAATGTCAATGAACAAAAAATATGTTAATTCTCTCTCCTCCAACTGCTTTGCATCCTCACTTTCTCTGCTGTGATGTGTTGTTACTGGTCATATTTGATATAGTGATACCATACCTTTTTTATGTCAAGACTTTGCTTCAAACACACAATTGCCAGTTTGACCTGAAAAAGCTGGAGAGAAGGTATTTTAAGCATTCAGTTAGCATACTTCCAAAAAGAAAAAGCACTATTTCTAATGAGCATTTGAGAGTGCAGTGGATTGCAGAAACTATTTTCTAAAATCTGTCACAAATGATGTACTTTTATTAGTTTTAATGGCCCTCAGCTACAGGCATGGAATATAAGTGAAAATTAAGATATTTTTCATGAGATGAAAATATATTCAATCAGGGTATGTTTCCCTCCCCACCTCTTCCTATTTACTCATTTATTTTATTTTATTTATTTGCTTATTTATTTGTTTAGTTAGCTTTTTGGCAGATGGTTCTGGCTAAAAGGAAATCACAGTGAAAGATGAGAACACAGGAGTTCTTCCATGAAAACAAAGCATTGTTTGTGTCGGAAGCCTCTTTGTTAACTCTACATAAACTGGTTAGTTTGCCCAGCTCATAGAAGCATGATAGAGGAAGTTGCCAATATGGCAAGTTGCAGTTGTATCTTGGGAAAGGATAAGAAATAAATATTTATATTTATAACCTAAGCTTATAACCCTCTGTGCAAGTAACAAAGGAGACAACCATGATATCTAACTGTAGCTTCTAATCTACTATTTCTATTTTTTTATGGCTTCTGTTTTTCTCTACCTTGCAATTTGCATTTAGAAATTTGTTATTCTGGGATGAAGTAAGGTTATTAGGGACACTAGAATTCCTCCTGCCTCTGCTACTCATTTCTTAATGAGTAATAGCATTTTAATTCCCTTCATCACTCTTTACTCCTGCTCAAAGCCTTGGACTTTGAAATCGACACATCAGATAAAAACAAAATAATCAAATACCTTGCTTTTATATAGATTACAATGAATTTGAGAAGGCAGCAAGTAAACAAAAAGTTTTTCTTAAAATAAAACTGTACTACACAATATAAGGTAACAATTACTATGCTAATTATTGGGACAACTGTAGCAAAGTATCACAGCTTGTATGGCTTTAACAAGAAAAATTCACTTTCTCAGTATCCTACATTCTGAATCTCTGACATCAAAGAATGAACAGGATAGGCAATTTTTAGGGCACCTCACTCTCGGGCATATAAATAGCACCTTCTTCCTCCATTGTTCTCCCTCTGCAGTCCCTGTATCCTCTTGATAAAGACATTGGTCATAGTAAAATTGAGTCTTCCCTACTCCATTTTAACTTAGTTATTTAATTGCACCATTTCCAAATGATATCACATTCTAGATATTGAGAGTCAGGATTTTAATATGTGAATTTGGGAAGCACAATTCAGTTCATAATTGTATAAGGAAAAAATCTATAAGTAAAACAGGGTATGTTGGCGTGTGCTCAGTATTAATGGGACAGTGAAGTGAAATGGTAACTTTGGTACAAACAATGAAAGAGCGCAGGGAGATGGCACTGTGGGTATCTGGTAAGAGAGTGACTCACCAGAGAGAACAGTCAGTCTGAAGAGTCTGAAGGTTCTGGAATAACCAGGGATGTACAAGATCAAGTAGTGTGGCATACATATATATATATATATATATATATATATATATATATATATATATATATATATATATATATATATATATATATATATATATGTATTATATACATATATATATACATATATACGTATATATATATATAACAATGAGACAGTGTGTCCTGATTCATAAAAGTAACACCATGTAGTCCAGCACCTTGTGGATGAGAACAGGTAATTGGAATTAGGTCTTTGTCCTACAGGAACTGGAGAGTTGTTGGAAAATCTTAGTTTCTACAGGAGTTAACTCTGTTGGCTGATTTGAAAATAAGCCATAAGTCACTTTTTCTCAGTTGAGGGACCACTGACACTTTGAGTCTAGAAATTACTTATTTTGGAGACTGGATTATACATTATGTAAATTTAGTAGCATTTCTGATTTCTACCCTGGATTTCTACCTGGACTCCCCTGTTTGTCATTTATAGCAATCAAAAATGTGTCTCAACACTGCTATTCCCCTGCAAGAACATGCAGTATCCTCTGTATTAGGAAAAGAAGAGGAAAAGAGGAAAAAAGTCATGAATGTAATAGTTCTACTATGGAATCGTTCTGGATATTTGAAGGTTGAATCAATTAACTGTGAAGGTTCACAATGAACATGGCATGTGACAGATGATTTAAAATGACTCTGTGTATTTTGTTCTGAACAAAAATTAAAAATAAGTACAAAAGAAGAAGAAAGAAAAGAACAGAATTAAATTGATTTTCTACTAAGAAAAGGAAGGTTGTATATAGGGATGGTTTCATAGGTTGCTGCAGGAGGACCTTCCTCTCCTTCAGCCAATAACTATTGAAATACCAGCCCACTGGGTCGTTGTCTATTTATCTTTTAAAAAGAGCGGTAAGCCTCGGCCCGCTGTCTTGGTTCCGGCACTTGGTTCCTGCTCGGGGACTAGGCTCCTTTCCTGATGGCTAGTGTTTTGTGAATTTTACCCCTCTAAATAAATATCCCCTTAAATCATAACTGGTGTGGGATTGATTTGAGCATAAATTGGGAAGAGCCTTCATAATAACTAACAAAGAAGAAGAGTGTATAAATGGTATAGTGTGATAGTTATAAAAAGTTGCTTCTCCTTATGAAGTAGGAAGCAAGAGCATCATCAATTAAGATGAGGCAGGAAGTATTGGAGGCATTATCTAACATAAAAAATTACAATTTATTCCTTGGAGTATGTGTTTGGTACAATGTACAATGTGTTTTGTATCACTGTGTTCTAAAAGCATGGATCCAACAATCTTCATAATACATCTTGATTTGTTCTTTGATTGGCATAGCTGTGCATGTCAAAGAACACTTACTGACTATGCAATAGCCAATATTCTTTAGATTCTCTTACTTTCCATTGTTTTTAGCCAGAGAGACTCATTTTTTTTTAATTTACAAACAAAATAGTTAATGTTTTTTTTTTCTGGAAATAAACTTCTTTTTAAAGATCTGAACCCCATTTTTTGTTTTGAGATCTTGTTTTCATAATTAAAAACACAATATCTTAAGAGAAGTCTTCAGGTTTGGAAGATTTGTGTTGATTTTAGAAATTCCTGACTTACCTTAAAAATCTGACTAACCTTTACTAGAATCATAATCCTACTAGCGTCTATTTATCTCTCTCAGAAAATCTCATTACTGCTGATAATCAACAATAACTCAGTCTATAAGATACTTCTGGTAATGCTCTTTCATCTTACGTGTACAATGTCACATGAGGTTGCTGAACATGAGGTGGCTGAACATGAGGTTGCTGAACATGAGGTTGACTTGATATAAATTCTGTTGTTTAAACTCCTTCAGACAACAGCCATTAAGATACCAGCTCACTTTGGGCATGGTCTCATATATTATAAATGCAGACAAAAAGTGTGTGCAGGCCTCTTAGATGCTGGATTCAGTTCTAGTTTACAGGTCATGCAGATCTCTATTCTTTCTATGAGTTTGTCCCCTGATAAATAAACCTTTGTTATACTCCATTTTGGACTGTTGTGGAACTCTTTTGTACACCAACAAATTTGCACCCAAGTGACCAGAGTCTATGCCATTAATAGACCCTGCCCAGATCCCCATCTGCAAACTTCTCCCACCACACACAGCTAAACTACCTCTCTACAAATGAACAACTCCTCTGGGGCACAGATGTGCACTGTTTAACTGGCTCTCAGCATGGTTGACTTGGCAAGTTTCCACCTCCACTGTGTGGCTTGGTCCCAAACACTAAGCGGTTGACTTACTGCCGCCAGCAAGTTTTGCCAAAACTGATCCACAAATTCTATAATTTCCGCCATGCCTGCTCTGGTGCTGGGGCAACTAGGTGTTCCATTCCCAGTTTGGATCCAAGAATGCCTGGCTTGAGCTCTGGTCAGTAACCTCGAGTCTCATGGCTACCTGAATGTTCCTTGTTCCTTGATATTCTGCTTTACTCAAGCCTTCTGCATATACAGATGTGCTGCTTTTAAGTAATTAACTAAATTTGATAGTAATTAAGTTTCAGGTAATCCAGGTAGTGACCTAGTACCTGTTTTATTGCCACAATTGTGACACCTGCTGGCCAATCAAGGTTATGATGCCTACAAAATTTTCTGAGAAACATAATGAAGGTAAGTTTATTTGGTCAATAAATAAACTAGAAAATTGGAAACCAACTCCAAGATGTCAGGTAATACCGCTATCCAGTAATTTAACAGAATTTTTTTTGGTTTTTACTATGGATGAAATTCTGCAAGAGCAATATGAGCTACTTATTTTTGTGATCATGGCAACTATTAACTTTGTACTGCATGTTATATCCTTAAAGAAATGGTTTGACAACAGAGTCAGGACTGCAAAACTTTTAGGAAGAATAAAGTCTCTAGCTGAAAGGATTCATACTATTGGAAATAATAATCTTAATTTTGACAGGCAAAATTCAATCCATGTCAATGGACTATCAAACCTTAGAAAAGGATACTGAGAAATTATCTGAAAGGATTGGTACTGTTAAAATTGACAATCAAAATCTGTTAAAAAGTTATCATAAGCTAGTAAATATAGCATCCATCCAAAAAGGCAATCTACACACTATCAAAATAATATCTAAGGACATGAAGATGTGATTAATGGAAAAATTTAAAACCTTAGTGTAGTGATGAGTCAATCAGGCCTGCTTTTTGGCCTGCCCGGATCCCACATGGCTAGCTTTACACCCGAAATAACAACATACACATTGTATTCATTTAAACACTGCCTAGCTCATTAGTTCCAGTCTCTTATTGGCTAATTCTCTCATCTTGACTAACCCATTTCTAATAATCTGTGTAGCAACATGAGGTGGTGGTTTACTGGGAAAGATGCAGCATGTCTGACCTGGTGGCTGGCTCCATGGTGTCTGCCTCATTTCCCTACTTCCCAGCATTCTGTTCTGTCTAGTCCACCTATCTAAATCCTGCCCTATCAAAAAGCCAAGGCAGTTTCTTTATTAACCAATGAGGGTAACACATAGACAAATGACCCTCCTACATTACCTTAGAATCACATGTGCAGAACGGGAACCAGAAAATAATTGAATTGATTAAATCATTACAAATATTCACAGGTCAAGAGATTTAGGCTATACTAAAGATAATGGTAAAATGATTTGAATTGATTAAGGTCAAAAGTGGTCCAGTCATTCCTATTCACTGTGTGGGACACACCTCCCCAGGAAAATTAGAAATAAACTGGCTAATTTAATTGACAAGACTTTATTATTATCCAATGTCACTCTGCTACTGTTGTCCCTTTCTCATTAGTGTTAAGAAAATCTAAGGATAATAAAGCATTATGTAATCTATTTCTGGGGGTATTTTTGAACCCTTTCTGTTTGTTTAACATATCCTTTATAGTTTGATTTGATCTTTCTATAACTACCTGACTTTTAAAATTGTGTGGTACACCTATAATATACTTATTATAATAAGGAAAAAACATTTCATATTCTTAGAGACATATGCTGGACCATTATCTGTCTTTATTTGTGCAGGTATAACTCTGATGGCCATAACTTCTAAAAATGTGTGATTACTGAGTCAGTCTTTTCTGAGCATAAAGCAGTTGCCCACTGGAAACCTGAATAAGTGTCATTGGTGTGGTGTACACATTTTAATTGTCCAAATTCTGCGAAGTGGAACACATTTGCCAGAATTCATTGCTGTGAGTACCGTTTGAGTGAGTGCCTGTAGGTAGCAGTGTTTGGTTATAGAAAGATCTAGTAGGGCATCTCATCGTAATCTCCTTATCTTATAGCCATGTTGCCTTTGCTATTGACATGATTTTTTTTTAGGAAACTCTGAGGCCTGTGACACATTTCCAATCAACAACTGATCAATTTCTGCATTACCTTGTGCTAGAGAAGGTGGAAAACTCATATGGAATCAGATATGTGATATGTATATAGGACCAAGCAAAAAAGTTACTAAAAATTTCAATATTATTGTAATCTGTTATACTGATTTACTAATTAGCTGTTATGACATCTGGTAACTTTTTTAGGTGTAGTAATCTTTATTGTCCAGCAGATGTTGTGGTTGCAGAGTTGCGGTGGCTACAGGAACAGTCTTGAGGTGCTTTAGTTTCTGAGCTGTTTTAGTTACCCACCTTGGTACTGGTTAAATACTGAGAAATATACTTTGCTTGACAAACTAACAGCAATTAAATCACTTCCTGCATGGAGCAAGAAAAGCAGAACTCACAGGCAGGGAGCAGAAACCGGAAGCTGCACAAGTTGCCATGCCATAAGGAACCATGCCAGGAACCATGCCAGGGAATGTGGCAGTCATAAATATGCTTGGGAAATTTCCATGTTGCCACATGCAGTAAGCTCTGCTGTGTGTGTGTGGGGGGGGGGTCTACAAAAGCCTGCTTAGGTAAAAGCAAGCCAACTGGGCAGGTTTGGAAGACTGTTTGGGCTATGAACTGGCTAGGCCTGCAGGCCCTCCACCTGGTAGGTCTGGTGTCCGAATCCACGTGGGCACCAGATGAAGAAGGATAGTTAAAAGAAACCCCACACTAGCTCAGAATTGAGAAATAGCTGGTTATTTATTTCGGGGTAAACTCACAAATCAGAATCCTCTGCTGGAACGTAGATCAGAAACTACATTGTTACCAGGAGAAGTTTGAGTGTAATGTAAAACCAAAAAGAGGGATATGTAAGGGATGAGGATATGGCTCAATTGATGAAGTGGTTCAAAGCTGTGAGAAGAGAAAAATGAGGAGGAGGAGGAGATAACTAGAGAATTTGAGGGGAGATCTTCCATGACTTCTTTTAATTTCTTAAAATTCCTGTGGAGTGTGACTCTTTAGGAACCCTGTAATTTGCCATTCCCAGTGTATCTGGGCTATCCAAGTGACAAGGCACTGCCAACGAGATTTTAGTAGATATGTCATTTGTAATTTTGATCAGTAAACTTAAGGAGCAACTATGTCTTTCTTTATTGATTCTTTTCTTTCCAAGCTGTAAGAATTGGAGGTTTCTGAGGTACAAAAGCAAAATGAGACAGATCCTGGAATCAACACAGAAAAGAACACTAATATAAAAATAACTGTGCTAGACTACTAGGTAAGAATAACATGAGTTTATAGTTTACAAAGCCACTAAAAAGCTACACTTTGCTTGTTAAAGTACCCGGGAAAACTCCATTGCAAAAGTCTTCATGTGGTTGACTCTCTCTCTCTTTATCTCTCTCTCTCTCTCTTTATCCCTCTCTCATATATATACACATATATGATTCTGCCTAAAAGCCAGACTTTTCACAGAAGTCATTGTTAAAACTACTAAACTACAGAAGATCTTATGCCTCTATTTATTTAATGGTTACTGGCATTTTCCCTGAATGTAGATCTGTGTGAGGGTGCCAGATGCCCTGGAACTTAAATTCAGTTGTGAGCTTCCATATGGGTGCTGGGAATTGATCTTCTCTGAAAGGGCAGTCAGTGCTCTTACCCACTAAACATTCTACAAAAAGAAAATGCTTTTAATTTTTTATTTATTTATTTTTAGTTTATGAAACAGGATTGTTCTGTGTATCCTTGGCTGTCTTGAAATTAGCTCTGTAGAATAAGCTGGTCTCAGACTCAGAGATCTGCCTGTCACTGCCTCCTAACTGCTGGAATTAAGGCATGTACAACTACTGCCTCATATGTCTCTGAAACTGCACTTTTTAAATCAATATTTCTGAATTTTTAAAATATAATTTGAGTTTTCTTTTGTCATTTGTTTTTGCTTGTATACATGCATGATGGAGGAAGGTCATTGGTTAAGTAATAAAGAAACTGCTTGGCCTCATAGGTTAAAACATAGGTGGGAGGAGTAAACAGAACAGAATGCTGGGAGGAAGAGGAAGTGAGCTCAGAGGCCATGCTCTCCTCTCCCAGGCAGATGCCATGAAGCAAACTGCCAGGTCAGACATGCTCAATCTTTCTCGGTAAGATTGATGCTACACAGATTATTAGAGATGGGTTGATCGGGATATGAGTATTAGCCTGTAAGGGCTAGAGTTAATGGGCCAAGCAGTGTTTAAAAGAATACAATTTGTGTGTTGTTATTTCAGGTAAAGCTAGCCGGTGGCGGGAGCTGGGTGGCGGAATGCAGCCCCGCAGCTCCCTCAACACATGCATAGCCTCTCTTTAATGCCATACATTATGACACTATTCCCTAGACGAAATGAACAAGGATCTAGATGAAAAACTAAGGACAGACCTAAGGATAGATACTGCCAAAGTCCAACATGGTGAAGCAATGAGTCTTATTGGGGCTACTTATAGAAACACAGTGACTCAAAGACAAATGTGTCACCATGCTCTTCAGCGTGAGTGACAGAGTACAAAAGCTGGAATCCTGGAACTCACTATTCATTTGCAGACATTTTATTGAGTTCCTTTGATCTGAATCTTTTCCAGGCTGATATGCTCATCTTTGTTTACTTCATGTGTCTTAACTAGTCTCTTCTTTCAGTCAGATCATCTGATCTTAGAGTGTCCCTCAACAGTACTAACACTCTGCGTGTGTGTGTGTGAGAGAGAGAGAGAGAGCAAGAGAGAGACAGAGACAGAAAGAGACAGAGAGAGTATATGTATGTGTGTTTGTGAGTATGTGTGTGCATGTGTCTGTGTTTGGGAAGGGAAAGGCCTGGTACACTAGTCAGTATCAGGGACCTTCTAAAGCTTTTGAGTTGTTTATTCTCTGATTTTACCAAGATTCCCCCAAGATGGAGATCATCCTGTTGTTTCATCTCCCTTTTAACATCCTGTGTCTTAATGAGATTCTCTCCAAAATGGAAGAATTTAATCTCAGAGGAAACTTCTACACAACACACGACTAGTAAAGAAGGTCTATGTTATTTGACAAGTTGTCTAATATGCAGTTGTAGCCCCTCATGCATGAAATATGGAACACAGAATGCATTCAGCAAGTATTTCTTGGAGAGAAACTGTATATTCTGTTTACACTCCAGATACATTCCAAAAGAAAATGAAGAGTTTTGTCCTATTTGTGTTAGTAAATATTCAGTGTATGTCATTTGGTAGCAACCTTTTCATTTTCATGCCTGAATTGACCATTTCATTTCTTTTCCTCTTCTCAAGTGCATTCACTCAATATCTTCATTGTAGAACTATAGCTGAAAATTAAGTCTGATATCAGCTAGCAGTATTGCACTGCTCACGGGAAATCTTAGAGTCAGTGAAGTGAAGAGACTTGCTGTGTAATGTTTGTAATTCATTGAGCACTTTACAGACATTGTTTTATTTAATAGATTATGTCCTGCTATGTAAGTACAATGTCGATATAAATATGCCAAGTTTACAAATGAGAAACATAAATTTCAGAGAGCTTTTAAGTATATTGTATGAATTTTCCCATGGAAATATTAACAAATGTCTGTTTATATTGGGTAGGGTACTAATGACACAGTGACAAAAAATTTTACCCAATGAATTTGCCAGGACTACTCATAGGATCATGTGTGGACTAAAAGGCAGCTGAATCTTCGAAAGACTAATGAAGCATGGGCGATGCCTCAGGAAAAAAATCACTGGGGTTACCTGCCTAACAAACCTAGAGAGAGCATCAATAAATAGTATTTCCTTTCCTAAGCAATTGCTAGAATTTCGATACCTTTTGGGAAGGGCTTGCTAATTTTGTAGCTTTGGGAGCTTTCTGATCCTTTTAAGTGTCTATAGTTTCTTGAGTTTTACATCCTCTCTTCTCCCTCAAGTACAGAAACTTTCAGTTCCTAGAAAACAGCTCTACTGGACACTGCACTCAGCTACTACACAGATACCAAACGTTCACTGTTCCAAGTCAAATGCTGAGTCTAAACCCAGTACCAACACATTTTGCTCTAAATTTTGCAGTCTGATTTTCAGCTATGCTACAGGGTTATTTTACTTTCCTGCTACTGCTTAATTTATTTATGCCATAAATATTTTTGCTTTTCCTGAATTTTTTCATTTGAAAATGATCTTTCTAAAAAAAACATACAAATTGTGAGAGTCACATAGTATATGTAAATTGCATTCATACTAGTATATGGACCAATTTCTTTAGGACATATTCCTCTAATTTTGCCCTATTTCCCCATCCTCACTGAAGTAACCATTCTTCTGATCTTTACTTTTATTTTTTTATATTTTCATAATTTTAAATTTTTATTTTATATACTAACCAAAGCTTTTCCTCTTTCCTCTCTTCCCATTCCCTCTTTCCCCTACTTTCTCCCCCACTCTACTCCTCTCCTCCTCCATTTCTACCCAGATGTAGTAAGGTCTCTCCCATGGGAATCACAAAGAATAGCACATTAAGCTGAGACTGGACCAAGCTCCTCCCTGCTACATCAAGCCTGAACAAGGCATTCCACCTTGGGGGAAAGGTACCAAGAGCCAGTGCATGCATCAGAAACAGGTCCTGCTCACTCCTAGGGGCCCCACAAAGGTCCAACCTATACAATTGTCACCCAGATGCAAAGGGACACCCATGCCACCTTCCTAGAAGTTTCTCCAGCATCTGTGAGCTCTCCACAAAATACAGATCCTAATTGATTTTTATTTTAAAGCTTCATATAAATCATGTAAATGAAATAAAACAAAATTATCTTTTTAATAGGTTCTTCCAGTTACCATACACTTAAGTTCATTCATATTCTTTCATGTAACCAACATGTAAGTTGGTTAAATGCCAAGCGCTAGTCAATCATCGGAATACAGAATGATCATTTTTGGTCCTTCTTTTATCAAGGAACATTTAGACAGCTCCCAGATTTGGACGCTAAGAAATAATATATGATGAAACCTTACATTCAGAATTGTTTGTTCATACATATTTTTCAGTCCTTTGGGTATATACCTGGGAATTTACATACATTATAACTATTTGTTTTAGTAAAATAATTTTGTAAAATAATATGTCAATTCTCACTTTCCTTTTCTCTGCCAGGCTCTCTCATACATTTCCCTTTGCTCGTTTTAAATGCACAATCTGATATTTCATTAACTGTTATTTTTAAACCATCCCCCACACAATATACACACAACTCCTAAATACATAATTATAATTTTTTTCTGCCTGTGAAATGTTTAGTATGTTTGTTTTCAGTTGCTATTGCATATCCATGGCTTGGAAAACAAAGGTGTAGCTTCACAGGGCTGATGGCCCTGTCTTAGACTTTATTTTCCTATGATTGTGCTTGGTCAGCAGGTTCTAGGGAAGGACCATGACTGGCAGCTCTCTTGTTACTGGAGGGTTACAGAATTTTTGGCATTTCTTAGCTCAGTTCTATTATTCTGTTACATATTCATACAAGCTTATTTTCTATATTTCTTCTAAACTCTTTTCTCTACATTCACTTTCAAAATGGTGGTGTTAGCTTGGAGGGTCTACCCCAAATCAATGTTTTACTACATCTGAAGCATTTCCTTATTTTGAGCTATGTTCTAATGTACTTGTAATTATCATTCCTCAAGTACAAACTAAAGGCAAAGTTCCTCCTCTAACTCTTATAAACATTTAGATTTTTCTTTTCTTTGCATTTTTTTCTGACCACAGGGCTCAAACAAAGGACTTTGTACATGCTAAATAAAAGCCCTGCCACTGGCATATATTCCCCTCATTCAAGATGGCTTTTAGTTTATTTTTAATTATTCTAGGCAAATAGAGGTATATTTCACCATGTTTAATTCTTTGCTGTTTTTGATTTGTCTATTCATTTTTCTTATGCTGAATTTTTGAATTTCCATGAAGGCTATAGTTTACTTTCCGTGTGACTTGTATGTTATGGATCCTGTCTGAAATTGCTCATTCCAAGTGCAGACTTTTCATTCTCAGTGGACTACATTGAAACTTAACATGTAGAAAAAGAGAATATATAACACAGTTAACATTTGTTAAAATACATTTTACCATTATTAAATGTTTACTACACATTTTAATGGTGCCAGAGATCCTTACTTGGCTCAGCTCAGCTGTTATCAAGACAGACTGTATTCAAGGTCCTAATAATCTCAAATCTCAACTGAGGGAGAAATTGCTTCTGCATTTAATTAAGTGCACAGTGGTGGGACTCAATTCTTTATTCAATATTTCACTAATGTCTCCTGTTCCTTGTCATATGGTATTCTGCCATGGCACCCCAAAATATAGAAGCTTGATTGGAGAAAAATAATAAATGCC
Source organism: Microtus obscurus (assembly GCA_963919715.1). Lineage (NCBI taxonomy): Eukaryota > Metazoa > Chordata > Mammalia > Rodentia > Cricetidae > Microtus > Microtus obscurus. The sequence goes on from CAWTZC010000490.1 coordinate 6,451,849, forward strand.
AAATGTAGCTGATATAGCCTTTTAAAATCACATAATAAAACTGTTGGGAAAGAGATACAACTTACTAGAATAGCATTTGATTGGTGTTCGCATGTTCCTAGGTACAAACCGCATTATCATCAAAAACAGTAGTAATCTATAATTTTAGTTTGTTTTATATTTTAAGGGAGTTATTAGAGTCTTTTAGATTTTACATGTAATCCTGTGAGCCCTAAAATTTTTGTTTGTGTGTACTGTTCCATTTCGACACATAATTTTGCCAAAATTGTGATTAAATTGCTTTAAATTATAGATAATTTGAAGAAATAACGCTTATATTTAAAACACGGATTCCTTTGTGCAATATGCATTGTACATTCCCACCATTTATTTAGGCATTATTCTATTTCTTTCAGTGTTATTTTTAAAAATTCAGTGTAAGTGGAGCTTTTAATTACATTCAACTCTAGGTAGTTTTAGTCATTTAATGCTATTGAAAATAGTATTTTTTAATATTTTACAACTTTTTAAATACTGTTTCCCATTATGTTTCAGTGGCTATTCTAAGACTAGCAAAATTCTTTAAGCTATCCCAGTATATTTAGAGTTAATATTGAATTATTTCAGAAAAAAATAGTCTTGAAACAGCATATATCTATGACACACCCCAATACTTAGAACCATTATCATATATATTAAATTTTAAAACTTTATTAAAAATGTTATAAGCATTGCCCTGGATAGTCATGCATTTTTCTTTCCTTGATTTATAAAAGATCCCTCCCTGTGATGCATTTTTTCTCATATTTACTGTTTCCATTAATCTTTTCCCCCTCCTTCTGATGATATCTAGTACTTGAGAGTCTGCTCTGAAACTCCTGGGCTCAGGGACCCTCTGGCCTTCAGAGCATCTGGGAAGACAGGTGGGCTCTGATGCATTCTCTTAATCTGCTCCCCAAAGAACTGAGCTTCTAGTCAGCAAGCTGTTGTTATTTGATTATCTGATGACAGACATGTCAGTTTTCTTTGCTTAAGAGTTTGCTTCATTTGACCTTCCCTTTTGTTTGTCCACAGATGTAAAATGTTGACCTGTTTTTATCATTCCATGAAATTTTATTATTTTAATGTTCTCAGACCTCAGTGTTTACGACCATCTTTGCTAAATCTTATCTGTGTTCCTTTACAGTAATGTACGTTTTTTTCCCCCTTTAGAGTGCCCAGGATTTTCTTTTCTTTAAATTTTGTTTATTTAATTTTTATTTATATCTTTACATTTGTTTATTTATTGAGGATGGTATGTGAACATGCTACAGCATATGTTTAGCAATCACAGGAAACTTGTGGGAGCTAATTCTATCTTTCCACCATTTGGATCCTGGGGATAGAACTCTGGTCATTAGGTTTGGTCGCTAGTCTTTATTCACTGAGAAATCTCACTAAACTTTCATCTTTTTTAAATTTTATTTTAACTTTTGAGTTTACTTTACATTTGTGTTTGATACAAAGCTTTTTCCTTTGAATTTGTACTTCTAGGCTTGACCCTGTCTGAGTACTTCAATCTCCCTAAATTGGGTGATCTTTTCTCTACTTTATTTCTCCTTATCATTTTCCTATGTTAGATTTCAGCTAGGCATACTTTGGATTTCTTTTTATAATGTTCTATGATTTTCTCAAAGTTACTTTTTGAAAAAAATTCCCATTATTTTAATTCATCTAAACCAGTTGATCTTCTTCACAATACTCTTCTTGGGGTGTATCCTGTTTCCAATGAAATATTGCCGTTAATTTTGGTTGATTATTTTGAACTGTATAATGTCTATGACTTAAAATTCACATTTTTGACATTAGAAATGATATGCACTTATTGATACAAAAATTTAGTTTCTTTAGATTTTGAAAAAATATTTTCAAGTTATTTGTTACATTGGTTTCATGTCTGGTGGGCCCCCAAGCAGACTTTCCTTGTTTTGTTATTTTTTATTTACTTCTATTTTTGTTGCTGTGGAGGACGATATTTAATAATAATAAGCAGAGAAAGCAAAAGAGGGACAAAAAGATCTCTGACTACACCAAGTTCAAGTTCATCTTCAGAGATTCTGAAATGAGTGTAGATTTTAAACAGAACGCAATTGTTGTGAAAAGCTGAGAAGATCATTGGAGTACGCTGCCTTACCCACTACTTTCTCAGCCCCAATTCTCTCCAGCAAGGACCTCAGGAAAGTCTAAGCTTTTCATGAGAAAAATTCTTTCACCTTGGGATGGGAGGAGGACTTTAACCACTTCCTCTCTCAAAAGGAAATACAGGGGAAATTATAATTTTGAAGGATGTATTGTTTAAATGGCCTAATACCTAAAAGGCATAAATGTCTGTTTTGAATATAACAATTCCTAACAGACAAGATGTTACATTCCTTGTTCTTTGTTTTATACCATAATATTGTGACAGAATATGCCCATGTCTGAAATAATACCACAAGTAGATTACAAGTAAAAATCAAGATTATAAGACATTCAGGTTAGTAGGCATAAGAAACATTTCTGCATTCCATCTTGACTTTTAGTCACTTTTGAACAGCTGGCACAAGTAATTCCATCTTTATGATTTAAGATAATCTTCCTATGAAACCCATGCTGACTTAAATTTACAATCCTCTTACCTAAGATTCCCAAATTCTGGAATTACAGTCAAGCACTATTATGTCCAACATGACTTCATTTCAAGACAAACAACTTCCTCCTTGCCCCTTAACAATATTTCTGAAAATTTCAAGAGTAATATTTGGTAATATGTTCTCTACTGTTGCTCATATCAAATACATCCTGGGATTTGATTCCAACACAAGTGTGAGTGTAAATTACAGATATAAAGGTGTTAGTTTCAATAAACACTTCAGACCCAATTTTAAGCAACTAAGAGGTACATATTGAATGCTATTCTCTTTGTTCACTGGACATTGTCACACAATATCAAAATATGGTTCTGGATGTTTTGTCAGGAGCTTCACTTCTCCAGAATATATATATATATATATGTATATGTATATGTATATGTATATCTATATCTATATCTATATCTATATATATAGATATAGATAGATAGATAGATAGATAGATAGATAGATAGATAGATAGATAGATAGATAGATAGATAGATAGATAGATAGATAGATAGATAGATATAGTTTTACTAAAACACATCCAAAAAGAGTAAAATTAGTATGAAAATAAAGAAATGTGGTGTGGCACATATAATAAATACCCAGAGATAGATATTGCAGTTCAATCTAAACATCAGAAAAGCAAAATATCCAAACCACTAGAAAAGTCCTACCTCTACCAAGTCTGGGTGATTACAGACTGGACCCTCAACCTCTGTGTCCTACTATTTTATATTCCCCTTTGGTGCTGGGATTAAAAACATATGACTTCCTAGTACTAGGATAAAATATGTGAGACACCACAACCTGTATCTGTTTCTGCACCGATCTTGTATAGTCCAGGGTGGCCATTTAATCACAGAGAACCACATGCCTCTGTCTCCCAAATCTTGGGATTAAAGGTCTGTGACACCTCTGCCTGGCCTCCATTTGTTTAGTTTTACAATCTGATCTTCAGACAGGGCTTATTTATTAAAATATAAATAAATATTACTATAATGTGGTTACAAATTTACCAATATTTAATACCAATCTCAGCATATCCTTTCTATTGACTAATTTTATTTAACTGAAATTTTTCTAAAAGTATTTACATTAAATATTTTATTTTTAGTTTCTTAATATTCTTCGTTAAGTCTTTGAACATGACAGCAGGATAAGCATTCCATAATGAAGTTTGAAAACATGAAATGCGCTAAACTCTGAAACGTTTTTATCATGACATACAGTTGGAAATGTTGAAGCTATGAGACAGCCTCATGCACAAAGTATTTAATAGGTTGTTTAAAGTTACCTTCAGATGATGTGTAGAAAAAAATATGTACCATAACTTAATTAAGTGTCTGACTTGATTGTTTAGAAGATGGCCTTTATTCAGTGAAATCTATCTCATCTGAAGTGCTGAGGAGGTACACTCAATACATCAGGTGTATTATGTGACTTGTCATCACCTCAAAATTTCACACTGTGCTTCTGTTGATTCTGATAGATTTTGTTGTCTTACTTTGAAAATGTGGATTTTATGAGTAGGAAATCAATTAACTTTTAGATACCTGTCATCTCTCATGAGGAGTTGTACATTTGGTGACCATTTCTAGGGTAGACTTTAACACTAGTCAATAACTCTTTTTGACAATTTACAGAACACACAAATCGATGTCTGTGTTTGAAACAGTTGTTCCATTTCTGTGAACTGTAGTTGAATGTCTTTTTGCTGTGAACACCTGAGTTGATCAATTTATAAATACACATTTTATCACCAGAAACTATTTTTGGTCCTATTTCCTATATTCTAATAAGACACACATAGCAATCCTTAAATATAAGCTTAAAGAGTCTGATACAATGTCTGAGTTGTTTTCAGTTGATGCTTGGCTCCACTATTTCTATCCATGTCAGCATCTCAAACTCACCCTGATTTTTTTGTTTGTTTGTTTTACAGTCTGAATTAGATAACTCCTCTGTGCCTAAATTTTCCCCTTCTATATTTGAGTAAATGATTGTGGTAGAAAAAAGTAGAGGTTTAGTTCCATTTTGGCCTCATGTTTCTAATATCTGAAGATAATTATTTGATGATATTTTCATGTATTTTTGTTCAAACTATTGGTTTTCTCTTTAGAATATGATCTTAGTACAATTTATCTGTCCTAGAAAGATTAAATGATCTTATGAGGTCATTCATATATTTACTACTTTTGGATTACTGCTCATTTTACACAGTGAGACAGAGTCTGGGTTCCTTTTTCTTTTTTTATATTCTGTTACATTCAAGACGTTAATAAACGAGAAAATGATCACAATTGTATCTTTCAACTTTCACCTATATTTAAGAATACCAGATAAGAGGGCAAAATTTGTGCACGCATTTTCTAATGACAAACAATTTGCTGTTATTAGATTTAGTACATTAGACGAAAACAGTTCTGTTAACATTTTACTGTGTGACCAAGTTCTCTATTTATTTTACCAATAGGCTTTAGTGTTTCAGTTTGTATTTTTACAAGCTCATAAAAGATTTAGATGTTTAAGTACTTTGCTTTCAAATATAATCACCAGGAGAAGTATTTCAAATATCCATTAGATTAGAACGATAGATATGTAAAATGGAAATATTTCTCCATTGTCCACTTAGAAAGAGAGACATGCTTTATTGTACTTTGACTGCCAATACATCTCTTAATTTTATTTAATTTGAATGCTTCCTGAATAAAAAGTTGCTGCCAGACAAAAATGTATAAATATTTACTAACTTGATTCTTTAGGCTTATTTCTCCAAATGATTTAGAAAAGCATAATAAAAACTTCTTTATTAAGATAAACTTTCGCTTCTGAGGTTTGGGAGATATTTTAATCTGTAAAACATAAATGTTTTTCTGTCAAGCAAAATGACTTGAGATTGACCCAAAGTAGTTTGTAAGAAGCCAAATGTGTCACCCAAAGGCCTTAATTCCAGCACTGTGTAGTGGTAGTATAAGCAAGGGGGTTCTCAGTGCTCACCAACCAGCCAGCACCAAGATTGAGTGAATGAAAGACACTGTCTTAAGAAATTTAGAAAACTAATACAATCATAATGAGGGGAGTTAGAGGAAGGAAACAAGGAAAACATGATCTTATTTCATAATATACTGGTATAAAAATTAAAAAGTAAATAAAAAATTGAAAAATAATTAGTGGCCAAATTAAGGCAGGAAGACAAAATCACATCTCTCACCTCAAATGGAATAAAAGATGGATTATTCTGGAGCTAAATATAAGTGACTATTGTCTGGAAACCGAAATATGGATTACTTCAAATTTGATGTTCCAATGAGGTTACAATCTTCTCAATCCTTTATAATAGCAGAGCAAAAAAAAAAAGTTTTAAATCAAACATTTTTCAAATACAATGATGTATATATCTGGTAGATGGGTGACAGCAAGCAAGTAAACCTCTGCTATGGGCCGCAGATGCTTTCTATTCACACTCTTAGAATTTGTGGGTACTACGTATCTTTTCACATCTTTCAAAGAATTTACCGATGACTGGGTGTTCAGTTGTATGTGAAATATACCAATAAATGGGCATTGAAGACAATTTTGTTCTGGACATGAAGCATTTCAAACCTTTCCACAAGCAGTGAAATTCTAACCATTCAATCAACCTTTGTAAAATGTTGACTGTGAGTGAACCTTCCTTCTGGTATTTTATTTTGCATATCCTGTGTGCACAACTGACTTCTGAACACACACTTGCACTCAAAAGCACAAGTCCATGCACACATGCACAGAAACAGTCACAAGATTATTAGATTTCAAGTATGTCTTTGTTGACTGCTGTTTCTGTCCTGCCTGATCCTCACAATCATTAAGTCCCAAGAAATCACACAGAGGTCTACATTAGTTATAAATTGATTGACCTAGTAGCTTAGACTTCTTATTAACTCTTATAACTTATATTAGCTCATTATTCTTGTCTATGTTAACCATGTAATTTGGTACCTTTTTTGGCTAGGCAGTCACATCTTGCTTTTCTGAGTCATGTCTGGATCACAACTGCAGACTGCAGAATTCTTCTGTTCTCATTGTCCCACCTCTACTTCCTCTCTGGTTGTCCAAACTATACTTCCTGTCTGGCTACCAGCCAATTTACACTATTAAACAAATACAAGAAACAATTGTTTACAGGGTAAAACTTTTGTCCCACAGCACCCCCCCCCCCTATTTTTTTAAGATCAAGAACTCTGAATCTAATATTCTTTGTTTAGCTTTTCTCCAGACCATTATCCATAATAACTTGTAACCAACATTCTAAACAAAGGAAAATATCCATAGTCCACTTGGGGAGAATGTAGCCATAGTTTTTCAGGCTAGTTCCTGTTTAATTGGAGCACTAATAATCTCATGTGGATTTAAGAAAATTTAGAATTATGATCAGTTCATGACTAGAGTATCCTATGAGGCCTGATCATCTCAACCAACAGTCTGAGGCTGTTCTGGATGTAAAACTGTAAAACTCAGACATCTGGGCCATACACTCCAATGAGAGATTTCTCAGGGGGTCTTCCAGGATCAAACCTGATTTCTCTTAGACCAGAATAAATCCATAGCCTCTCATTTCCTGTGGAAACAAAAGCAAAACTTCTTCTCCAAAATAACATCTTTTGACTTCAATTTTGAAGTCAATGCATTTACAAAATATTTATCTCTTATTAATCTAGAAGCATTTATATTCAAATGTCTTTTAGTAACTTTTATTTCTTCCTCAGATGCCAAGCAACTCAAAGACAACATAATAATATACAGTATCCAGACTCTGTATGTATTTTCCGTCTTTACATGACTTTACTTTAAATTCTATTTCTTTTATTTTTATTTTTAATTTTTGGCTTTTTGATACAGGGTTTTCTATGTATCTTTTTCCTGGAACTCACTCTGTAGATCAGGCTGTTTTAGAACTCACAGAGATCTACCTGCTTCTGCCTCTCAAGTACTAGAATTAAAGGCATGTGCCACCACACCTTGAACTCACAGGGATCTGTTTGTCTCTGCCTCCCAAGTGTTGGGATTAAAAGTGTGTGCCACTACACCCAACTACTCTTTTTCTTTCTTTTCTTATTTTAAGGACTTTAACCTTTTCTCTTTTCTCACAAGCCTACATATATTTTGAACACACTGTAAACCATTTAGAGGTTTTGTCTTTGAATATATCTTTACTGTATAGCTCTCTTTTTCTGACCACATGAGTCTTTAATTTGTTAAGTGATATGGCTAGGATTAAAACCATGACTTTAATGACTGGATCTAGCCCATCCCTTAGCTTATTTTTTTGAGAGCCAAGCCAGATGGCAGATATACTGGCTGGAGCCATGTTATTGCCAAAATTCTATCGCATTTCAAGGTCCCTGCCACCACCAAAATGTATGTGGTCAGCTTTTCATCAACACCATTTAAGTGTTTTGTGGTAAGACCTCTTAAAAGAGTTGGAAGATTTTGCAGCTAAGGCTGAGTCAGGAAGCCTCTCTTAAATGAGAGTGCTTGACTCTAGCAAGCAGAGCCCACCTGAGAAAAGGTTGCTATCAATAAACCATGCCTTACTCTATTTTTTTTCTTTTCTGTCTAGAATTAGTTCTTGAGCTCTCTCAGGCTTCTTATTAACTCTTATAACTTATATTATCTCATTATTCTTGTCTATGTTAACCATGTGGATTATTACCTTTACTGGCAAAACTGTCACATCTTGCTTGCTCTCTGTCTGGACCACTGCAGGCTACAGAATCCTCTTCCCAGAATTCTCCTGTTTTCATTGCCCCACCTCTACTTCCTGCCTGGTCACCCCACTGTGCTTCTTGCCTGGCTACCAGACAATCATCATTTTATTAAACAAGTACAAGAAACAAATATTTACAAGTTATAACCATTGTCCCACAGCATGTCTTTGTGGTGTTTTGTAACAAGGTAGTACCTCACACATGGAGTAATTGGAATTAAATTACAAACCCTAATGTGTCCTTGTAATATGAACGTGGATAGAAATCATTCCATAAAATGTGTTTTCATATTTGAGTAGACTCAAATTCAAGTTTGGTACTTGGATTATTATATAATTCAGATTAACTACTTCACCTATAAATGATACCTGATTTTGTATTTTGAACTGATAACTTCAAAAGATGAACTGAAGATAAGTAATGTAAAAAATGAGCCAAAAAGTGATAGATTGTAGAAGGTATCACCATGCATCTTTATCTGACTTTCTCAGAAATAGGTTTTGAAATTCGGCTCTTTATGAATAATATATGAGAAAAAAAGCCCAGTTTCCAAAGCAAGACATGTGTGTACTCTGTGAGGAACAAACTGCACAGAATACAAGGCAGAGCTTGGACAAAAGATTCTGGAATATCTTGTCAAAGCATGAGTAGTATATACTGTATCACAGTTTGTTCTATTACTTATTTCACACTGACTTTTTTTCTATCATGACACTATTATATTTTTGTCATCTTTGTACTACAAATGTTTAGAGTTCTGTCAGATTTATTTTATATTTGATTGTAAGTGTTTTGTCTTAGTTGTGCAGATTCCCAATATCAGTATCAGAAATTTATGGGTTACTTTTTTTCTAGAAAATTATGGAGAGTGAAGTAATCAAAAGTTTCTTATAATATAGCCTATAAGAAACCTCTTTTTCCCTCTTCCATTTCTCAACTGTAAAATCATGACAGTCATCTTACCAAGTTATTAATTTTCCTGTTACCAAAGAAACTATGACAACATATTTCTTCCATTATAAGACTAGCTATAATAACTTTCTAAAAGAAAATATCATCTTCCTATAAGCATGGTCTTTTTGTATTTGTTTGTTCCTTTATGTCCTTTGGGACTTAATGTTGTCATTAAAAGGCTTATACTTATGTTAACAATTCTACAAGGCTGATTGACTATAACTTCTGTGATTATGGAGAGGTGGAATGTTTTATGACAGGAGTCAGATTGTCTTGGATTAATTTTAGCTTTTATAAAGTCATTTATTTCCAACCTCTACCTTGATATCCTTGTGTTTTCTAGGTAAAATCATTTCTGTAATGTGAACACAGATCCCTTAGTTTGCTCCATCCCAGAATAACATCAGAAAACACCGGAGGCCTAAGGCAGACTCTTCCACTAGTCTGTATCCTATCTGTCTAACACTTCTAAAATTCTCTGGGATGTCATTTTTTTTGCATCTGTTATTTTAAAACTTTTGTAAAGCCCTTAGCATTCTTGGAAATGGTATTTAGAGAAAATTTAATTTCTATTTCCAGAAAATGGTCATTATATATTTGTATCATCACCTTGTTATAATCTCTACCCAGAATAATGGAATGTATGTTGATAACACTCACATGTGTGCACTAAACACACATGCACACATACACACACGTGAACACATGCACACTATAATGTAAAAATAATTAGAAACTAAAAATAATAAAAAATTTTCCACCAGATAAACTTATCTGTAATGCTGCATTCATCAAATGGTAATAGTATTATTTTTTTTAAAAGATGTTATGTTGTCAGTTTGATAGTAAAAAAAGGAAAAACCAATAATGTGTATTCACTTGATTTTGTTTGTTTGTACATGTGAGTGTATGTTTGACAGGAAAAGGGAGAAATAGAGAGGCAATAATCAGGTTTGTGTATGTGGTGTATATATGTGTGAATATATGAAGCAGAACATGTCAGAATGCATCAGATGGGGGAACATGAATCAAATAATCCTATACTAGCTCCAAATAAGGCTTATTAAGGTTTGAGTACTCCTCAGAGGTAACAGTATTGGGTTATAAAAAAATAGAGAAAGTAGAACATCTCTTTATAATCTTCTTAGATTGTTACCATGTGATAGAAAACTCTTTCTTTAAACCTTTGCTATTGACATAATGTTTTGTATGAAATTCTGAGCCCTTCAGCATACTTCCAATCAAAATCCTTCAATTTCTGAATTACCTTGTGCTAGAGAACCTAGCAAACATGTATGGCATAAAATATGTGTTATGTATGTGGGACAAGGTCTATTTCTTATTATATTTTAAACCTGAATGAATAATGAAATAAATTCTGTATCACCTGATATAAATTCAGTGGTTTCAATATGCAAGACAACTCTTTCTGTATACTGAGAATCAATAACTGCATTGAGATATTTTTTTAAACTCCCTTAGTACTATGAAAATGGCATATAGTTCTGCCTTTTGGACAGAATTATAAGAGCTTTGTTCCACATTAATTAAATCTTCTGATTTGTAACCTGACTTTCCTGATTTGTTTGCATCATTATAGAATATTTGGGCTCCAGTTATTGATATATAGCATGCAGTTCAGGGAAGAATCCAAGTACTTTGCTTTATAAAGTTAGTTCTATCACTTTTGTGATAATTGCTATTAATATCTCCTAAAAAAGTAGAGAAAGCTCTTTGCCAGGGTTCATTGTCTTCTCTTAATTTTATAGTAAAAGGCACTATAATTTCTGTTGATTCTATACCTGCTACTTGATGAACTTGCAATTTTTCTTTTGTAATTAATTCAGAGACCTTTTCCACATAAATTTTTAATCTTTTTCTTGGTTTATTGGTAAAAGAATTCATTCTAAGATAATATCTTTTCTCTCCATTAAAATACCTATAGGGGAAATTCTGGAAGGGAATATGACTAGACTGCAATTAAGATTTGGAGCTATCCTATCAACATTAGCCTCCTATAATTTCTCTTCAACAAATGTTAATTATTTCTCAGCCTCAGCTGTTAATTCCTGGCCATTATTTAAGCTTTTGACATCTAAAGTTTTGTTTAAATGAATTATTAGATCAGGTGTTACCTAAACAGACAGTCATAGACTAGAATTGTCTTTTAGCAATCTTTGAAAGTAATTAAGAGTCAGTAGTTGGTCTCTCCTAATTTGTGCCTTTTGTGTTCTAATTTTCTGTAAACCTATTTGATAACCTAAATAATGTACTAAATCTCATTTTTGTATTTTTCCGAAGCAATTTGTAATGCCTATTTAGCCAAAAATATCTTTACTTCTTCCAACATTTTCTTCTAACTTATCTGCATTTGAATCAGATAGCAAATGTCATCCTAGCAATGGTAAATTACAGACTTAGGAAATTGCTTGTGTATTATTTCCAATGGCTGACTTACAAAACATTGGCACAGGATTGGGCTTTTAAGCATTTGCTATGGGAAGATGGTCCATTGATATCTCCTAGAAGGCCGAGAACTATTATAAGTAGGCACTGTGAAGGCAAATTTTTCACTGTTCTTTTCATGAAAAGGTACAATAAAGAAACAATCTTTTAAATCAATAACTATGAGAGACCATCTTTTGGCAATAGAGAAGACAGAGAAATTCCAAATTGTATAGGGCTTTTTGGATGAAAATTCTTGTTGACAGCTCATAGATCTGTCACCTTTCTCCATTTACTAGATTTCTTTTTCACAACAAATACAGAAGAATTCCAGGGGCTGGTTGATTCTTCAATATCTAGTGAGTATATAGTTGCTCTTGTACTAGTTGTTCTAAAGCTTGCAATTTATCATAAGCTAGAGGCTACTGCTTAACCCGTATTTCTTAGTTAACCATTTTAAAGTTAGGGCTGTTGGTACTTCTAAAGGTTTGTTACTTGCTTTATGTTCTTGTACAGCCTGAATGGCTGGTCACCTTTTTGTATAGTACTTTATAATATCCTTCCTAGAATTATAAGTTCCTGGGACTGAAGGATTTTTAATCTAGGTATTCCATTGATATAGCAGGTCATGCTCCTAAAAACTTACTGCCATATTAGCCAACTGCAATATTAGCCACATACAGCCTCAGCCTTCCTTATTGTCCTTCTGACCCTATGCATTCAACCCATGTCATGCTTTGTTTCACTTGAGATATGATTCCAATTCCTTGGAATTGAACATCTGCCTCTTGAAGAGGCCAATTCAGATGACAAGATTCTGGAATAACAATACTCACATCTGCACCTGTGTCTATCAATCCCTTAATTATAATGCTATTTATACACACTCTTAGCTTTGGTCTTTGATCATTAGAAGTTTGCCAAAACATGTTTTCTGTTTCCCACTGGAGATTTTGATTCATCCTCCATGTCTATTCTGTCATCCAGACCAGTATTTTTTTTTTTTTTACAGTAAGCACAGGATTTTTAAATTTTTCTGGTGAGAAATGTTCTCCACAGTGGCAGAAATGAATGGACCATATTTGACATGGTGGCTGGTTAGAGGCCATCCCCAAAGAGTTTCTCAGTGGTGTCAGGTTGCCTTGTCTGTCTTTTGTTGGCCTTTATTCATTGGTCAAATGTGGGCCTTTACCACTTCTCTTACATATTCCAAACATTTGAAACCTTTTATTCTTGCCATTCCCAGAGGAAAAATTATTTCTAGAAATTTCTTGTCTATAATCCCTTTTTAGATATCCTATTCTACCACAATTAAAGCATTTAACATTTTGGTGTCTCCTCATACCATTGAAAATTGCTTCTCCTACCCAAGCCTCAATATTATAGTTGAATGTCTCAACATTCAGTGTAAGCAAAATCCATTCATCTGGGGGATTCCAGGGATTCCACTGCCAGAGATAGACATACTGAAATTTTGTTGGTAGGCCAAAACCTCATGGTCATATACAGATTGATAGAAATGGGTTAAATTAAGAGGTAAAAGTTAGCCAATAAGAAGCTAGAGCTAATGGGCAAAGCAGTGTTTTCATTAATAATAATAAAAAAGATACATTCATCTACTGGTACTGATATGACCTTTACAGGCCCAATGATCATTTTGCATTTTAAGTTGGCATTTTCAAAAGCCAGAGATTCAATAACTATAAAACTAGCTTCTGGATCTTTTAATCCTACTTATACAGCCTTAGTTAATCTTTGTAAAACGTCACTGAATGGGTATTTCTGGCCCTGTTTAGCCCTTTTATATGATGATTCTCTTTCCTGGTTCCTGAATTCTATCTCAAGCATTTACAGCTGCTCTGGTACATAGGGACGAGGTATGTTTGTTGTAGAGAGCCTGGTCCTCAGTGTCTGGGTAATTATCCTTGCCAAGTATTTGATCTTAGGAAGTTTCGACTCCTTTTATTCTAAAAGTTTTGACTGTTTTCACCAACAAAATTTTCATAGAATCTGGGGTTTATCATCTAGGACTGCTGTGGTGTGGGGTGGCCTTATTGCTTGAAACCCACGTTTTCACCATTTCCCTAACAAAAGGTAAATGCAGGCCATAAGATACTATTGCTTGTTTAATTTCCTTCAGATCACTCATATCTGTTGGTTGCCATTTAAATTCTTTGTCTATCTTAGAGTGGCAAGTAGCTTCTTAGAAGATATTACCAGATAGGTAGCTAAGACTCTGGGTATGTCATCTCAGACTCTGGCACATACTGGAGAGATTAAATCTGTCATTGTACCTTCTCTCCCTGCTCATCAATCTTGATAATTTCCTTAATCATTTCAAATATTACTACTGCCTTTTTTAAATTCTGAATCTTCTGTCCAGTGTTCTATTCTAATGCCCTCATTAATGATTCCAAGGTATGGAATATTTTATAGTAAAGATAGTGTCTCATTCTTGGACATAATTTTGATGCCATGCATATTGTCTTCCTGGAGAGATATCTTATCCAGTAACCTATCATAACTTTTCAACAGATTTCAATTGTTAATTTCATCAGCACAGTTTCTTTCAAATAATAGCACAATACCCTTTGACATTGGAATTTTTCTGTCAAATTAATATTATCCTTTTCAATAGTGTTAATTTTTTCAGCTAGCTGTACATTATTAGTCTGGAAAGACTGTATCATTTCTAATAGTGCCTCTTTTTTGCTGTTATCAAACCATTTTTCTTAATGATATAATATGAAAAACAAAACTAATTCAAATAAATGGATGTATAAGGAAAATCACATAAGCCTTTAGAGTACCATCCATACTGTAAGCAAAATGGTTATTAAATCTCTGAATGGTAATATTGTTAGTCATCATATAATTCTCTAATCTTACCTGCCTTAGGTAATTATGGTGACTTGGAATAGGTGCAATAATCTTTATTTACCAGCAGGTGTCGAGGTTGCAGCCAAATGGCAGAGGAATGCAGAGAACCTCCCACCTGTTCCTCCAGGATCATTTGCATCTGGTTTTGCATGCTGTCTCCTACTTAGACACTAATAAATATGCTTTTTAAAACAAATTAAGAGCAGTTATTAAGGACAATTAAAACTATTCCGAGATCTGATAGTCATAATAAGAAGGAAACCCACAGCTTTCTATCAGTTGCAAGCCGTGAACTTTGTACGCTGTGGCGGGAAAGAAATGCTGCAGGGATTGCAGGCTGGAGAAGTAGCATAAACTGTATGTGCTGGACTGATGGAAGAAACACCATAGGGATCACCAGCTAGAGAAGGCTGTGGTAGCTTCTGATATTTACAGAGGTCACAAGGCCCAACCAAGGTCATATAAACACTGATAATTGCTATCCAGAGAAAGTTGTCCTACCAGTGAAGCTGCCTTCAAGTTGTTCAGAAAGCTCTAGGAAGTCATCACCCTGGCTGAGGAGGGTAGATGCTTTGGTGACGAATCTCTCTTTGAGTTTTCCATGCTTTTGAGTAAAGTGGTCTGTCACCCATTGTCATACAATTAACCCTGGTCTACTTCCTGGCTCGTCAAACTAGATATGCATGTTTTTGTACAAGATCACATGTATGTAAATGTTTGTTCATGTATGTGTCTGTACATTTGGAAATCGGAGGACATCCTTGAAAGAAAATCCTTGGATTATGTTTCCGTTTTTGATTGAGACAAAGTCTCTCATTGACTGGAAACCTGCCAAGATATTAGATGGACTGTGCAGCAGGCCCTAGGACCCACCAGTCTCTGCCTACCCAGTCTGGGATTACAAGTGTGCACCACTCAACTAGACTTTCTTAGAAGGGTTTGGTATCAAACTTGGATCCTCATGCTAAAAAGGCAATCACTTTACAAATTGAATCATTTCCTCAGCCTTCGGGAAGTTTTTGGCTTTCATATCAGTTTGTTTTCAATCTTAAATTCAGTTATGTATTAGTTTTATATTAAAATTTGTATTTAAAATATAATTATATTACTTTCCTTCTTCCCTTTTCTCTATACAGCTCTGTCTTTGCTCCCTCTGTCAACCCCTCCCATGTTTTCTTCGCTCCTTTTCAAATTGATGGCATAATTTTGATTATTATTTTTACATATATATGCATACATATATGAATACAAACTCTCAATTCCATCCAGTGTGACTTGTCTATATATGATTTCAAGACTGATCACTTTTTATTACATAACTAATTTGGAAATTCATCCTGAAAAGAGGCTAATTTTTTATCGTCCTAAGTCATTAGTTGTCTGAAGTCTTTTCCTATGCATGTGACCTCAAGAGATTTTGCGTTTCCATGGTACCATATTCAGTGATATTTTCATTATTAAAGCCTAGTTAGACAGCCATACTGTTGAGGTATATCATCCTTGTTGTTTCTAGGAATCACAATCTTTCTCTGGCTCTTACAATCTTTCTGTCCTCTCTACTGGGATGTTCTAAAAGCCACAGGTATATGAGTGCACTGTGACATCTCATGTTTTTCTGTAATAATCTCCATTTTCAGCAAAGAAATGTTTCTCTGATGTGGAGTAAAAGTGACATTTATTTATGTAAATATGGATAAGCATTAGTTAGGAATCCTGCTGAAACTGTAAAGTGATAGTGGTAGATTCTCCTCTAAGATCTATGACCTCACTAGCCCTGGGTATTTGGCCAGGATTCCAATATCAATAATTTCTTTCCTATTGGGAATGTCTTAAATCAAGTTATTGACTTAATATTTACCACCAATGTATGAGTGCCTCTATAGAAACTTTAGGGATGCTTGTCATGCTGGTCTTTCTTATATTTCATTGGCATCACAACTTTCATAAGACAGCTTGCTTCTGTCCTTTGGAAGCTTGAAGTTATACCATCGGACTGACAATACAGCCCAAAACAGACATAAAATATATAAAATATATAAAAATCCAAGTACCAAGAATGAGAAATTTCCAATGGAGCTGTTGGCCAGGGTTTCCTAATGACTCCATAAACAATATAAGTTATTGGCTGAAGGTAAGTTTCTACTGATAAAAATATCACATACACAGGGAAAAGACCAGACAATTTGTTTGGGGTCTAAATTGAAGCCTGATTCCTGTAGCCACAGTTTCATAGTTTCACAAATACTATGTTAGCTGTGTATTTCTAGTAGAATATGAAGGACTGAGTTTTTCCAAGGAGTTATGGTTATGATATTTTTAAAAGAAAAAGAAATTGAAGTAAATGTAAAGCTGAAGAGACAATTATTCTGGTAAAATATAATGTTAAGGTTGATATGCTGAATGGTTAAGGTAAGATTGGTTATGTCAGAAAGCCGTTCCTGGATTTCTGGCTAGAAGTAAATACCTATTGCCTTCTAAGACACAAACAACAAAGCAAAGTTCACTCTCAGGAATCAATTGAGGTCATAGGCATTACTTACAGAGTTTAAAAAAGGCATGAGAGCATGGATGACAACAAAGCACCCATGCTGAAATTTCCTCTTCCAAGATGGCTGTTGTCATTACCATAGCCACATAAATGGAGCCCACTTCAACTGCCTTTCTCATCTGGTATAATCTATCACCCTTAGAAACTCTGAGGAAATGTTCAGTTCATGCTGAATTGTATATACATGTCTGGGAGTAGTGGCTAGAGACTCAAGTGAGGGCCAAATGACCCTTCCCATCCCCTACTTCTATGAAGGAATATCAACAATCAACAAACCGTTTTTGACAGAATTTCAAAACAAGTACCATACTCTGAAGACTACGCTTAATTACAGTTTATGTAAGGTCTTAGAAGATTCTGAATTCAAATGAATTTAATATGTGTTCATTCAATCATTAGTTATCGCTCAGCTGAAAGACCAAAACTGATCTCCAAACTAATGATTTTAATTTGTTGTAACTTCATTGTAAGAAAACAAATCAAGTAGTAATAATGTCACATAAATTAAGATAACTTCTTTTAAAAAAGTAGAAAGATCACTGAAGCATAATACTTAGGGAAGATAAAAAGACAAAATCTGTTACTTATTTGCATTCTGAACCTCAGCTGTCTAGCTCCTAATTTTCCCATCTCTACAGATAATTTGGATGATATCAGATTTATATAAATTAATTCTCAATTTAATTACCTATACATAAGCAAATGTTGATTGAATTAAGTTTAATTATTTATATGAATGAAAGAGCCCAAGAAAAATTTTCTGTTATACTTTTTCCTTGTCAGGTACCTTCAGCTTCAATTCTTAGGAATTAAGTAATCATTGAATAAGCTATATTTAGTTTATTCAAAATCAACCATTGCCTACAAAGTTGACACTAATCTGTATTCATTGTGCTTTCTATTGTTGTGAAAAAAGGATGACTAAAGGAAATACATAAACAAAAAGTTTTATTTGACCTACATATTTCAGGTCATAGTCTATGACTGAGAGAAATCAGGGTAGGAGCTCAAGGAAGATACTAAAACAGAGGATATGGAGCAAAATACTGCTTCCTGGTTTGATCCCTGTGGCTTGTTTAGCTTACTTTCTTAAGCAACCTATGACCTCCTATGCAGAAGAGGCACTGATGAGAGTTGATTGGGCTTTTATACATCAGTCTTTAATCAAGAAAATGTTCCCAGTGTCTTGCCAATAGGTGTGATTATTCAATGGAGGTATTCTTTCAATTGAGGTTCCCTCTACCCAGATAGCAGCAGCTTGTGTCAAGTTGACAAAAAGTTAACCAGAGCTATCATTCTTTGATGAATGGAACTTCAAGCAATGAAGTCATAGGAGAATGGGCAGATTTGTCTTTTGAGGGTATAGAACGGTGAACGGTATATTGTTCTGGTACATTAAAAATGATGAGGTCACTTTAGATCTTGACAAAGTAACTAGTCCTAAAGTACTAGATGTGTGAAAGGGCAGTTTTGAGATATTTCCTAACACTGAAAAAGCAGTTGATGTATGATCAAATGGGTTCCTAAAATTGTTTCAGCTTTGTTAGGGAGGAACATTTCCAAAGGTTGCTGAAAAGTAGATCAAAAACAAATTATTCCAGACCTGCTGCTGTAAGAAGGAAAACAATAACATTCAAGGGTGAATTGGGTAGCATTTTTGGGAATAGGTTACAGAGAAAAAAGTAAGTGGAAAAAAGGATGCACTAGAAATAAATATAGTGGAATATCAATAGGAAATAGTTACAGTAGAAGACAAAATGTTGTATGCATTAATTAACCTGTGAAAAAGTGAGAAATGACACCAGTAGTATGGTCTCTGGTTCCTCCCCCACCCCTGTCTGGGACTGGCTGCTCTCACGACACACTGCCCCCTGCCTGCCAGGGATCCACAGCAATTTTTAATAACCCATCACACTCATGGCAGGCAGTTCTGTTACCCGAGGCCATGTTGCAGGTGTCTGAAAGTAGCTGGTACCTGGAGGCAAGCCATGTGGCGGAGGCGGGCGAGAGACAGATGGATAGGCATGCCATGCAGAGTGAGGTTGGATATTTATTAAGTGAGTTATGGAAGGTAAGGAAGAAGGGGAGAAGAGGAGAGAGAGAGACAGAGAGAGAGAGGCAGACAGAGAAAGAGAGAGAGAGAGAGGAGAGAAGGGAGAAATGGAAGTTGCCTCTCTGAGAGGAAGATGGAAAAGAGAGAACTCAGGCTGGGAGCTGAAGATCAATTTGTCACAGCGGATTGGCAAGGGAGTGGGCACGGATTGTCTCTTAAGGAGACAGATCATTATAATGAGTGCTAGGAACCAAACTGTGGTCCTCTGTAAGAGCAATATACAAGGTGGAGTGGTGGTGGCACTGTCCTTTAACCCTAGCACTTGGGAGGCAGAGGCAGACAGATCTTTGTGAGTTTGAGGCCAGTCTGGTCTACAGAACTAGTTCCAGGATAGCTAGGGCTGTTACATAGAGAAACCCTGTCTTAACTCCCACTCATCCCCCAAAAAGAAACATACAAGTGTTCTCTTAACTTCTAAGCCATATCTTTAGGCCCAAGCACAGAACTTCAAGAGAAATCACAAATAAGTATTAATAGTTACTAATGAAATTAATTTTGAAATCCCAGAAAAGCACAATCAAATTCCAAAAAAAACTAATATTAAAGAGTTTGGTAAATTGAATGTTGATTATAATGTATCATAATAGCTAGAAATATATAAAACTTAAAGGGATTGAAAATTGTGTTTAATAATATAATTTTCATATAATTAACAACATTTTAATATATGAGTTAGGATTTGAAATCCTAACTATCAAAATAGATAATTTATATTATATACTAAGAACTCAATTGTTCAAATTCCCAATACCAAAATCAGCATAAATTTGAAATTTTTAATGTTAATATCCATGATTGAATCATCAAATTATATAATATTTATATATTAGCATCTGAACTAGAAGACACACTACAAGTCCAATAACCTGAATCTGATTTACACATATAAGGACATGAAAATATAATTCTTTATTATTCCATTTATATAAAGTTATAGAATTTCAAAATAATATGAAAAATTACCAGAGGTCTATAGAAAAAGCACATCAAGGGAGAGTAGAAATATTTTATTATTAACTAGAGCAGTATTATGGTCACGTGTTTTTATCAAGTTCTTCAGAATAGATGTTTGAGATGAAAGGTTTGGAGAGCATGAAGAGATGGTTCACTGGTTAAGAGAATATACTACTTTCATAAAGGATCCAACTTTAGTTCCGAGAGCCTAGGTTGCAGGGCCTACAAATTCCTGTAACTCCAGTTCTGGCCTCCTCAGGAATCTAAGCAAATAGGCACACATACAGATAAACAGTTTAAAAAAAATCTCTAAATTGTATGACTTTAAAGTATGTAAGTTATATCACCACTAAAGCGATGCAAATTTATTTTTAAATTATATCTATATACCTATATGATAAAAATTGCTAAACTGTATGCTAATTGACATAAAAATGTGACATAAATCCATCTTTCCACCTTGTAAATTTATGAAGTTTATTTATATATGAACCCTTTTCCACCTTACTTTATCTGTCTTTACAAGGGTTCTTTCCAACCCTCAAAATTCAACTTCTTACCATCTTGTTGCATTTAATCTTTTCCAGCAGAGTAAAATAGCAAGGATGTGGAGAGTAATACAACAAACTATAAAACACACTGTGTAATTGAAATGTACCATAATCACTAATATTAAAGACAGTGAATCATTCTAATAGAGCTGTGTTCAGCAAACAATGAAAAATTATGTGCCAGAAAAGCTAATGCTGGTTTTAAAATGAGCAGAAATGAAGCGAAATGGAACCTCACTTGTTATTCATGAAGGTTAATTTAACATGATTATTTATTTTTCTCAGCATCATGGCTTTGAGATTATCATTGTGTACCTAAGTGCTATTTTGTACCTAATAACAATATAATACATCCACTTGGTGCTGATTTTGTTTAGGACTGAGTCTTAGTACCCCTAACCAGCGTCAAATTAAACATGCTCCTGATCGTAATGCAAACAGCTCAGAGGAAGTAGCAGTGACTTTACCACCAGACTTTAACAGTTTCTGATGAGAGCAAATGAAAGCATAGGTAACTCTGGGCCAAGAATTACATTTCAAAATGAACTATCTCTAGTTTAATTCTACTTATCATATAAATTTGCCTTTAATGTAAATTGACTTTGCAGCCTCAAAGTGGGTAGGCTGAAATTAGATCCTTATTTAACTCGTGGTGCTTGCTGACACTGCAACTTGCTGATAATTTCAAACAAAGCTTTGATATCTCAGATACAAATGTTAATTAAAATATGCTTAAAGAGTTTCATTCCAACCCTACGGAAACCAATGTTCAAATGACAAACTGGTAAATGATAATTTTACTTAAATTCAGCTTTAATGGGTCCTCAGCAAATTCTTTCAACAAATTTACTGTTTTTCTTATGAAATTCATTCAGTTTTGTGCTTATCTCATTTTTAATTTTGCGAAAATCCCAAAGAGACAAATTAGTAAGGTGGCAGAGCCTGGCTGAGTGCCTTCATTAGCTCAACACTAATAATTTCTTTCAGCACCACAGATAGCACCCGACATGGCAACTCAGGCTTGTCCAAGAGCTAATTATTTTCCCTGTTATAAAACAAAGGTTCTGTATCAAAGGCCCATAATGCGACACAGTACAGCCTCTAGATGCACTGATTTGCAAAATAAATCAACTGTGTCAGAGAGGAATTTGAGCAGAAATTACAACAAATCGCAATTAAGCTTGCGTTGACACACTTCAAAAGACTTGTCAGTTGTTCATGGCAAGATGGTATCTAAACGACCCTCAAGGTTGAGGGGAAAGGCGGATTTCTCACCTGTCAGAGTAATAAAAATGTACTGCTTTGTTCTTGCACGTTATAAACTCTTTTATATTTTTGTTTATGCATATTAAATGAGGCCATGGAGAGGGGAGACCAAGGATTGGTGATGGTTTGAATGAAGAAATAGTTTGATAATACACACACACATACACACACACACACAAATACTCCAACACAACACATATTCATCTATTTGTTTGAGGGACTGCTGCTTTTGTATCATTTCGTCCTTACATAGATCTGTCTTCCTGAAGAACTACAATATAACTTTATTTAACTTTTAAAAAACACAGTTCATTTCCAGAAGCCACGGACCTTTTTTTTTTTTCAAATTACACCACATCCTCAGAGACAGAGAAGAAAGGATCAAAAAACAGACCAATTTCTACTGAACTGAAAACTGTACTCACATGCTAACTACCACCCCTCAGCGTTTCCCAATGGGTTCATGGCTAATGTTTCAAAAAATAAAGTATATTTGAGAACGAAAATAGTATTTCATCTTCCCTCTTTCTCAAGGCAGAAACTCTTAATTTAGACCAAGGGATTCATCCATTGGTTTTTATTTTGTATGTGTGTGTGTGTGTGTTAGCTCTTTATATGCATCCCTCACTTCAGTTCATACGGCAAAGAGAAGTAGAACAGAAACAAGACACATTTGAAGGCACTTCAAATAAACATATGTATGCTAGGGGGTTCTGAGAATGTAGCAGTAACTACCAATATCTTCCCCACAGAACATGATATTTTCATGGGGTGAAATACCTGATTTCCCCTTAACTACTTAATCTTGAACATGTAATTATGGGTGACTTTTCTGGCAGCATCATTTATAGACCTATTCCATTTAATTGTTAAATTAAATAGGAAAAAAGTTAAGTCAATGAACTGTCATGTGTAATTTTGTATTACTCCTCCTCAAAGCAGGCATATTGAAGCTCTTCTCCATATTAATATTAGTTGTTTTTTTCTCTAACCACATATGTTCTTCTCTTCATTCCCCTATGGTTTATTTCTTAAATTTTTATCTTGAAGTTTTCAAATACATGCCAGGCAAAAGTCTGCCCCTTGAGCTCATTTGCTATTCCTCTCTCACTCTTTTTACTGAGTTATTTCCTTTGCTGCAATCAGTTTTTAAATACAATCCAGGAAAGATATAGCAATGATTTTTGACAACCTGACCTTTCTCAGCTTTCTTACAGTTGTTTAATTAGGTACTACGTGCAGCAGAGACTTTATCTTTGCAGTTTTCCTCTGGAAAAAAAGAGAGAGATGTTGTTTAAGAAGGTCATATTTGGCAGGTTTTCTAGTTACTTCAGAAACTGACATTGGAGACTTGGGAATTCTCTGCTGTTTTTCTTAAACACAATAAAAAAAAATCTGATTTGGAAAGACGATTTGAGTTGAAGAATAAGTTTTGAAGTGCACAGCCTTTTGCTTCTAGGTTGACAGCCTGCAGTGACTGTGTGCACTTCTCTGAAGGCGATCTTCATGTGCCCATCTTCAGTGATTCAACATCAGACCTCCAGGTTTCATAGTATAAAAAATCCACATCAAGCAACTCAAAAATAAATAACTTATGATAAATTAAGTTATTGGTATTAAAGGAGATAAAAACAAAATGGCTGAGGAGAAGGTGTGAACCTACCTAAATTAGTAGGGAAAGGCAAGGCAATAATACATCTTTGATACTGGTTACTAGAAACTAGAAATTGAAAACTGAAGGCCTAGAAACAGAACTGTGAATAAAGTCTCTAGCTCCTTTCAACGGTGTCACTGACTGTGTAATGGGGCACTTTCATCCCTGTGACAATTAATACTGTTAACTTGACAGAATCTAGATTCAGGTAGGAAACCCTCCATCTGATATAGTCAGAGGGATATTTAGAATAAGTTAGCCTCTGAGGCACCCTATAAGGGATTATGTGGATTGGATTAATTGAGATCAGAAGATGAACCCTAACATATTGAAACACTGTTCCCAGTGGTTGAATCCTGGCCCACATAAAAAGGAAAAGATAGTTGGGGACAAGTACCATTCACTCTTTGTTTTTCTGGGATTTTTTTTGGGGAGGTTGTTTGTTTTGTTTTTCTATAAACATAAAAAGCATCAAGGTTCTGTTGCCATAGTTTCATGCCATACATTCTAGCACTCCAGACTGGAATGAAGTCTTTCTTCATTCCTTAAATTGCTTTTGTTGAATTTGCTCCAGTAACACAGCAAGCAACTGAGACAATCTTTCATGACTTCTGTTCTTTATTGCTGTGATTATAAACAGCATGGGCATACTCAGTGGAAAAAATCTTAATATTTTCCCCATTCCATTCCTTTTATTATGGCTGTAGAACTTATTATATCTTTCCTCAGTGAGGTTAA
Organism: Microtus obscurus; assembly: GCA_963919715.1. NCBI lineage: Eukaryota > Metazoa > Chordata > Mammalia > Rodentia > Cricetidae > Microtus > Microtus obscurus. The sequence goes on from CAWTZC010000490.1 coordinate 6,476,335, forward strand.
GTGAATCAGCCAATGGAACATTGCTAAAAAGAACAAAGTGAAGCAACATGTACTGTTAGAGTTGTGGGCCAAAAACCTGCCGTTTTTCTTATCTTTTACTAAACTTTTATTTTTCTCAATGAAGAGTTTAATTTATGATTTCAGTGTTTTATTGCAACTATAATAAGTTGGGGTTTGCCCTACCATTCTACCAATGAGAACAGAGTCAGCATATGTGTGGAGAAGTTTGTAATCCTGCATATAACCCTTAAACCCAGTTAATTGCCCATGCTCTTTCAGGAACAGAAGCCTTGTTGAAACTAGTTCATAACTAGAGAATAGTTATGAGATATACTGTCTCTCTAATTTGAGTTTTCTCTCTCTGCTCTCTGCTTGTGGCAAGGATATGTGCTCTCACCTTCCTGCTCTGGCTGTCATGCCTTGCTTGTGCTGCCATGTCTTCCCAACATGGCAGACTCTTATACCTCTGGAATACTAAACCACTCCAATGTTTGCTCATATTCTAAGCCATGCTTCTGTTTATAATGACATTGCTGTTTCTGGTAACATAAGATGTGTGCTGAAACCACTTTTTTACAAATTCCACTCTGGAATGAGGCATCAGAAAAAGTATTGTTTCCTACGAATAGGAAAGCTTTATATCATGCCACAGAAAATGCTGATGATCCAGGGGAATCAATCCAATTTGATCTAATTCAATTTAGTAAGTACTTTTATTGCATGCTTATCTTGTAATCAATCCAATGATAGAGAGTTATAAGAAAGAAATAGAAAAAAAATTGCAGTTTCTGCCTTCAGTAATGTAATATTTCATTGTAATAATATGATACTGACATATGCCACATCTCGATAAAACAATAGGATGGTTACTGATTTTGTTCCAAGAGGAGTAATCTTGTTACAGAATTTCAAAGCAGGAAGAATGTATGGCGGATGAATTGATCATGGAGTGATTATGGAAAGATGGAGTTCAGTATGTGACCTGAATAATGAAGAAAATATGGCTAGACAGATGTGTGAGAAAAAGTAATATCTGTCTGTATTAGAGATTCTGATGTGGGACTTTCACAAATCTCACACAGTGCAGTAGGAAAACATCTTTCCCTGAAGAGGAAGGCACACTTGGTAAAGAAGGAGAGAACACTCGTGGGTTTCACAGTGATTCACAGCAGCTTCTCAAAAGCTATAAAAGCAGTAAGTGGTGCACACATATAGTCTTCACTGATCTTATTTTTTCATGTAATTAGAAAAGACTGAAAATATCCTATATATTCATCAGTAATAGCCTGTCAAATCATATTGTATTTCCATGTAGTGTACTGTGATAATGAACACAAATAAAAAAATATGATTTATTCATACAGGTGAAGAAATAATTTTAGAATACATTAAGTATGAAGATATATGAAAATGCTAATCATTACTTCAAATATGTTTGAAATTTATGATTATACAAATTGCAAGAATAAATAAAATCTAATAAATATAATTAGGGTCAGTGAGGAAACAGATTGAAGCCATTGATTCTGAAAATAATTTTAAACTAATGTTTTGCTTTACAGAATCTTTTCAGTTTCAGGAGGTCCCATTTATTAATTGTTTCTCTCAGTTTCTGTGCTGCTGGGGTTATATTTAGGAAGTGGTCTCTTGTGCCAATGCGTTCAAGTATACTTCCTACTTTCTCATCTATAAGGTTCAATGTGGCTGGCTTTATGTTAAGGTTTTTGATCCATTTGGACTTGAGTTTTGTGCATGGTGATAGACATGGGTCTATTTTCATTTTTCTCTTAAATTTTGCATTTTCCTCAAGTGCTAGGATTGCCAGCATTTATTGCCATGCCCAGGTATAATCGTTGTGTCCTAAGTAACAAAATACCTTCACTAATTCTGTGTAATTTAAAAATTGTATACATTAAAAAAGAAAATTGGATCCTGGTAATGTTTTATGTTGTTGTTTTTTGTTTGTTTTCTTTTGTTTTACCTGAAACCAAAAGAGCATGAAGCCAGAAGAATAGCTAAGTAAACAAATATAGATACGTTGGATTTCATCAAATTTAAAAGCTTCTACACAGGTAAAGTTAAATGAAAATATAGCTTAACAGAATTGGAGAAAATATTTTCAAATCAAATACCTAATGGCTCAAGTTCATAAAGAAGTCAGATAACACAATAGAAAAATAAAAACTCAATTTAAAACCAAACAAATGGAAAATGAACACCTTTCAAGAGAATTGTAACTAGTTAATGATACAAAAAATTGTATTCACTATTATAAATCATCAGAAAAATGAAAAGTAAAACAGCTATAACCCTTCAGTTGATTCTGGTTTAAACAATTATTATGAATGAATGTTGTTGAGGATGTGAAGAAAGGAGGAATTTGTACAGTGACTACATGGAAGTGATTTGGGTTGGCCATTAGGGAAAATATATTGACATTTCTTCCAATTCAACAATTAATAACAACAAATAATAAGATATCATTGCCAAATGATCTAGCAATATCTTCCTTATGGGAATATTCAAAGGATCTGAAATTAGTATGCTAAGGAGATATCTGAACATTCCTAATCATGCCCTTTAGGAGATGCTATATTGAAAAAGGTGTCCTGTCAATTCAGCCAAAATGTTCATAATGAGAAATGAGTAAGGACAAATGCGATGTGTGTGCATCCATGTGTGTGCATGTGTGAAAATGTGATGTGTGATGTGTACATGCATGTGTGTGCATGTGTGAAAAAGAAACCTTGGAAGACACTACACTAAATAGGTCAGGTGTAGAAAGAGAAAAATAATGGGGGAAATGTTGAGGAAAAGACACGAAGTCATTGAGTTCCTTGTATGTTTAAGAAATTATTCTATAGTCAGATATAAAGCTGTCAGAGTTACTGTTATTCTCTGTGCTATTTTTCACATAAGCATTTTCTTGTATACACATTGTATATATAATTGCATATATATATATATATACATATATATATACGCTTTTAATTTATTCAATCCAATTTGCCAACATTGACTGTTATTTCCTAGGATATTAGAGTCTTTCCAAATATTTTTGCCTATTTCTCAATCTTGAAGTGCTTTCCCTTTGTTTTCAGTTAAGAGTCAATAAATGCCAGTTTTTATATTAAGATGTTTCACATTATAAGTTGATTTGTGAAAAACTGAGAGATATAGATCTAATTTTCTTCTTCAAGATGTGAATTGGGATATCCAAATTTTCTAACAGCATTTGTAAAAGATCTTTTATCTAATGTGTGTTTTGGTGCCACTGTTAAAAAGCAAGTGGCTGTAGTTATATGATTTCTTTTCTGTTTCCTTGACTTTTATGTCAATGAAATACTGGGTTGTGTTTGTTACTATGACTCTTAAGGATAACTTGAAACCACCTTCTCTCTCTGTTTTTCTCCCTTCCCTCATATATATACTTCTATATATGTAGTATTATTCACAATATATGCTCATGTTAAAATATTAAATCACATGACTCAGATGTCTAAATTTCCATTCCTAAATTCTACCTCCATAAAAGTGAAAACAAACAAGCAAACAAAAACATTGATATAATAATAAATGAGAAAATGCAAAATTAAAGAGGTAAATCATACTTATCCAGCTGGTAGCATTGCAATACAAAAGAGGAATTTGTTTTAAGTAATTTCATAATATTTAAGATTTTTATAATTGATTTTTAAAAATGTATTTGTATGTATGTATATCTACATGTCTGTGTACATACTACTTGTATGTAATGCCCAAGATGTTCATAAGAGGGCCTGGGATAAACTGGAGCTGGAAGTTGTGAAATACTTGTTGTGATAGTTGGGATCCAAGCTCAGGTCTTCTGAAAGAAAAATCAAAGCTTTTAACTGCTGAGTCATCTTTTTGCCAGGCAAACTTTGTATTTATTTTATTTTATATATATTTAAAAACTAGAGCCAGGTGGTGGTGGCGCACGCCTTTAATCCCAGCACTCGGGGAGGCAGAGGCAGGCAGATCTCTGTGAGTTCGAGGCCAGCCTGGTCTACAAGAGCTAGTTCCAGGACAGGAACCAAGAAAAGCTATGGAGAAACCCTTTCTCGAAAAAATCCCCCCCAAAATAAATAAATAAATAAATAAAAATAAAAAATAAAAATAAAGCACTGCAAACTAAGCTTGAAATTATACCGGGAATCAATAATTTCCCTTTAGAAATACATCATAGTGTTTTTTATAAATTTAAACAGAAAAAGGGGAAATGATGTGGGAGTGATTTCTTATCAATAAAGAAACTGCCTAGGGATAGGCCAACCCTTAGGTGGGTGGAGTAAACAGAACAGAATGCTGGGAGAAAGAAGCTGAGTCAGTGAGTCGCCATGATTCTTCCACTCCAGGCAGATGCAGGTTAAGATCATTCCTGGTAAGCCAGCTCGTGGGCTACATAGATTATTAGAAATGGGTTAGGTCAATATGTAAGAGCTAGCCAATAATGGGCCAGGCATTGTTTAAAAGAAAAAAAAGTTATGTTAAATGTTTCAATTTAAAACTAGAATACAAAATGTACATGTCCAAGATTCTCTTTCTTAGGTTTAAATCTCTATTTCTATCTACCCGCCTAGGAGCAATGGCAACACTGCAGAGAGAACCATGATACAAGAAGATAGAGAAGGCAATACTTAGAAGGTGAGGTATCAAATACCCAATGGCAAAGCAAAAGAGATTTCAAAGACATGATTAATTCAATAGACTGAACTTACTTAACTGTGTCTTAAGACAAAGAGATGAAGAAATCCAGGAAATAAGAGTATACCATAAATATAAGAGGACCAAAGATAGTAAAACCAGTTCCACTTTCTAATGTCAATCCTTATTTAATGAATTGTAGAAAACTGTTCCTGTTACAGAGGAACATTGCTCATGCTTTGGGATTTTGAGTTTCACTGGTAAAGGAATTTAGAAATAAACTCAATAGAAACATAAGGACAATTTTATTAGAGTGTAGGAAAAGCAACAGCTGCCCAGAGTAGAGAGGTGGATTAGGCTGATGTGTTCAGCAAGCAACCACTGGACAAATAGGCAGCTGCATGGCCAAAACAAAGGGAAAGATCAGAGAAGGAGAAAAAAAGCTCAGAGTGTCAGGGATAACATGATTAGTCTTTGGCAACTATCTGAAAAGGGAATAGACCAGAAGATAGAAAAAAGTACATTATTTATTATTCATTTATTTATTCATTCATTCACCCATTCATTCTGAATCCTAACTAAAATTAATTTTCCAAAATATTACAAAAATGTATCAGTTATTGGAGACCAGCTTCAACAAAATTAATACTTAACAGGATAGAGATATGGGATTAGAAAATAAATAAAAAGAAAAGAGATGCATGTGAAAGTAGCAGACAGAAGCATAGAATAGCACTGGGAGGGAGTTCCAGTAAGTACTGAAATTGTCTGCATTTAATCTCCACTTGCCTAAAATACTCCCAACCCCAAAAGGTAGGAGTAAGATGGAAAAAAACTGCAATAACATGATACCAAGAAATGAACATACCACCTGAAGTTTGCAGGCTACATTCTGTTATAAAACAAGACAAGTAATGCTCACCCTCTAGACCAAAACATTCTTTAGGCAAACTACTCCCTTGGTGGAATCCATTGTTATGACCCTAAGGAAGTAGGAACTTAGTTGGATTATTAGACTTTTGTTTGAGGTAGAAACAGATCTACTCTCTACATCTGAAATACGAGGCCTGGAAGTTAACCATACCTGTTGTCAATAAACTTGAGAGAGCACTTTCTAGTCTTAATCTAGGTAGGACCTTTGTTTAAGGTATAAACAAACAATAACCTTGAAGCAATAAAAATAAGTTCCAAATCTCTGACCTTTGGTCAGGGTGTTAAGGCAACAACTTTGAGCAAGTTGGAGCTCTCTGACCTTCAGGCAAGGTGGAAATAGGCTCACATTTTGGGGCCTGCAAAATACATGATTTGGGAAAATATAGATTTGTATAAATTTAGAGAGAAGTTTCAATAAAATAGTCACCAAATGGTAAATTCTCAAGCAAATATATGCAAAGAAAACACCAGAAGTGTCAGAATTCTATGAAATCAGTTTGGGTTTAGCGAATTATTTAAATGGCATCAGATGAGTCCATGGATCTGGGATTATCATTTGTCTTTCTGGGCTTCAGTTTCTTACAGTGTTTAGAAACATTTTCTATGAGGCCTATCCATTTCTATCCCAGCTCTATCAGGCTGAAGATTGATGTCTTGAAGTTTCCAAGGAGTCAGTTTAAACAAAAAAATGGAATTCTGAGTCTTCACGTCCACCTCGTGCTCCTTAGCCCAGCTTTATAATTGCAGTCTGTCTTCCCTGAACTAGGAATTAAACACATGCATCATCTCACATTTTGGTGCAGGTATTATGTAAAAGAGGAATGAGACAGACATTGAACTGAAGCTGCCTAAGGTATAGGGGCAAAAGAATGGATTGTATTAAGCAATCTTTTCTTCTATCCCTTTATCTAAGATTGTTTACTATGTGCTGTCAAGACAAATGGAGTGTTTCCTTGTGGTTGAAAAAAAAAACCTGGAGGTAAGCATTTACTTCCTCCGTTTTCATGTTAAATTTTTAAATCTTTTGAGTTAATTTTATTCATGAAGACAAGTTAATTTCTTTCTTGAGAACATATTGCAATGTATGGATAGAGGAAATTTTCCTTTGTGTTTCTGACAATTAACGGTTCAATTTGTTACTTGCTTCTATGTAGGTAAATTACCTTGGAGAGCTAACAAAGCATACCTGGGTATTTGTGGTGATTTTTTTCTGAAAGTTCATAGGGTATTAGAAAATTAAATACGGCTTCAGCATTTCCTGGAGAAGAAGAGGAAGTGCAAGGAAATGTGTTTTCTTGGGGTGGAGCAAGGACATTTCACAGTTGATTTTCAAATGCCTAGAGAGTGAGGGAGGATTTATAAATTTTCATGGTTGGGCTTTATTTGAATGTTACAGAAATTCAAAGATTAGAGGACATAATTCCCAATTTAGTCAAGGGGAAGCTGAAGAGACTAGGCCCTGTGTAAGCTGATGGGACTTGTAAATAGAAGGGCGTAATTAGATGTCCTTTGGTCACTGGGGACTGTGCTGTTGGAATGAACTAAGTTCTTGGAAGTATGTTTCTGTAAATATCTGAATCTGGTTCTATTCACTGTTCTGGCTTCCTGTACCAAGATGGAATATTTTGCTTATGCTGGATGCCATAATCTCTACTATGATACAATTAGTTCAATGGCTCCTCAGCAGAATGAAGCTAATGATGATCCACTGACTTTGAATTGCCAACAATGTGAGTTAAATAAACTTTAGTTTCATAAGTATTCCACCACAGGCATGTCATCATAGCAATAAACTCTAGATTTTAAGGCTTTGGATACCAGGCTCTGAAAAGAATATGGAAATGCAGCACATGTAGATGCAACGACTTTGTTATGACAGTAAAAGAGTAGCATCCCTATGACATCATGTATTGTCAGAGGTTCAGTCAATAAATACTAATAGTGAATGAAATCATCTAATAGCTATATACCAGCCACGTGAGAAGTTAAGGTAATACCATTTATTTAGTGTGAATAAATAACACAGAGCCAATGAGAGATTTTCTATATGTAGTACTCGGACAGACAAGGATATCTCCAGATGTATATGGCCTAGCAAAGATAAAACTGAGCTATTCTGACAATGTTACATATTAAAAAATGGGTCAAAAAATGTTGGATAAAGAAGAAAGTTAATCTTTTGATAGTCTTTAAGGTGAATATTTAGTCGCTATTCATTATTTCCAATTAATACTAAAGTATTGTTTACATAGATTTACTTACCATCTTCTATGTTCTGGGTACAAATTACAATAAGCTGTTATACAAATTATAATAGAGACTTTCATTTTTAACTTGCTTTTTGTTCTAAAAATAAAATATATTAAGATAAATAAAAAAAAACTTACAGAAATTGGAAAAGATAAGGCAAAAGAAAAAAATAAAAGTGCCCCAAGAGTGGACACAAGAAACACAGACTCACTCATCCACACATTCAGGAGTCCCATAAAAGTACTAATTGAAAGCTTTTATGTATATTAAAGGTGCAGATCCTTGTAGGCCCTGTAATTGGTGCTTCAGTCCCTGTGAGTTCATATGTGCTCCAGTTTAGAGGGCCTTGTTCTCTTGATGCCCTCCATCCCCTCCGCATTCCCCTATTCCTTCTGTCTCATCTTTTAAAGGTTTCCCTGAACACTGAGGAGAGGGACTTATTAAGCACATCTCACAATGATGGAAATCAATGGGGGTCACATTACAGTTTATTAATAGGCAAAATCAGTGCATTATACTCACAACACAGAACAAAGATGCTCTACTGATGTAGGCTCAACTGGTACACCACCACTTACTCATTCCAAAGGAGGAACCAAGCCACCAACTGAGAATCCTTCCTTGTTGAAATTGGGGCGTCGGGGTTGTGTCCCCAACACCCCAGCCGCTTGGCTAGCTTATGCCCGAAATAACAACACACAAACTGTATTCATTTAAACACTGCTTGGCCCATTATTTCTAGTCTCTTCTTGGCTAACTCTCGCACCTGGACTAGCCCATTTCTAATAATGTGTGTAGCACCCCAAGGTGCACTTACAGGGAAGATTCTAGCCTACGTCCATCTTGGGTCAGTTGGAGCTTCATCGCGAGCATGCCTCAGAGAGCCGAGCGATCCCCTCCGGCCCGCAAGAGAGGAGGCTGACATCTCTGAGCGGTGCTGCATGATTCTGAGCTCACTTCCTCTTCCTGTCCGTATACTATTCTGTTTACTCCTCCCACCTATGTTTTAACCTATTAGGGCCGGCCAAGCAGTTTCTTTATTTTAACCAATGAAATCAACAGATTCATATATGACACTCCCACATCACTTCCCGTTTTTCTGTTTAAACAAAAAGGAAAGGCTTTAACTTTAACATAGCAAAATTACATAAAACAGTTATCAAGTAAAATTACAATAACCTTTATCATAACTAAGGAAAAGTATAACTATAACTAACTATTCTTAATTCCATCAAAGACTCCAGAAAGATACAATATTACCTCAGCAAACAAGAAAAAAGCAACTTTCAAACTCTAGAAATGACAGAGACATCTTGCTGCCTGGACAGTCACCCAAAGTTCCTCTGTACCTTTGGGGCATCCATCTTCGGCCTACAGGCCCATAGTTTTCAGCAGACATTCCACAAAGCAGGAAATTTCAAAGGCAGTCACTATCTGCTTGTCCTGAAGAATGTCTTGCAGACTCTTTCATGAATCAGGAACCCCGAAAGATCATCTCACCTTTAGGCAAGTTCAGTAGTCCTCTCTCTGCGGGTTCTCTGTGTCCAGTTTATGCAATAGTCCAGGGAAGAGCAGTTTCTTGCCCAAATGGCTGTCAAACTCCATAAGGATCCTCTTCGATGCCCATCTTCTTCCTGAAGTAGATTGGTGCTGCCAGGAGCAGACATGTCTCATTGTCATGAAAAACCCTAAGTTATTAAAACATTAAATGTCCTGTTTTGTAGTCTTTGAAAGATATGAAGAATGCCTATCTAACTAAAATATATCTCTATATATCTAGAAAATCTAATTAACATAACTACAAGCTTGACCATTATCGATGATTATCCATTAACAACCTATATACATTACATTTTTATGTGAACTACATAATCACAATACCTTAATCAGGATCAGAAATACATGTACATATAACAAAATTGACCTTAGATTTAAATCACTAAAGCAAAATCCATATCAATGTAAATTATTCATACCTATACCATATCCCCCTTTAAATGTAAAAAAAAAAAAAACACTTATAAACCATATTTGGGAACATGGGCGCAGTTTTCTCTCCAAACTGCTTCCTGCTGAATGGGGGCGTCGTTAATTAGGTCTTTCATGGTATAACCTGTGTGCTAGTTTCATCTCAGTTGGCAGTTGGGTGAAGCAATTTTCTGAAGATGTTTACAGCAACCATTCAGGAGGGCGTGGTCCATCATACCATATCGGAATAGAAGAAATGAACAGGGTCTCGTCCTCTGTGAAAACAAAACAAGAAACTCCTTTCCCAAGTATCACATCCTTAGATCCAAATTTCAAAGTCAAGGCATTTTCACAATATCTTTGTTGGGTTAGTTTAGCAGCATTTATAAGGAAATACCATTTGGCATCTGTTGCTCCTTCCTCAGCATTCAAACAATTCAAAGAGAGCATAATAGCATACAGTATCAAGATTCTCTGTGTATTTTTCATCTTTGTGTGCTTTATTTTAACTCTATTTCGTTTATTTTTACTTTCAACTTTTTGCTTTTTAAGCGTATATCTTTGACCTGGACACTGTAGACCAGGCTCTTCTTGAACTCTCAGAGATCCGCCTATCTCTGCCTCCCAGGCACTGGGATTAAAGGCGTATGCTACTACACCTTGAACTCACAGAGATCTGTTTGTCTCTGCCTTCTAGGCACTGGGATTAAAGGCGTGTGCTACCACACTTTGAAGTCATGGAGGTGAATCTCCCTCTGCATCCCAAATGTTGGGATTAAAGGCGTGTACTATCACAACCAACTTCTCTTTTTCTTCCTTATTTTTTACTTTTAAGAACTTACTTTTAGCTTGCATATATTTTTAACACACTGTAAACCATTTAAAATTTTCTTTATCTTTGAATCTCTTTTTACTGTATATCTCTCTTTTTCTGACCACATGAGTCTTTAATTTACCAAGCAATCTCAATAGGACTAAAGGCGTGGCTTTGCCGGCTAGATGTAGCTCATTCCTTAACTTTCTGCCATTCCAACCTTGTGACTGAGGTACTGGCCAGAGCCGCGTTCAGTGCCACAAGTCTACAGTGTTTCAAGGTCCCTGCCAGCAATTAAGCTGCAACAGACAACACTCAAGTCCTTTCTCTGTAGTCTGCCCTCCTGCCTCAGACAGTCAGAGTTTGCCCTGGCAGGATGGCCCAGAAAGCCGACATTTTTAAACGGCACAGCTTTTTTCCTACTACGGCTGAAAACCGAAAGCATGCGTTCAGCTTTTCGTCACTACCGTTTCAGTGTTTCGTGGCAGGACCTCTTAGTGAGCTGCAGGGTTTTGCAGCTAAAGCTGAGTCAGGAAAGCCTCTCTTAGATGAGAGCGCATGCTTGCCTCTAGCAAACAGAGTATACCCGAGAAAGTGCTGCTACCAAGAAAATATGCTTTACTCTTTCCCAAGCTTTCTCAGACTTTCTGTGGATTCAGTTGTCCACACGTTGGGCAGACATCTGTTGAAATTGGGGCGTGGGGTTGTGTCCCCAACACCCCAGCCGCTTGGCTAGCTTATGCCCGAAATAACAACACACAAACTGTATTCATTTAAACACTGCTTGGCCCATTATTTCTAGTCTCTTCTTGGCTAACTCTCGCACCTGGACTAGCCCATTTCTAATAATGTGTGTAGCACCCCAAGGTGCGCTTACCGGGAAGATTCTAGCCTACGTCCATCTTGGGTCGGTCGGAGCTTCATCGCGAGCATGCCTCAGAGAGCCGAGCGATCCCCTCCGGCCCGCAAGAGAGGAGGCTGACATCTCTGAGCGGTGCTGCATGATTCTGAGCTCTCTTCCTCTTCCTGTCCGTATACTATTCTGTTTACTCCTCCCACCTATGTTTTAACCTATTAGGGCCGGCCAAGCAGTTTCTTTATTTTAACCAATGAAATCAACAGATTCATATATGACACTCCCGCATCACTTCCTTGTCACGCTTCTAGTCTGTTCACTTTCCAGGAGGATGAGCAACCCCTGGCCCATGCCACTTTTTCAGGTCACATATACTTCAATCCATTTCTTCCCCTTCTGCCAGACTACCCCTCACAATTGGCCAGCAGAACAGTGATAGAATTCCCACAACATTTCCCTCTTTCTGTCTAATTAAGATGAAAATTTCCAATTATAACTTAATAAAGCTATATACAATAAGAAGTATTGTATAAGAATTTTAGTCCTAACATAAAACCATCTACAATATCAAGATTTATCCAGAAGAATTAAGAGATAATAATATCAACAAAAATGAAACCATATACACCAAAAATAATTATGGAGTATGAAATGCATTCTAAATGTCTAGACCCTAAGTAATTGATGGATTTATAGAAATTACACCAATAACTGTCCTTTTCAGAAGAGCCCAAAGCTTGTACTTATATATCTTTAGTGAAGAATCAGGAGGACTGTAACTATAAGTGTCTAATCTTTAATGCCATCAAAGACCAGAGAGAGAAAAAAATAATGTTACCTCAATAAGCAAGAAGTAAAAGCAAGTAACTTCCATATATATATATATATATATATATTATATATATATATATATATATATATATATATATATAACAATAGAAACAACTGCCTTCCTGAATAGTCAGCCAAAATTCCTTTATAATGTTGAAGCATCCATCTTTGGTCTATATGCCTGAAATATCTGACAGACCTTTTTCAGAATCAGGAAATTTTGAAGGACTGTTTAACCCTGTATTGGCAAAGTTCAGCAGTCACCTTTCTTTGTGTGTTGCTTGTCCAGGTTGGATACCGTACTTACTATCAGCAATCAAGGCAAGGGAAGTATTTCTGCTTTATAGGCCAGTTTGTGTTACAAAGAAAGCAAACTAAATATGGAGTGTTATTAGACTCCATCAACCTCTTTATAAGTGGATAGGGACTGCCAGGAGCAGATATGTCTCATGTCTAGAAAAGTCTAAATTACAAAAATATTTTAGATGCCATATTCTATCAGTCTTTGAAAGGTTTGAAGATTGACTGTCTATTTTAAACATATTTATGTACACCTAGAAAACATTACTCATATGAGTTTAATTTTGATAAATATGTGTGACTATTAACTTGTACTTCTTTCTATCCTATTTTTCTTTTGAGGACTAAGACTTCACAGTAAACAAACTGTATGAGTTTTATAGGTAATACCTTAAGCAAAAGTAGAAACAGATGTACACTATAAAGATAATAACCTCAAGTTTGTAACAATATACAAAACTATCTTAAGCAAAGCAGGACCGTGTATAGTATAACAAAAATAATCTTGAATTTGTATCAATGTACAAAATCTACAACAATGTAAATTATTTAACACTGATAATTGTTTTTTTTCAGTTTGCAAGTAGATTTAATAATCTACCTTTTTATCCTATTATATCTATCCCCTTTTTGTTTCCAAATGAGATCTCTGATTCTATTTTTTAGTTCAGTCCTTTACTTTATTGAATCTGGTAATCAACTCCCCCTACATAATAACAAATATTCATAACCTTATGAAAGACCAAAAAATGCCCACCACATTTCTTGGGAAAGTGGGCACAGTATTATTGAAATTACTTTCTGCTATATTGGGGGTGATGCCATCTTTTAGGGACGCAAATAAAAGAAAAAAAAAACAGAAACATCATTTGTTGCCAGTCTCTGAGTAATGGAAAGGTATAGAGTTTATCTGAAGTATTGGCTGTAGTGTCGCATGAGTGAGGACCATCCTAGCTAGAAACCAAGAAATTGTCCTGAGCAGTTTGTAGTACAAAGCCTATCTTCATGCGCTGTTTATCAGCTTAGTGGCATTATTACAGTCTAGGTTAAATCATCATTGTGGGTACTCATCATCTTTTTGAAGACTTTAGATATTGATGTTAGAAATGTTCATCATTCACTTTAGAAAACATAAATATTATTAATATCAGTAGAGAAAGTTAGAATTGTGAGATAGTACTATCTATACCTAAAGAAAAGTTTTAAAAAGTTAAAAGTAATTTGAAGGGTAGGAGATTTGGGAGCAAAATAATCACTATATTTTAGTTTTCTTTTTTCACATATCAGGTGGCTCTTCTGATATGAGACAGAGACTCTGTATTTTCTTTTAAAAACTTGCAAAGAAAAATGTAGAGCTCAACACAAATTAATAAAAAAACCAACATGCTTGGGTTTAGATCTGTGTATTCCAAGTAAGAAACTGTATTCAAAGAAACATTTTACATATATTTGGGGAGACATAAAAACAAAGAAGTGTAGGCAATAATGTTGCAGGATATTTGTTCATTCTGTGAACCCTGAGATTGTGTTATTTACTGGAAAATCTGTTTCTAGTTGTAGTGTGGCTCAGTTCTAGCAAACATCTTTAATCTGAGAGCTTGCTACTTATTATAAACATGATTAAATAAAGTCAACCATAGGTCAAAAGGCAGAGCAAGCATCCAGTTGATAGGAAGTGAACAAGAAAAATAAACAGAGTAAGAGGGAATCAGGAAGATGGACATTCAGTTTGGGCTTTTTTGCTTGTTTAAGATGACAGAAAAAAAGGGAGTTGTTATGGGATGCTGCAGAGTAGGGTGTTAAGTAGATAAGTGGGTAAGTTTCTGAGCAGGCTTTCATCTTAGCATATAACTCCTGAGTCTTTATTAGTAAAATTGAATGATTGAGATTTAGTTAAAAGCAACACATTAACATTTGAATATAATTCTATTTGATTGATGTGGGGCCATGGTCTCTATTCTGTCAATTATATTTTAAATAAATACTGATTGGCCAGTAGCCAGGCAGGAAGTGTAGGCAGGATAACCAGACAGGAAGTAGAGGTGGGTCAAGGAGAACAGTAGAATTTGGGGAAGAAGGAAGCTCATTCCTCTGCAGTCCTGGCCCAGTCATAGAAGAAGCAAGTTGTGACTACCTCACTGAAAAAGGTACTAAGCCATGTGGCTAACAGAAATAAGAATAATGGACTAATATAAGTTAGAAGAGTTAATAAGAAGCCTGAGCTAATGTGCCAATCAGTTTATAGTTAATGTAGACCTCTGTGTGATTTCTTTGGGACTTAACTGTTCTGGGAACTGGGTAGAACAGAAATTCGGACAACACTGGATAGGTTAAAACACAAGCCTATTTTCTCACAGTTCTAGAGACTATAGTTCAAGATCAACATTTGTGCAGGTAAGTCTTCTCTACTCAACTTTAAGAAGACATTTTTCTGTGTTCTTCTTCTGCCTTTGAATATGTGTGTGTGCACGAGCATGCATGTGTGTGTTCATGTATGTGTGTGTGTAACAGAAACAGGGAGACAGAGACTAAAAGAGACAGAATCTCTCTTAAAGTTTGCCATGCATACGTCTTTGAAAGACTCAATCTTCAGCAAGTAGCATTTGGTGATTAGATTTTAATGTAAGACTGAGTATAGTTCATAATATATTGATAGCTTTTGTGGAATCAGAATAAGCAATGGGGAGTATCAAAAATGCTGCTTTGTAGATATCATAACATATTTATGCCAGATGCTTATTTTGTGTTAGGAAATGAGGCACAGGAAATGGAAGGGTGGATAAAACATCCTTATCAGTGAAGAAAACAAAGCAAAAATGCAACGTTTCTGATACAACCAGAGTTGGAACTGTTTGAAGAAAATGAGGACAACCAAATCAAATAAGAATGAATAAATTACTTTTAATTTTAAAGTGAACTCTTCTCAGTTATGATCTTGCCAGTTATGTGCTTGAGCAGTACCCTCTAGGATTCCACTATTATCATGTTAATGTGCCTAGTACTGGATATGTAAATTGTGATTATTACAGTAAAACAGTTCATACCCTCAAAAACTTCCTAAGAGTGACCTAACTATGACAACATAAAGTCAAAAGTACTTCAGGCTAAAGAATTCTACAAAGTGAAATTAGATAGGAAACATTTGGGGTTATATTTTTCTATGACTACCAAACAACTGTATGAGATTGACTAAGTTGTCTTCTATTTATTCCCAAGACTTCAGTTTCTCATTTGTAAATGAATATGGCAAAACTATATTTTTAATGAACTAGACTAATTACCACTTAAGTTAATTGAAATAAACTGGCTCACAAACTGTTGGCAATGAATAACTGCTTAAGTATCAAGGAATTTTTGTTCATAAGGTATTCCCTGTACTGTTAAAAGAGCCAAAAATGCTGGGGCCAGAAGAATCATTTTTAAAGAGTAATTCTTAAGTAGAACCTTTCATGTTGGAAGTGAAAAGAGAGTATGAAATAATATCAATGACTTAAGTAAGCTTCTGGAGAGAAAGAGTCCTGCACTGTGTGTTAAGAATCACTACAATGCTCAGTCCTAAAAATCATGTTGACACAAAGTGGAAATGATCCTGACAATATTTTATTTTGCTTTATTATATTATGTTATATTTTGGTTTTTACTTATTTATTTATTTAGTCCTCTCATATAATACCACAGTTTCCCCTCTCTCTTTTTCTCACAGTTCCTCCCGTTCCTACCTTTACCCCAGATCTATTCTTCTACCTTTCTCTTCAAAAAGAGCAGGCCTCCTATGGATAGCAACCAAACATGGCATAACCAGAAGTACTAAGATTAGGCATATACCCTGATATCAAGGCTGGTCAAGAAAATTCAGTAGGAGGATAATGGTTCCAAAACCAGACAAAAGAGTTGGAGACAACCCCCATTCCCACTGTTAGAAAGCATACAAGAACACCCGGCCACATAAACACAGCATATACAACAGAGGACCTGTGCCAGACCTATACAGTTTTTCTGATTGTCACTTTAATTTCTATGAGTCCTGGTTAGTTGAGTCTGTGGGCCACTTTTTTTGTGGTGTCCTTGACCCCTTTGGCTTCTACAATCCTCCCTCCCCAACTTCTGTGAGATTCCCTGAGCTCTACCTAATGTTTGAATGTGGGCTTCTGTATTTCCTCCTATCAGTTTCTGTATGAAACTTCTCTGATGACAATTATGTAAGATTTCAGTCTATGAGTATAGCCGAGTACTACTAGAAATAATTTCATTGACTTTTTCTCCCAGACATGTTTGGTTCTATCTTAGGTCTCTGGGCTACCAGGTTCTGGGCCTTGGTCCACTAGGCAGTGTCAGATGACTGCTCCCTCTCATGGCATTGATCTCAAATTGTACCTGTCATTTTTGGCCACTACCACAAGTTCTGGGCCTGCCTTACACCAGCACATTTTGCAGTCAGTACAACCTGAAGGTTTTATGGGCTAGGCTATAGGTGTTGCATGTTACAGAACATGACAAATTCAGGATCAATATCCCCCATTACTAGGAGTCTTTCCTATAGTCATCCTCATAAGTTCCAAGATATTTCCCTTCAGGTTTTTTTTTTTTTTTTTTTTTTTTTTAAACTCTCCCGGGGGTCAGCACCCCTTGCACTAGGTTTCTACTTCAAGCTTGAAGTGTCCCCCAGTTTCAGTTCTATCTCTCAGTAACCTTTCCCTTTATCATTCCCCCTACCTGATCCCTCCAATTTCCTCCTAGCCCACCTGTGAAATTTATTCTATTTCCCTTCCCAGGAACAGCCATGAATCCCTCCTTGAATCATTCTGTTACTTAGCCTCTCTGGGTCTGCAGCTTATAGCATAATAATCCTTTACTTGACAGTTAATATACATTTTTAAGTGAGTACATACCATGTTTGTCATTCTGTTCTGGGTTGCCTCACTTAGGATGATTTTTTTTCTTGAACTATCCATTTGCTTGCAAATTTCATGAGGTCATTTTTAACTGCTTAGTAATAATCCATTGTGTAAATGTACCATCTTTTCTGCATATATATTTTTGGTTGAGGGACATCAAGGCAGTTTCCAGTTTCTGGCTATTATGAACAATGTTGCTATGAATATAGTTGAGAAAGTATCTTGTGGTAGGATGTAGCATTTTTGGGTATATGCCTATAGAGCTGAACTACAGAAGTATAGTATTGCAAAACTGGATAATATTGGCACAAAAAAAGACAAGTATATCAATAACATTAAACTGAAGACCCAGAAATAAGGTCATGCACCTATTGATACAACATTAAATGAACAAAACAGTAGCTCATGCCTTTAATCCCAGCACTCAGGAGGCAGAGGCAGGCAGTTTTCTGTGAGTTTGAGGCCAACTTGGTCTACAGAGCAAGTTCCAGGATAGACTTCAAAGTTACAGAGAGGAATCCTGTCTCAAAAAAAAAAAAAAAAAAAAAAAAAAGGACAAAACAGTAGTTTATCTTCACCAACCTCATATCTGACAGATTCATAATTTCCAAATATATAAAGAACTCAAGAAACAAACCAACAAACTATTTGGCAGTAAACCAAATAATTCAGATAAAATGTAACTACAGATCTAAATAGAATTCTCAACAGAGGAATCTCAAGTATCTAAGAAATAATTAAAGAAATATTCAACATCCTTAGCCATCAGGAAATACAAATCAAAATGACATTGAAATTCCGTCTTACACCTGCAAAAATAGCTTATATCAAAAATACAAGTGACAGCTCATGCTGGTGAAGATGTGGAGCAAGGGGAACACTTACTTCTCTACTGCTGGTGGCAGTGCAATCTTGTACAAGCATTTTGGAATTCAATGTGGCAATTTCTGAAAAATTGGGAATCGATCTACCTCAAGAGCCTGGCAATTTTGATGCTACCTAAATAATAGTGGTTATATCTTCAGAGCTTTATGCTTGTCACCAACCAATTTGAGATTAGAAAAAGTACAGAACAAGAAATGTTATAGTGATATGGTGGCTTCAAAAACATACTTATTTAGAGGAGAGCAGCTGTTTTAAGTAAGAGATATAAATATATGGTATCAATGAAAATTTAGCCTTGATAGCAAGGAACAATGATAATATGCCAATCTTTCCTAAGGCACCAATGGGAAAAATTTACTGAAGTGACTAAGTTTGGAAGTGAATGTAATACTAATGATGTCATGAATCATATATAGCAAAAGGTTTTAGTTGATAAAGTAGCTCCTACCTACAAAATTGCTTAACTGTCCATAATACCACTCCATAAGTATTGAGCATCAATAATATATTTACAGCTGGAAATGATGAAGCCATCTTATTGTAGGGCAGGAAGTTACTAATGCCAAGAAAAAAAAAAGGTAAATTGGTTTGTGTGGAAACACAGTACCAAGTTGTATTTAAATTAATGTTAAAATGCAGATTCCATATAAAACTCTATACAAAATGTCACTTTTTCTGTAAATTGAGGGTCTAAAAGCAAAGTAATGTCAGGAGTAGTAGATAAGATTATTACCCAGTTTTTGGATTACAATGATGTTATTTAAGAAAGGCAAGCAGAGTTTTATCTGAAGAAGTGGACAACTGTAGAACAGAACGGGAAGTATACAAGATGAGCAAGAAGTATAAAAGTACAAAGATATATCCGAACATGGAGAAACACACAAGTTTCGGGTTCTATAGAAATGGAGCAGATATATTCAGAATAAGCTTTCAGTGATCAATGCTGAATAATTTAATACAAAGTAAAGCATATCTAGACATGATCAACAAGCTTGTAATCTCAGCACTTGGGAGCCTACGACAGGAGTATTACAAATTCAAGGACAGCATAGCCTAATTAACACTGAGTTGAAAACCTGTCTAGAACATGTATTGAGATTCTTCATTAAGAATAAAATACAGGTAGGAAGGGTGGTATTGGATATTATAGCTTAATATAAATATTCATGAGACCATGATGATAAAAAAATAGTAGTTGAACAAACACTGTCTAGGAAACATAAAAAAAAAAAACCTTTGCAAAAGTTATTCAACAAACTGCTTTAATCCAGCAGAGAGGAACAGGACATGGCTTACATGTAGGAAGGTGTGCAGAGGCAAGTGTAACGTCAGATAAAGTGATTAATTTTGGAAAATCTATGGATGTTGTGCACCTTGACATGATGTGAGCCAAAAGATACTACTGTAAGCTTTCCAAGTCTAAACAAACCAAGTCTAATAATGAGAAAAACTGCAACATGTTCAACAAAATACCTGACCATAAAACCATCAGCTTTATCAAAAATGGAAAAAAAATAAAAGGTTTCTGAAACGTGAGTTGCTGACACAATTAAGAGAGCATAAATCCAAGCTATTAAATCTAGCACAAGGTGCTAGATGATATCCTGGGCATGAAGTACATGGTGGAAAAATGAGGAGGTCTCAATGAAACATAAAATCTAGTAAAGATATTCTGGAATTGCCATATTGAATATTGTGACCATGCATAACTCACACCATTTTAAGATGGTATAGAAAAGGTTTAGATGTGTGCACAAGAATACTCTCATAAATCACAATTTTGCAACTAAAAAATAGCAATTAATTTAAAATACAGATATTATTTTCAAAAACAATATATTGAATGTCTAATCAAAAACTTAAACCAATATTTATTCAAAATAAATTTAACTGAGCTTTCCCAGGTAGAGTAGGACAGGAAGATGCCTTTAAAAAACAAATCACTTCTTTGGACAAAAAATAACTTTGGCACAGCTACATATTCCAAGAGACTTTAGAGATTCACAAAACATATTTAAATATTAAAAACTCTGAAAAATTTTACAAAAGGTATCAGTTTAATATTGCTTACCATAACATTCCCCAAACTTATTATAAATTTTTAATTTTACAGTCATGTTTTCTAACTGCAGAGATATCACTCCCTAGAATATACTTTGGAAAAATATATGTTATAAAGCAATATACACTATTGAAATACAAATGAGCCACCTATGGAGAGAATGTCTGATATTCTTGCATTTGAAGTTAGCTATAATGAACTGTGGTAGAATACATATGAGCAACTATAAAGGGAAGCTTTGATAAAATGAAATATCTGTCATATAAAATGGAAATAATGAAGGAGTTCCACAACTCACATGATTACTTTAATATAAACAAATCTCATCTAGGCAAGAGAGCTTCATGAAGATTCATATTGTAGGCATTACAAAAGGAGGATTTTGTGCTAAAGTCATGTTTGTTTCCATATGATGAGACATACGAGTTAGGATGGAGAAGATGATATACAGTTACTCTAGATTCTATTACTTCACTTTTTATCTCATCTGTTCAGAAGTACTGTTAGTGCTTATTACATGATCAATGCTAAGCTAGGCTTTTGATATAAAATATTGCATCTGTGGTTCTTCTTATCCTGATTGAAACCTAATGGGAAATAAGACAAATTGAATGCAGTGAAAGAATACAGAAAAATCCATATATGGACTGGGGAAATTTCCAGGGTGGATATATTATATATATCAAGTGCTAATACTTTGGTAGTCTTTTGTGCCAAGAACAGTTCATATTTATATATAGAGTCATTTAATTCTCATACTATTATGAAATGAGTTGTATTACAGTCATTCTATTTTGTATATGAAGACACTGTGAGACACAGAGGTTAAATGACTTGCCCAAAATTATTCACAGTAAGATGATAGCTAACCAGTCTCTAAACAGGGTGTGACTTTTTGAATAGAACATGAGTAAACAACTGTTTTTTCCTGGTGGAACACTGACATCAGACCAAAGAAATGATTGAGATTGTGTCTAGTTTAGTGAACCAGGAAGTAGGCCAGCGTTACTTACATGACCATGGATGAGGGAACACTTTACTCAAAAACATGAAGAACTCAAAGGCAGATTCATCACCAAAACATCCATCCACCCCAGTCTTTGTGATGACTTAAAAAGCAGCCTTCCTAGAGCTCTCTGCACAACTTGAAGGCAGCTTCACTGGTTGGAAAACCTTCTCTGGGTTGCAATTATCAGTGTTTATATGACACTGGGGGGGAGGGGCTCTTGCCACCTGTGTAACTATCAGAAGCTACCATAGACTTTCCAGCTTAATTTACTTATTAGGCCCTTGCATGCTTCATTTACACCCTTTGTGTAATGAACTGGTTTCCCCGCTACTAGAGGTATGTTTCAAGTAAGAAGAAATAGATAAACAACAAAAAATGGATTGCTTTTTAATATATTTTAAAATAAACGGTGGGTAACTGTCATGATTCTGTCTTTTGTACTAATTAATTTATTAGTTTTCTGTGTATGAGTCTTTTGCCTGTATGTATGTCTATGTACCACATTCATGCCTGGTTCCTTCAAAGGTTAGAAGAGGACTTCAGATTTCTGGGACTAGAGTTACAGACTAATGTGAATGACCATCTTGATGCTGAGGCTCAAACCCAGGTCCTCTGTGGTTTATATGACAGAAGTAAGTTCTTAACCATCACACCAATGCTCTAGTCATAATAATATTTTTTATTTGAGATTATAATAAAATTATATTACTACTCCCTTCCCTTTCCTGATTCCAAGCTTTTCTTTCTACCCAGCCACTTGCTATCTTTCAAATTTATGGCCTCTTTTCTCTATTATATATTATATTTAGAAATACATAGATACAATCTGTTAAGCCAATATAAATTATTTGTATGTATTTTTTTTCAGAGATAATTCTTTGGAATTGGAAAGCTAATAGGTGTGCTTTTCCCTCAGCATCCTTAGTTACTTGTAGCTCTTTGTATAGGGCCAAGGCCTTGTGAGTTCTTCCTTCTACGTTAGCATGTCAATTTTCATCTTTGTTCAGGTCATGTTTATAAAGGCACCTTGGTGAGGCTTTGTGGGTGTAGCTTTTCTAGGAAACATAGTATTTATCTTTATACCCACAGATAAGTGTATTCCTCACCCCTCTTCAAAGAAAATTCTATTTGCAGCCAATGAAGACAATTATAGAAAACCATGAGTAATCTAAATGCAGAGTTTGGAGCCCATTCCCAAATAATAACTGTAAAACTTTAGAATATAACCACTATATTTTATTGTCAAAAGTAAAACTGAATGTATTAGTAGTTGCTGTGTGTTTATCTCTGTGCATGTGAGAGAGAGCGAGAGAGAGAGGGAGAGGGCAAGAGAGAGATGTGTGTGTGTGTGTGTGTGTGTGTGTGTGTAACAAAGAAAGAGTCTCATCAAAATGGAATAAGTTGAAGAACAGAAGGAATGACATATCCAATCTGTATAATGTGAGCAATCAGCAGCATTTGTTAAATTTAAAGTAGTTTAGAGTTTAAAATACTTGGACACCTATGTACAGATGTATATGCACATGTGAAACTTAATTTGAAAACCAAGAATGGTACTATTTCTTTTGAAATCATGGCTTCATGGGGCTAAGGTCTAATCTTCCTGTCTTCTGTATATCTAGGGGAAAATAGGAAAAGAAAATACAAAAAATGAAAACTCCAATTATCTCATTTTTTATTCTAGATAGGTAGATAGATAGATGATAGATAGATGATGATGATGATGAAAAAGATAGATAGATGAAGATAGATAGATAGATAGATAGATAGATAGATAGATAGATAGCCCAAAAGGCCTACCTAATAATGATGGAGTATATTTAGTTATGTCTACATATTTCCCCAAATGTCTGGCTGCTAAGACTGGGCACTTGAAAATTATTGAGTTATGCTAGCAATTTTGAAATTGCATCACACTCAGGTGTGAGAGACTCTACTAAACACAATCATTCATAATACTTAAGTTCCTAATTATTCCTTATAGTGGAATAATTTAAATCTATTAGTGGGAAAAATATTGTTTCTTTTGGGAAATGAGTTAAATGTTTAAAGGGTTAAAAAGTGACAAAAAATCCTGGAAAGTAGAGGTGGTTGGCGCACCATGCTTTACAATCTCTGAAGCCATTTCACATGCTTGTCTACTTCCACCCGAGAGTAGTGTAGAGGGAGTTTTTTTTTTCCAATCCTCATTAATTAAGGAAATTGAATCTCTGAATATCTATGCGATAAAATTCCTATCCTGATCACACAGTCACTAAACTGCAGATCCTGAGTTGTGGTCATTCTCAAGTTTTAGCTACCATAATCTTTCTCCTGCAGGTAGATGAGTAAGCCACAAAGATAACAATCTGTATAACAAGTAATTAGATACCAACAATTACAGCCTGCAGGCCTCTTATCTAGCTGTCTTATCTGGAGAAAATGGGTGACCAAGACAGTGGAGAGGAAACTCTCACCTATTCGGTTTTCTTCCTCCTAAATTTGTCTTTCAGTCTGGGTGTGTTCATTTGTGTTTTCTTTCTTTTTATTTTTTTTATTTTTATTTTTTATTGAGAAAAGGAAAAAAAAATTCCGCCTCCTCCCAGCCTCCCATTTCCCTCCCCTTCCTCTCACCCATCTCCCCCTCCCCCCACTCCTCTCCCCCTCCCTCCGAAAAGCAGTCAGGGTTCCCTGCCCTGTGGAAAGTCCAAGGTCTTTGCCCCTCCATCCAGGTCTAGGAAGGTGAACATACAAACTGGCTAGGCTCCCACAAAGCCAGAACATGAAGTAGGATCAAAACCCCGTGCCATTGTCTTTGGCTTCTCATCTGCCCTCATTGTTCGCCATGTTCAGTGAGTCCGGTTTTATCCCATGCCTTTTCAGTCACAGTCCTTCTGGCCTTGATGACCTCCCAATAGATCAGCCCCACTGTCTCAGTGGGTGGGTGCACCCCTCGTGGTTGCGACTTCCTTGCTCATGTTCTCCCTCCTTCTGCTCCTCATTGGGACCTTGGTAGCTCAGTCCGGTGCTCCAGTGTGGGTCTCTGTCTCTATCTCCATCCATCACCAGATGAAGGTTCTATGGTGATATGCAAGATATTCGTCAGTATTGCTATAGGATAGGGTCATTTGTGTTTTCTTAAGCCCAGAAGTCCAAGGAGGAACAGAGGAGTCATCATACACATAGCCTCAGGCCCACTAGAATCATCCTTACCACAATGTTTATACAAAGATTATGGTCAAGCTTTCCTAAATGCGGTATTCCATGGTATCTAACATCCACACCTTCAATTGTGTGGCCACATTCTTGAGATTGTATAGATAACACTAATAGGAAGAGAGGGCTTAAAAAATGAAGATATGAAGTTAGGTGGGAGGAGATGGGAGGGGAGTGTAGATATGTTAAAAATATAATATATGTAATTTTGAAAGAATTAATAAAATTAATATATACACATAAACAAAATACAATTTTGCAAGTTACAGAAACTAAGAAAAAGTTCCTAATAAATATAAATTAACAATGTGCATTATGGTGCTACCTGTAATCCAAGCTCTTGGGTGAGTGGAGCAAAGAGGTGATGATAAACTTGATGCTAGGTTGGGCTACAAAGGGAGACCTTGTTGAAAAACAAACAAAAAAAGTCCAAAATATAGATTTAAATATTTTAAAGTAATTTAATGGTAAAGAATTGCTTTATGTTTTATTATAAATTTTAAAATTAAAATCTAAGTGATATCTATGCATTTTAAGTGTGGACTGTATCTTGCAAACGTGTGTCAGTCTGTGGGAGACAAACTTCTAAATATTTTCAAAGAAAAATATTTGGTAAGAAAATTGGACTTTTGGTCTCTAGAGTATCATATAGTTCAAATATTTTTCTTATTAGTTTTCTATGTTTCTTGTATATTATAAAATGTGTTTAATTTCAGGTTTTTGGTTTGTTTTTTTTTGGTCAAAACAGAAAGTAATATTTTAATAGAGGGAGCATCATAAATATATTATGGAAAGTGGAGGGATTTCTCAACTAATAAGCTTTTTGTTATTTTGAGCAACATGCATCTTTGAAAATTAGCAAGCTAGCTGCTACATATCAATAGTGTTAATGATAAATTGAGGAATAATGTTCCCTACTGATAGAAGAATGAGAACACAATAACTTTTTTTAGTGGTCTTATATTAAAATATTTGAAGAACTTTTTCAGTTCAAATTCATAAACTCTAAGTAAAACAATTTATATTTGAAATTCTGTGAGGGGAAACAAAAGTCCATATTTCCAAAATTTCTTTCTGTTCTTTAAATATATCTGTGATCAAAGCCCATAAACAAAGAAGCAATACAACAAACAACAACAAAAACTCCTCTAAGGGACTACTTTGTTTCCTTGGCTCTGAACTCTAGCAGTTAATATTTTTATTGACATCATGAATAAACAGTTAAATGGACACAAAACTGCTAGCATGTATAAATGTAAGGGTTTTAATGAGGTTAGTACTTAGTAAAAGAATGATGTTAATGTAATTGTAAAAAAGCCATGTATTTCACTGTGGGGAAAGCTATTCAAAGCGTTTGTGATATGGGTTGATATGTAATATACTATAGATTTGATTTTGTTAAAGAAATTTAAATTAAATTTTGAAATATTTTGTAGATAAGTATCAGTAAAGTGGGACTCAGAAATTCTCAAAAAAAGAATGTCAACAGGAGCATTAATAAATGAAGAAAATGATTACAAGGACAAATATCATATCTTTGTTGTCAACCCATTTGTGTATAGTAATAAGAAAAGAACTTAATCCAGGAATCTCACCACTCACATACAAATTTCTCTAAAGTGATGTAATGTTTGGGTTAATGTGAAGTAATTTTAAAAATCTCACTCTTTTACAGAAAAGTGCTACAACTTCTAGTCTATATCTGGACCATCAACTTGCCTCATCCTATTCTCTGCTAACCATGGAAACATATTAGTTAAAATAATGGATTATAAAAGCCAAGAACTACCAGATGCCCTGGAATGGGGTGATGGTGCAAGTTTTTAACAACTAATAAATCCCTGTACATTTTACTGTGTTTGTTAGTATTTTTCATAGCATCCCTCCCTCTATTCTCACACCGCAAATGTTAACCTTTGCTATTGCCTTTATTTGATTTGATTTTTGACATTTTATTGGTAAAGATGAAACTTTCTGCCCCTCAAATTACCTTTTCTGTTTACCTGAGAGGTTTCTGAGAGAATCAAATATAAGGCAATAAAAGAAAGCATGTATGACTTGTTAAAAATTCACAAATGAGAACAATTATTAATGAAACAACAAAGCATCATCAATATCACAAACATCAGAACAGCCACCTGCAATTAGGAAATGGTGATAAGTACGTTTAGTGTCTCAGTTTTTCTTGGAAAGGGTCAATGGCATTTATGTCCCATCAGAATATTTTCTTCCTCTCATTTGTGAAGGAAGTGTAAAAACAATTTTATAAATCTCAGGATAAAGAAAGAAGGGTGGCTGTCATGGTAAGCAGGAAGGGTAATTCACAGGTGAGAAATAAAGCTAGAACCAGGGGAAGAATTCTGTCAGTCACTAACCAAGAATGGGGAGTTGGAATCTTTCTTTCCTTTCCACTGTCCATCTGTGCTTTCTGAAGCCATCAGAGTAAATATGAGAAAGTTCTCCAAAGTCAAAGGAAGAGTCACCCTCTCCAATGGAGCAGGATTTCCATGAGTACAGATTGTCTTTTCAGCTAGGCCTGATATGACTGAAGTGCAAGCTTCCTGAATTCTGGGTGAAACATTTTCTGCTTCTTTTTGATGAAGAACTAAGGTTTTAATTTCTCTTCTACCTACAGATTTTTTTGGTGAACTTTTATTATTATTGTAAAGATCATATTTACCCCAGCCACCATCTTTTTTTTTCTTTATTTCTAATTACTAGATGTCTGACCTTTGGCAACTCATTTAACTTCTGTGGACATTTGTTTTCTCTGCTTTAATATAGACACACTTACTGTCCTACCTCATAAAGATCCTTGTGGCTCTAATTAGAAAAGATATTTGAACATGATTATAAGTTGAACAAGACAATCAAATAATGAGGTATAATTATTATAATTTAGTGTCTGACCCAGCTTTTTATCCAAGTTTTAAATTTGTCTAGCATACAAGGAAAAAAACAATGAATGTGATGACTAATTTACCTGTGTCAAGGATTTTAGACAGATACTTCATGCACCTCTGAATAGTGGTAATGGATGTTTAGAGTGCTTATCAGAAGTCATTTTCAGTTGATTTCTAGACGGTGGGAAGGAAAGAATTCCATGAGCAATGAAAGAGCAATGTCTGCCAAACACAAAAAAGAGAGAAGTGGGGTCATGCAGAGTGTGTATCTGTTCACTCTGTGTGATTCTCTCAGAAGATTATATATGGTAGAAGAATGAGAAAATTCAGCTCCAGATAAATTTCATAAAACCTGCAGTAAGATTTAAAAACTGAAATATTTAACATAAATGCACATAAATAGGTTATATATTGTATAGCTACATATACATATATTGATGTTCATTCTCTTGTGAATGTCTAGAAGAGCTATTACAGCTGCCATCATCTTCCTTGTGTGTGCAATTATAAACTGCTGATATGACTTCCTTTCTTTATAAATAAAGCACAAACCCCTCAATCTTTCCTGATTCCCTCCATTATTTTTACTACATTCCTACACCAAATTTCACAAGCCTGTTCTATTTTCTAAGATTTCATAAGCATGAAAAACTTCTCCCTTGCCTAGAGTTTTTCAGAAAAGATTCACATAGTGTTATATTCATCTTAAAAATTTAGCTTTTGAAAAACACTCTACTTCTTATACATAATGAAATGATGATGACAAAATGGCAAGGTGTTCAAAAGAACTGGAAGGCAGAGGCTTTGTCTTCGCAGGTACAGATGCCTGACTCTAGGCAGCTAACACTAGGCAGCTTTCCCACCGAAAATTGTCAGAGTTATTATGAGTTGATCATGATTTTAGCAAAGAAATTTCACTAAAATAATTATACTGCAATATAATACAGCCAAATAAAAATGTTGGTATCAAGATCATGGTTCTCTTTCTTCCTGTAATCTCTCAGTACCAGGCAAACAGTGTGGGGGGGGGGGGCAACAAAATAAAATGAGTAATTCAAAATTTTTAAAGAGAGCAAAAATTAGCAACATGTTATATTTTTTATTTAAACTAATAATCTCTGAAAATAAAATGATTTATTTGGGGAACTGCATCTGCTTCCCTTTTATAAGAGATACTTAGCACCCAAATTTTCTACATCCTCTCTCAGATTGAATTCGTTTAATTCAACAAAGTAGATTTAATTTGAATTAAATTGTCAAAAAATTTTAGATTGATATATGCTTACTCCCAATTTAAGATGGCTCATTTCTATGTAATAATATGAAGTATTAATTGGTTGTATTTCCTAAAATAAAATTATTTTGGGTGTGCCTCCATGTTGCACAATTCAGGTATGGCAGAGAAAAGAGAGGTTAGAATTAGAGCGAATAAATGTGTGGCGGAGGAAATATGAGGTTTGTGAGGGAAAAGGATTGGAACTGACTCAGATTTTATTAAAACATGGAAATATCACCCTTACATTGTTTTTGTAGTTAAGTAATTTCCCAGATTAAATTAAAAAAAGGCTGTCATTTTCATTTGATACAATTTCTCATCAACCCCCGCTTCTGTACACACTAACTCTTTCATTTCTATCACTATTTTACCTATAAAAGATTGTATGTATTTATTTAACCACTTACATTCACACGAAAAGATTACTTAGTCAGTTTATTAATCTAATATTGAATGAAAAAATTAACATATCAGCAAGAAGGCTTTGTGAACTTTATACTAAAATGTCAGATCCTCATTCAGCCAATTGAAACTACAGAGATGATAGCAAACAAATATTAACTAGTTCTACCTTCAATGATATCACAATTTAATTAGAAGTAATAAAACAATTACCATCATAGTTGAACCAGAACATAATTCAGCACTGAAACCTATGGTAATAGGCTATAAATAATGATGAAAACGTAGAAGTAAAATCAATGTGGATTTGTGTAAATCAAGAATCTTCATCAATGAGGTGTACTAGTAGAAGATGGAAAATAATGGTTCATACTTGGAAATGAAATTGAAATGTTTCTCCTTTACTTGCCTTTTGGTATTTTTAGCCAATATCATAGTTATGAAAAGAAAAGTAACTAAATAGAAAGCAAAATGCAATTTAGAACTCAAGTGAATGACTGTAACTTTATACCGGGCTCCAGTCAATGAGAGATGAAATGCGTATCAGTTAGGATTGAAATTAAGCACAAATTTCTTTCTTTTATTTATTTATTTATTAAAGATTTCTGTCTCTTCCCCACCGCCGCCTCCCCTTTCCCTCTCTCTCCCCCAATCAAGTCCCCCTCCCTCATCAGCCCAAATAGCAATCAGGGTTCCCTGTCCTGTGGGAAGTCTAAGGACCACCCACCTCCATCCAGGTCTAGTAAGGTGAGCATCCAAACTGCCTAGGCTCCCACAAAGCCAATACGTGCTGTAGGATCAAAACCCCATTGCCATTGTTCTTGAGGTCTCAGTAGTCCTCATTGTCCTCTATGTTCAGCGAGACGAATTTCTAAACTGTTTTTCTGTTAGAATATATTGACATAAGCGATTAAGTATATATACTTATATACATATCCATATATATATATGCACACATAAACATACCGCCTTTAAACATAAGAATATTCTCGAGATTTAGTACCTTTGTAATCACCTAGTCAGGTGTAAGAGGAATGTACACGGGTTCTTACTAATATGTTTCAAAAAGATATAGAGAAGATGGTAAAGGAATATTGAGTACCTGTATTGAATTGCTCACTACAAAAAAGTAAAAGGCAACTGAAAGTTAAGGACAATTTTACATATAAAATATAATTGTGACTATTGATTTTGCATATTGGTAGTTCACTAGATACATACTTTAACACCCTAATCAGAAGAAATATGTATGCCTTGAAAAATCAAAAAACTGAAAGTTGGTGAAACAGCCATATGATAGAGAAATCCCGTTCTATATGGTGACAATGAAATACAAGATGCATTATTGTCTACAGACAAGTGTCAGTACATTCAGAGAATGACATACAGAGATGCTCTGTATCAAAATAAAAAAGTAAATAAAATACATGTAACCCAAGAAGTAGGGAAAGGGGAATTCCAAATAATATTTCTAAGGAGTATAAATTTTAATATCTACATGGAAATCAGTATTTTATATTCATTAACAAGTAGACAAAAATAACATGTTGATATTTCAATACTTTCAATATATCTCTGCTCTTAATTCACTGTTGACTTTATTGGATTCAAAAGACATTGCTCTAACTAAAAATACCAACCATTCTTCAGTTAATTAAGTGAACCAAGCTCAAAAGTTCTATTGTAAAATATGGTGGTTATAATTACCAAGATAATTTACTTTCTTTTTTTCTTCTAATTGATTTTTAATTTTATTTTACATTCCATCCACAGTTCTTCGCCCTGCCCCTCCTCCATCCCTCTCTGCTCACTCCAATCCACTCCTCACAATGGGTAAGGGGTCCCATGGAAAATCAAAATAGTCTGCACGTTAGGTTGAGGTGGGAGCAAGCCCCTCCCTCCTGCATTAAGGCTGAGCATGGCATCCCACCATAGCTACTGGGCTCCAATAAGCTAGCTCATATACCAGGGTTAGGTCCTGATTCTACTGCTAGTGGCCCCACAGCTAGTCCAAGGTTTACCACTGTCTCCTACATATGGAAGTCTAGTGCACTGTCATGGAGTCCTCACAGCTGTTGGTCTAGAGTTACTGAATTTCCATAAGTTTGGTTCACCTGTCTCTGTAGATTTCTCCATCATTATCTTGACCTCCCTTTTTCATATTTTCCCTCCTCCCTTTCTTTGGTTTGGTTCCGGGAGCTCAGCCTCATGCTTGGTTGTGGATCTTTGCATCTGGTTCTTTCAGTTGCTGGATGAAGGCTCTATGATAATAGTTAGGGTATTCACCAATATGATTACAGGGGAACGTCAGTTTGGGCTCTCTCTCTCTAATATTGCTAGGAGTCATAAATGGGGTCATTGTTGTGGATTCTTGGGAATTTCCATAGAACTAGGTTAATCTCTAACCCCATAATGATATTCTCTATCACTGGTTTTCTTTCATTGTTCTCCTGCAACATCACTGCCCTACTCATCCATCCTGTTCCCTCATGTTCTCATCCTTTTCCCATTCCCGTTAACACTGCCCCTTTTCCCCAGGTTACCCTTACCTGGTTGAACCATATTACCCTCTCAGGGTCTTTCTTTCTCCCTAGCTTCTGTGGAACTGTGGACTATAGCCCGATTATTCTTTGCTTTGCATCTAATATCCACTTATGAGTGAGTAAATACCATGTTTATCTCTCTGAGTCTGGCTTACATCACTCTGGAGGTTTTTTTCTAGCTCCATCCATTTGCCTGGAAATTTCACTATGTCACTGTTTTTTACAACTGAATAATACTCCATTGTATAAATTTAGCACATTTTTTGTCTATTTTATTTTTTTTTAGTTGTTGCAAAAAAAAAATTCCGCCTCCTCCCCGTTTCCCAATTCCCTCCCCTTAGCAAATTTTCTTTATCCTTTCTTCAGTTGAGGTCCATCTAAGTTGTTTCCATGTTCTGTCTATTACTAAAAATGCTTTTATGAATGGTGTTGAGCAAGTGTCCTTTTGGTATGATTGAATATTCTTTCGGTATATGACCAGGAGAGGTATGTAGGCAGAAGCTGCTTTTTTGTTCCCAGCTGCTCCAACCCAAAATAATCACTTAGAAAACATGTTATTTAGATCACTTTTGGCCAATAACTTGAGTGTATTGCAAGAAAGCTCTTGCATCTAAAATTATCTAATTTCCATTATTTTATATTTTACCACAAGGCTTGTGACCTACTGGCAAGATTCCAGCTAACAGCTTGCATCTTTTCTCTCTGGAAGCCACATGACATTTCATGAATCTGCCTTCTTTCTCCCAACATTCTGTTTAGTTTTCCAGCCTCATTCTATTTGTGCTAAGTCACTGACAAAAACAGATTTATTGATTAACCAATAAAAGCAACACATATACAGTATGACTTCCCACACTATTTCCCTTTTTCTTTTTAAATAAAAAAAGAAGGTTTTAACTTTAACGTAGTAAAATTACATATAACAAGATAGGTATTAAGCAAGAATTACAGTTACAACATCTATATTTACTTTATCTTTTATCATAACTAAGGAAAACTATAAATATACCTATCTATCCTTCAACTCCATCAAAGACTCAAGAAGGATGCCTAAGTAAACAGGAAATACATGGTAAGCAGCTTCCAAAACTCAAGATTTGACAGAAATATCTCACTTCCTGGATAGTCAACCAAAGTTTTTCTGTAACCTTGTGGGCACCCATATTCATCCCACTGGCCCATAGTATCTGGCAGACTTTTCCACGAAGCAGGAAATTTCAAAGACAGTTTCACCTGTATTGGCAGTTTTTCAGTCACTTTCTTCTGTGTTCTGCAGAATGTCTGGCAGACTCTTTCATGAAGCAGTAACCCAGTAACCCTAAAGGACTATCTCACTTTTAGGCAAGTTCAGCAGTTGTTTTTGTGGGTCCTGCTTGTCTTCTTCATACAGCATAACCTCATGCAGTCTAGGCAAAAAAAAAAAAAAAAAAAAAAAAAGTTTATTTTCCAAATGGCTAGCAATCTCCACAAGTAGCCTCTTCATTGCCCATCTTCCTCTTGAAATAGATTGGTGCTACCAGGAGCAGATGTGTCTCATTATCATAAAAAGTCTAAGTTCTAAAAACATTTAAATGCCATGTTCTGTAGTCTTTGAAAGGTTTGAAGAACAACTAACCATCTGAAATATATCTTTATACACCTAGAAAACCTAACTAACATGACTAAAAGCTTAACTATTATGGATGACTCTCTATTAAACTATATTTCTTAATTATACATTTTTAAATGAGATTAACAAACACAATACCTTAATTAAGAGAAGAAATATACATATAACAAAATTAATCTTAAGTGTGTATCAATAGACCAAGATCCATACCATTGCAATGTATTCATTTCTATATCATATCCCCCTTTAAATGGAAACAAACGATTATAAACATTTAGGGAATTTGGACATATTTTTCTCCAAACTACTTCCTACTTTTTGTTGGACAAAGTAATTTTGGGGGATGTTTATGGTGATCTTTTGGGGGGTCTTGGTCCATCAAACCACATTAGTCTAGAAGGATTCCACAGGTTCTCGTCTTTTGTGGAAACAAAACAAGAACCTCTTATCAAAATGAACAAATCCTTAGACCCAAATTCTGAAGTCATAAAACCTTTAAAAGATATGTGTTGGTTTAGCTTAGCTGCCCATTCAATAAAATGTCTCTATACTTATCTTTTTCACAGTAAAAAAATATTCAAAGAAAACACAATAATAAACGTAATCCAGACTCTCTGTGAATTTTTTATCTTTGTATGGCTTATTTTTCTTACTCTCTACAAGTTTAATATTTATTTTATTATCTTTACTCCTTTAGTCTATGACATCTGTATACGTTTATATTACTTTTACTGTCTCTTTGATCTTTTTCTTCTCTCTCTCAAGCCTATGTACAATTTTAAACACACTGTGTATCAATAAGAGGTCTTTTATGTCTGAATCTGTCCTATTGTGTATCTGAAAATCTTTTCTGTCCTGGAGTGCTTCTTAAAATGCTAAGCAACAAGTAATGCTGTTTTGTCTTTTGGCTCTGCCCAGCCCAACATGTTGGGGGCATTTGTGCTGACTCTGAAAGCCATGTACGTTGCATCATTTTTAATCATACATTGGATCTATGTTGCCATTATGCAAGTTGTAGCACTCTGCTCACAGACCCCATTTAAATGCTCCATAGCCAGAGCTCCCGAAAGAGTCATGCTCGCAGCATGGTTCAGGAAGCTGCCATTTCAAAACCACCTGGTTTATTATTTATTTATTTATTTATTTATTTATTTATTTATTTATTTATTTGCTACCACTGAATCTGGAAGACCTCTCTTAAAGTAGCTGTGGCACACTGCCAGTCAAAAAACTGTGGCTGCCGGGTGGTGGTGGCGCACGTCTTTAATCCCAGCACTCGGGAGGCAGAGGCAGGCGGATCTCTGTGAGTTTGAGACCAGCCAGGTCTACAGAGCTAGTTCCAGGACAGGCTCCAAAGCCACAGAGAAACCCTGTCTCGAAAAACCAAAAAAAAAAAAAAAAAAAAAAAAAACAAAAAACTGTGGCTAAACTATTTTGTATCTAGAATTCTTTTTCAAGCTTTGTCAGGTTTTACATGGATATAGTCAACCACTTGGCACATAAATTTATCATTTAATATCACAATAAATTTATGGGGTCATGACCTACTGCAGCAATGGAATTCCCACATTAACATTCCTACAGTCCCCAAAACTCATATTTCTGGGAAGAATATTATAAGGTACTATATGCAAAGATCACCAGACATTCAGATTGTATAAGAACAGAAATAAACTATCAAACCTTTAGAGGTATCAATGGCCCTATCTTTAAAATGGTTAATTGAAAAAGCTATATGGGTTAAGCAATGGTTTTTAATAGAAGACAAACTGCAGACTTTAGAACAGCCGGTACTGATGCTCACCATATTGAAGAATCAACCAGCCCTTGGAATTCTCCTGTATTTGTTGTTAAAAAGAAATCTGGTAAATGGAGTATGGTGAAATATGTAAGAACTATCAACAAGGTAATTCTACTTATGGGTCATCTACAGAGATATCACTGAGTCTTGACATAGATTGATTCTCAATTTTCTGAGAAACCACCATACTGATTTCCAACATGGCTATACAATTTCGATTCCACATCCTCTACAACATAAGCTGTTCTTTGTACTTTTGATCTTAGTCATTCTGAGAGGTGTCAGATGGTATCTCAGAGTTGTTTTTGTTTGCATTTCCTTGATGATTAAAAATGTTAAGCAATTCTTTAAATGTCTTTCAGCCATTTGCTCTACTACTGAAAATTCTGTTTAGCTATAGACACCATTTTTAATTGAATAATTTTGCAGTTTAATGTCTAGTTGCTTGATTTATCTATATATTTGGGAGATCAGTCATCTGTCAGATGTGGGGTTGGTGAAAATCTTCCCATTTGGTAGGCTGTCATTTTGTCTTGTATATTGTGTCCTTTGATTTACAGAAGCTTTTCAGTTTCAGAAGATACCATTTATGGATTATTGCTCTCAGCATTTGTGCTACTGGTGTTATATTTAAAAAATAGTTTCCCATTCCAGTGTATTCAAAATTTAAAACTACTTCTCACTTTCTCTTCTATCAGGTCCAATGTAACCAGATTTATGTTGTGCTAATTCTCAGCATACACCAGGATTCACCATCCTTTTACAGAGATATATACTTATCCATGTATTGCAACTCTATTAATATTATCAAGGAAACAAAATCAATTTGCATACCCAACAACTAATGAATATAAATTGATAATGAAATGTTGAACATATATACAATGAAGTTTTATTCTGCTGTTAGGAAAAACAAAAGTTGAAAGCAAGGAGGTGAAATTGGGTAATAATATTGAATGAGGTGATGCAGGCACAGAAACAAAGCCAACATGTTCTGTCTCACCTATGGACCTTAGCTTCAATTGTTTAATTTTGTTATGTACACACTTGGAGTTTCTGTAGAAGTCAATAAATTAGAAGGAACTCACCAGGAGGGCAGGTCTAAAGATAAGAATATAGGTTAAAAAAAAGAATATTCATGATAAAGAAACATTTGAAGGGAGAGATTGGGATGTTGGGTAAATGAAAAAAAAAAAACAGTGGATGGGAATAACCAGAATGAAGGGGTCATTAAAATGCAATAGGGAAAT
Source organism: Microtus obscurus (assembly GCA_963919715.1). Classification (NCBI taxonomy): domain Eukaryota; kingdom Metazoa; phylum Chordata; class Mammalia; order Rodentia; family Cricetidae; genus Microtus; species Microtus obscurus. The sequence continues at coordinate 6,512,782 of CAWTZC010000490.1, forward strand.
GTGTGACAATTAAATTAAAAATGTATAATTTATATTTTTAAGAAGAGGTTGATGGGAGATACATTATATAGCTACAAAAGGATTCTCAACGAGTCTTGTGCTATTAAACAAAATCGCAATGCTAACGATGAGATGATTCTTTATACACTGTTGTAGGGAAAAGCCAGAAACAGCCAAAGCAACACAGGTTCTTGACAATTGTCTTGCTTTAAGTTACAGCAAAAAGGTTGCATAAAACAGAGAGATCAATGCTGGAAATGAGCGTCATGCTTCTTCCCTAGCTTGGTTTCAGAGTCCCAAAAGGAGCTAAGCCAGCTGCTGATGAAGAAAAGGCATCAAGTGTCTCGTCTGTCTGCAAGGCCTATGAACTGCAGTACCCTCTTATTTAATGGTAGCTAACACTGATGCTATGGGGGGGAATCAGCACTCTCTGATTTGACTGTAGATCTACTCACCAGGAAAAAAATATATATTTTCAGGACTGTAAACCTTGTTTCAAGAAAAAAAAAAAACTTTCAAAGGGAGATCATAGTCCAGTGGCATACTGATTCTTGATTAAACATATCTTCAAATTACTTTATAGTTAATGTTAATTTCACCCTTGATTAATTGGTTGAATGATTATGGTATTAATGATGGAACACTTGACTTTATGCTTGTTTAGAAAGTACTTAGCCAATAAGCTAATATCCTCAATTTCTCTTTGTGTCTCTCCCTTTCTTCTTCCATTTCCTGTATTTATTTACTTTTTCAATTACCATGTGCAATTATATTAGGCTATAGTAAACAAAAATTTTTGGAGGGCACTAGGTTACAAGGAATTATCAGGTGGAGTTTTGGTTTATTCAGCTGCTTGTTTAGAATTTTATTTAGCACAATTCTCTCATTTAATAGAGACAGAAGTATTCTCAATGCCTTGGCTATTTCTTCTGCACCTTCTGCAATATAAAAAGTAGTTTTTAAAAGAAAATAATGGCAAATTCATGCAAAGGGTGTGTTGAAATGATGATAGAAAGAGATAGTAAGGAAAATTTTTGATACCCAAATACATGTCAAAAATTCTTATTTAGGCTGTCGTTTTGTCTCATTGACTGTGTCCTTTGCTTTACAGAAGCTTTTAAGTTTCAAGAGGTCCCATTTATTAATTGCTTCTCTCAATGTCTGTGATACTGGGGTTATAGATAAGAAGTGATCACTTATGCCAATTCTTTCAAGTATACTTCCCACCTTCTCGTCTATAAGGTTCGGTGTGGCTGGCTTTATGTTAAGGTCTTTGATTCATTTGGACTTGGCCAAGCCTACAGAATTGGAAAAAAATCTTTACTAAACCCACACAGGACAGAGGTCTGATCTCCAAAATATACAAAGAACTCAAGAAATTAGTCATCAAAAGAACAAGTAATCCAATAAAAAATGGAGTACACACTCATATTTGGTTTCTAGACATAAACAAAGCACATTGGGCCTCTAATACGTGATCTTAGAGAAGCTAAATAAGAAGGAGAACCCAAAGAAAAACATATAGGCATCCTCCTGAATATTAACCTTCATCAGGCGATGAAAGGAGACAGAGACAGAGACCCACATTGGAGCACCAGACTGAAAGCTCATGGTCCAAGTCAGGAGCAGAAGGAGAGAGAGCATGAGCAGGGAGCTCAGGACCGCGAGGGGTGCACCCTCACACTGTGACAGTGGGGATGTTCTGTCGGGAACTCACCAAGGCCAGCTGGCCTGGGTCTGAAAAAACCTGGATTAAAACTGTCTTGGGAAAAAACATAGAGACAATGAGGACTACTGAGATCTCTAGAACAATGGCAATGGGTTTTTGATCCTACTGCACGTATTGGCTTTGTGGGAGCCTAGGCAGTTTGGATGCTCACCTTAATAGACCAGGATGGAGGTAGGTGGTCCATGGACTTCCCACAGGGCAGGGAACCCTGATAGCTCTTTGGGCTGAAGAGGGAGGGGGACTTGACTGGGGGAGGGGGAGGGAAATGGGAGGCTGCGGTGGGGAAAAGACAGAAATCTTAAATAAATAAATTAAAAAAATGGAGTACAGACTTAAACAGAAAACTCTCAGCAGAGGATTCTAAGATGGTTGAAAGACACTTAAGGAAATGATCAACATCCTTAGTCATCAGAGAAATGCAAATCAAAACAACCCTGAGACTCCATCTTATACCTGTAAGAATGGCCAAGATCAAAAACAGTGATGACAGCTTATGATGGAGAGGTTATGGGGTAAAGGGAACACTCACTATGATCACCAAACCTTGTCATTGTAGGAGTTGAGCACAGATACAAGAAATTTTCACACAGAGGCTAATATCTCAAATATAAGTCTAGTTTTCATACAGAAAAATTAAAAGACTATATATATATATATATATATATATATATATATATATATATATATATTCGAGAAACAACTTGAACATGCAGTCAGAAGAAATAAAATAACAACTACAAAGAATACCATGGAAAACAAAAATCTCAAAATAATCATAACTGACTCAAACTCGATGAAAAAGGCCTTGAGTGCCGGGCAGTGGTGGCGCACGCCTTTAATCCCAGCACTCGGGAGGCAGAGGCAGGCGGATCTCTGGGAATTCGAGGCCAGCCTGGTCTACAAGAGCTAGTTCCGGGACAGGCTCCAAAACCAAAAAGAACCCTGTCTTGAAAAAACAAAAAACAAAAAACAAAAAAGGCCTTGAGTGTGAAATGTTGACTTTCTCATGGTGGTCTTTATTAGTCACTTGCTTTCAGAAATCACTTAATTGGGCAATCTTACCAAAAGCAAAGATAAAAACACTGATGACAACTTATGATGGTGAGGTTGTTGGGTAAAGGGAACACTCCTGCATTGCTGGTGGGAATGCAAGCTGGTATAGCCCCTTTGGATGTCAGTGTGATGATTTCTCAAAGATTAGGAAACAACCTTCCTCAAGACCCAGTAATACTACTTTGGGGTATATATTCAAAGGATGCTCAGTTGTGCCACAAGGACATGTGTTCAACTATGTTCATAGCGTTTTGTTTGTCATAACCAGAAACTAGAAACAACGTAAATGCCCCTTGACTAAAGAATGAATAAGGAAAATATGGTACATTTACACAATGGACACAGCAGAAAAAAATAGTGACATCTTGAATTTTGCAGGCAAATGTATGGAGCTAGAAAACATCATTTTCAGTGTGGTTACCCAGAACCAGAAAGACAATTATCACATGTATTCACTCATAAGTGCTTTTTAAACATAAAGCAAAGAAAACCAGTTCACAAATCACAATCCCAGAGAACCTAGACAACAATGAGGACTCTGAGAAATACATAGATCCAGTACATGGGAAGTAGAAAAAAACAAGATCTCCTAAGTAAATTGGGAGCATGGGGACCTTGGGAGAGTGTTAGGGTGTGGGAAACACAGGAAGTGGAGCAGAGAAAAATGTAGAGCTCAATAAAATTCAATAAAAAATAAAAAAATAAAAATTTCTATTTAGTATTCTTTTTCCCCCTGACAGATGCAATGGGAGTAGTGATGGAGAAGGGTCATCTTTCTATCTGTTGTTTCATTGGTTAATTAATAAAGAAACTACTTGGCCTCTGATAGGACAAAAAATTAGGTAGGCAGAGTAGACAGAACAGAATGCTGGGAGAAAGAAGCTGAGTTAGGTCAGTCGCCATGATTCTCCCACTCCAGACAGACACAGGTTAAGATCTTCCCTGTTAAGCCAGCTAGTGGGCTACATAGATTATTAAAAATGGGTTAGATCAATATGTAAGAGCTAGCCAATAAGAGGCTGGAACTAATGGGCCAGGCAATGTTTAAAAGAATACAGTTTCCGTGTAATTATTTCGGGGCATAAGCTAGCTGGTGGCCAGGAGCCAGGCGGCGGGGACGCAGCCCTGCTGCTCGTACTACAACAGAGTAGAAATAATCATCATACTGATTCTTGCTGACATGAAACATCAGAGACATCAGGTACTTGCTTAAGGTCTCAAAGACAGAGTAGGACAGGACTGAAGCTTAAACCCAGCTCACCACTGTACTACTAATGCATAAGTTGATTATAGACCATAACAGTTTCATCTTCTGCAACTGTGGCCCAGCACCTCACGTTCATGTGGACAAAAATATTGAGATCTTGCAACTAAGTCAGAGACTGAAAAAAATGTCCCTAATATAGGTTCTCTTTAGATATTTGCCAACTGAGCTCTGTTGCAAACCTCCATGCCAAAGTCCCCTGGGACTTTCTCTGCCCCCAGGATTTTTTCTAATTATGCTCTGCCTCTCTTCAGCTTCCTTTCTTTTCTTCCCTGCCTCCTTGTTCCCTCTCAAATGGGAATTAATCCAACCTCAAACAAGCTGTCACCAAGTTAAGATTAGACTGTGATTATTTCTTAGGAGAAAGATGTTTCTGCTCCAACCTCCAAAAGCCATATTTACAGACAAGAATTCACAGGGCATGCATCCAATTGATACATCTCCTTTCAAACAGCAGATCTGACACCTAAGTGGGATGCAAATTTAATTATTCCACATGTACAGAACAGAAACAGAATCTCATTGTTAAATTTGTTCTCCAATGTTGGGAAGATTAAAAACAAAATATGTTGAAGTGGTTTGTGTGAGTGGAATTTATTTTAGTTCATAAAGTGTGAGGCAGTAAAATAAGGGCAGAAGAGTACTTATTTCTAGGACATTGAATTATCTTTAGTTTTAAATGTTTCTTCTTAGAAATTTTTGTTCTTTACCTATACATGCTAAAATTTATAATTCCCTTTACTGTGGTGATTTCTCCAAATAACTTTCTTCAAGTATACTGTGCACTGTGTCATCATACATACATAAATATATTATATAATATATATCATATATAAACTAATTTGAAGTTTGTTTTATAATTAAATAATTATAAAATAAATATTTGCTCAGTGATTAAAATCAGAACTGTTATGTCCAACGAGAATGAAACCTTGGCTCTACAGTTGAGCTGCCCAATGTTAGGCAAGATATTTGACTTTCTTATAGACACATGTTTCCCAGGTATCTGATCCTTGAAGTTATTAGACTACATCCTCTATTTACCTTCCTTCCTCTTCAACTAAATGACGTTTTTGCCATAATGTTGCTTTCCAAACTAATTGTTAATTTTTTATCTGTAAGTCACCACAAATAGTGTCTGACTCAAATGTCTGCCATTGTAATCTGCCTTGGATGATATATCTATATTTGTAAATTAATCTCTCCTACTCAGTGACTTAAAAGTGAACCCCAGAAAAAATCACCTCATCTTTTACAGAATAGAGAAAGGCTTAAATGCTTGCTCACCCCATCAGGTTAATATATGGAGAAATGTTGTTTTAAATTGATCCTTTGAAGAACACTTTCTACCTCCTATTCCAACTTCCCTCTAGCCTTCAATCTGCATTTTAAAACAAGGACATTAAAGGCTGGCAAAAAGAATAAAAATACTTTCAGAAAAGAAAGATTGGTTACAGAACTCCATCCCTTTCTTCTTATTCTATTGGCAAGCATGATTGGCTGCCTAACGTCTTGTTCTGGGCACAGAGTTTTTCAGACTTCAGGACTCCTCGAAGAGGTGCTTAAAACACATTTTAATGACTCAATTTGCATTTATAGAACTCCAACTGAGACATGAGCTTCTGCCATACACTAGAGTCTTTCAAAAGGTGCTCTGGTATAGTGCAACCTGTAGTTTACATTGTTAGAATGAGTAGAAGAATAACACTACAGTTATGAGATGAATTGTGCATCAATTTTAACACATTGTCAAGGGAAAATTTTATTAATGCTCTGCACCAATGGATAACCTGAGAATGTGTTATGAAAGGGAGTTGATTTTATAGTATTGTAGGATATTGGAGTCTTATATTCATCACATTTACTTCTTAAGATACTTCTGCAGAATTCTGTTATTTGGACAGTACTACACAACAGTGTTTCTGCAAATGGTGAAGTTTAGTGTAGGCTAAACTTCTGTGCCATATAAAAATGTTCAGATTCTGTTGAGAGATCTCTGTTCAGCTCAGTGCCCCATTTTATAATTGGGTAGATTAGCCCTAGACCTGGACGGAGGTGGGTAGTCCTTAGACTTCCCACAGGGCAGGGAACCCTGATTGCTCTTTTGGCTTATGAAGAAGGGGGACTTGATTGGGGGAGGGGGAGGGAAATGGGAGGCGGCGGTGGGGAAGAGACAGAAATCTTTAATAAATAAATTAATTAATTAAAAAAATCAAAGTTAAAACAACAAAAAATTCAGATTCCATTCCTTTTCCACTACAGTCATACTATCAGCATTTATGTTTTCTGTCATATAAAATATTTGCAATTATACAAACCTCATAGGTCCTATGACATACAATGAACATTACTAAAATCTAATTTCTCATTATTAATACTGACTACAGACCACTTTAGGAGGTAAATACAGCTATCCCCACAGTATGTAGATGAAAATATGCTTTGAATTTTAGATTGCTTACTTCAGATTATGAAGTCACTATTGTTTATGTCAAAACTTACATATATGGCACTCTAATTCAAAGTCTTACCTATTTAATATTAGAGTATGATAAATTAAATAATTGTGAATTTGCTTATACAATTTTAAAAATGCATAAGAAGTCTTAAATCTTATGTTCTTTGTAAGCAACTATATTCCTTATCAGAATAAAAATCCCTGCCCCATCCTAGGGCACAGTCTTTGGCATTAGGAGACTTTTCACTTGACTTTCTTGGTCTGGGCACAGACACTGCATCCTTATGGGTTGTTCTGCCTCAGAGCAGTAAGGACTGTAGAAAACCATGTATCAGTTAGAGATAATCATGTCTCTATTTAGCACAGACAAGTCATTTCTCATTGTCCCTGTCAAATAAAACCAGCCCTTAGCACAAGCGATTTCCTTCAGAAAACACAGCTCTACTTCTTCCCTCTGTGAACTCACTTAGATTAACATTAATGATCTCTCCTCACAGATGGGTCCCAGAGCATTAGACCCTGCCAAGCCATTTTCTATTTAAAATGATTCTTGTCTTGGCCTCTTGCTTGCATTGTGGCCCCATCTCAATTTTGATGTAACAGCAGTTAGCAGCTGTTTTCACACTTGGACTTGGAAAGGAGATCCTGAAAGACTGGAAGAGAAGACAGGGCCTGGAAGGGGAGAAAAGGAGTTGATATAGGGAAGGGGGAGTTTTCTACAGAATAATGAAAGCTAGAGGTAGACAGAGATGTCCCAAAGGAAAAGACAGACGCTGAGAGGGAAAACTGCCATGAATTTGATATTTGACTTTGAAACATGGAATCAGTGTTTCACATTTCCAAGTTAATTTTAATTTATGGAAATTTAGATTCTGAAAAGTTTTATTTAGTTTCAAATACATAAGAAAGGATCAGTCTTGCAAAGTCAGATACAAGGCATTAAATATTCCCTGAGGGCACGAATTCAGATGTTGCTCTAGAGGAGAAAGTTTACTTCTGTCTCTTTAACATAGAGCCATCCCATCGCTTCATTTGAGGATTACTAGAAAAACTTGCTGCCTTTAAAGGAAGAGGGAAAATAGTTTATGCATGAGAACAGATGACTGTGAACACAGTAGTACAAAGAAAAAAAAAAGAGCCCAGGCTGCCAGCCCAGGAGCACAGGCCCTGGGTTTGCCTCCTGTTCAGGAGATGGATAAGCATAGCTGGATCCATTCATTAGAGTCCAGATCCACTGATAAAAGGAATAGCTCCTTAAACACTGTCAGGAAAAGGAAAACTCCTTTCTTTATCTCCCCCTCCATTTCTCACTACTGACAATCATTGAATAATAACTCTACTTTCTATATAGAGGAGGTAAGTGCTTATGAAAAACAGCCTGTGTGAGGGATGGGCTGTCACCAAGCTGAACAACAGATAACACAGAAACACTCCTGCCATATTCCTTTGCTTATTTCCTTGATTTTTGTTTTTCCTTGTACTATGAACATCTACACACATAAATACTGGGGAAGTCCTTTGTTAAGGTTTTGCTCTCTCTGACCTTGACTTGTATCATAGAATTCTTGAAAACACAACTCTTAACCCACCAGAAAAAATAAATAAATAAAAAACAAAAAAACAAAAACCTTGCCAAAATCAAAATTTGAATATGAAATTTTCTGATAGGAGATTGTGTTAAAGGCTTAGTGCCCAAACGGTGACACAATTTTAAAAAGTTACAGTAACAACCCAGAGAAAATCCTTTCCTCCAGTCCCAGGTCTGTTCCTGACTGTTTTCTTTTCTGCACATGGGTGAAAAGCTTCCCCTTCTAAATTCTTCTACTTCATTGCTGCTTTATCTCACCACCAGTCCAGAAGCAATGGAGTCAAAGAAATCTTTGGAGCTGTAGGAAAAATATTCTTTCTTTCTCTTTAATTGTTTATGCCATCCACTATTTCAGTCTGACAGACACAGCAGGACAGAATGAAACCTCTCTGTAATATCAGACTCATTTGTGGGCTGTGTTTGCAAAGACCCAGTATTAGAGAAGTTCTGAATGAGGAGTCTGGAATGTAATATAAAAACATGTGCCATTTGCACAGAGAAAGTGTTACAGTGTCCTCATGCTGGAATTGGGAAGGATTACTTCCTTGAAAACCATAGATGTCCCACATCCATTCACTCTTCCATGGCATCATATGACAGGCATTTAGTTCCCAGGTCAAAAGAAGTAATCACTTTGCGTGGTCCCAAAGTTGTCCTCAAAGGTAAAATTTATGAAGAAAGTAATTGAGTATTAGGTGTAAATAAAGTATACACATAATTGGCTAAAGAACAGAATTTAATATCATCAGGATTGTAGTAACCAGGTAGTAGAGATAGGACAGCAAACTGAAGCAATAAGAAGAGCACCTCACTGCTATGCAATTCTCAACCAAAAACACCTCCTACCCCCCCCCCAAAAAAAAAACACAGATACTTTAAATCTAACCATAGGAACATACAGGAAACTCAAATTTGGAGACTTTAAACAAAATAACAATCCACTATTGTCTACAATATTGTCCTAATTACTCTTTATTGCTGTGCAGAGACACCATCACCTTGACAATTCAGGAAAAAAAAAAACATTTAATTATGGCTTGCTTACAGTTTCATAGATTTAGCTCATGATCATCATGGTAGGGAATATAGCAGCATGTAGGCAAGCAAGTTTTGGAAAAGTAGCTAAGAGTTCAATATCCAAATACAAAGGCTACAAGAAGAGCGAGACATTGGGCCTGGCTTAGACTTTTGAAATCTCAAAGACCATCCCACTGACATACTTCCTCCAGCAAGGCAACATGCACTTCATTCAGTAAGACCCTACCTACTAATTATTCCCAAGTAGTGTTATTATATGATGACTAACCATTTAATTTTCTGAGCCTATTTAACCCCCCCCAAAAAATTCAAAGTATTTAAGGCAAAAAGAAATGGAGAAATGAGATTTAAATATAGCATGTGATTCTAGCCTTCATAGTAAGCCACTAAGTTTCTTCAGTGAAATGACTGCGAGACTCTAGTACCATCTGTAGGTTAAACATTCATACTTTGTCAATATCAATTTTTCATTTTGGACATTGTTTATATATAACTATAACACAATTTCTTTTACTCACATTGTAGCATTTGTAAAGTCTAACATGATTTCAAAAATTATAAAGCATAAAAATAAAAAGAAATGGAGCAAAAAAAACCCAATAATGCCTGATCCTTTAATGTTTTGTGAAACATTATGTAAGAAAAGCATTCATTGTCAACACTGGTTTATGTTTTTGGAATCCAGGGGATTTAGGAAGACACTGAGTGAAAACACATATTTCAGAGCTTTACCTAATCTCCTTGCACAATTCTTGGATCCTCCATGATTCTCAATATTGACTTTATGAAACAAAATCATTAATAAAGGTGATTAACCATCTCATTATTTCATTTAATTAAGATTCACTAAAATTACATGACTTTATCTTTTCTTTCATAAGCAAACTATGTTACCAATGAGAAGAAAATGAATATAGGTTATGAGCACTGTTGTGTGGCCATATCACTAAAATATTCAATACAATACTTACCTTAAATTTACAATTTAAGTCTTGGACTGTACTCCTTTAGAAACATTCTGTAAGTAGTCATATTATTCACAGCCAAAACCTAAGCGCTATGTACTTTTCGTCATTAATTTCATATCTTTTAAACCTGTACTAATTGAATTTCTTTTCAAATAAATAATCAAACATTAATTTTCCATGGGCACAGAGCAAAATCATTCCCTTTTCTAATTCTCGGAAACAACAATGACCAAGTATAAACAGTGAGGGAATTATCAAACCTCCTCTATATTTCTATTCATTTCACAATGTTTATATTTGGCCATTGTTTTGGGGCAATGTTTAAGCTATTCTTGTGGTATTTCACAAAGGTTATATAAACAATTATTCAGGAGGAAGAATCAGAAGCTATGCTAGACAAAGTGCAGTCAATAAAATCTGGTTTAGCATTTAGTACACCTACAGATGGGGCTCAATTACAGGTGCTAGGAGCAAGTAGGCAAGTAAGTAGAGCAAGGTATGATGGGAGGCCTGAGCGTTGACATTGTGATACCTAATGGCCTAGTAGACAAGAACTGACAAACAGAATATGTTATAAGGACCCCACATTCAGGACAAATATAGATCCTGGTGAGCCTGCCGAAAGTGATCAAGGAGAGTTGAAAAGACAAAGCAGGACTCCAGGTTCAGGGATAGACTGTCAGTCTCTTAAAACTGGGGATCTTTGCAGTCCTTAGATAAAATACAGACATTGAGAATAAAACAAAAACATGATATTAAAAACCCAAAACATGAACTCAGAATTGACCTTTGTCTGGTCATACCATAACTCAGGTTACCTCAATAGGAAATTTTGAGTAAAAGGTTGGCCTTGAGGAATTCACAAAGATAAAAAAGACGAATATTAACAATAATAATTACCTGTTGGATTCTGTGACATTAGCAGTCAAGTATAAAAACATCTTTGCTCTTCTGTCCCTGTACAAGAATGGACAGGTTGATCACAGTGCAAGTAAACTTTATTTGAAGGCCTTGAGGGTTTTAAATTTTTCTTTACAGTTTTTCAATATCATGTTGTTTCTATGTTTAAATGTAACATAGAATGGTTTCATCCAAGTGATCAGTTTCAGGGTCAAGGCTTGTGATACAATCAAATTGAGATTAATCATTTCTAATTTCAGAGACATTTATTTTAACTTTTTTCTAATACAGTGTTAAGTTTTACGTGAAGTTTTATGAAGAATTTTAATTTTATTTATATATGGTTCAAAATATCAAACTTAGATTATTTTTA